>CM061751.1:147214062-147792230 GCA_030979885.1 Lolium multiflorum | reverse complement strand
CTATATAAGAGACAGGGGACACAAAATCAGTCTGAACAACTTAGCCTCTTTGATCCGAAGCTTAGGCTCATTCTCGTCAGCCTTAGCCTCTCGACGAGAACCACAGTAGAAACCTTCGGCACCCCATTGTAACCCGATATTTTCATAATCAAGATAAGACGGCGGGACGTAGGATGTTACCTCATCGAGGTCCTGAACTGGGTAAATTGCTCTCCCGGCAATACGGTAGCTTGATGTCTGGGGTAATAGGCCTACGGGATTCCATCAACCCTAGCCCCAATCGGAGGGCATTGTCGAGGAGCACCCTCGTCATGAGATATTTTTATATGGTGGATAGATGGACATGGACAGATACAGATATAGCTTCGACTGTAGCCACACTCAAACTCAAAATCAGTTGAGCTGCAAAACCACTAGCCAATTAAGTCCGAAATATTTCAGAGGCATTTTTGAATTGCAGTTCGGAGGACATGGGAGTAACTGATTTTGTTTGTGATAATGGCTTGATATGACCGCTGGGAATAAATGCCTGAGCAGAGCTACTTCGCATGGTCTACCATTTTTATTAGTATTACTACTCCTGGAGTAGTATATTTCTCTCGTGTACTTGGCTATTTTCGGGAATAAATAACAAACGGTGGGGTTTTCCCCTCCGTCCACCTCCAAAAATAATATTAGTATTATATTACTTGGACCATAGTCATAATCAAAATCAAATTTCAGTCGGTCGGCAAAGTGTCCCGCCAATCCTGAAATATTTCAGACGCGTTTTCAATGGGATTTTAAAGATAGATAGTGATCATTGTAACCGATATTCAACGTGATGATGATTTGATGCGTAACTCGGCCTTAAACATAGGTACTAGTACGGTCTTACAATTTATTGTTATTATACTTGGTCCTTAGCCAATTTTGATATCTCATTTCTGCGGTAAAACTTCCCGCTCACTAAATACAAATGTTTCACACGTTTCCAAATTCTTATTCTACCATCGTAAAGATGACATCAATGTCCATGTATAACTGAAAGGAGGCAGTACTACAGTAAGCTACCAATTTTTCTAGTACAGTATTCTTTTAGCGCCAGCAAAATTGAAAATATCTGTCAAGCGCTACAATCTCCCGCCAATAAAATCCAAAATATTCGCTACGCGTTTTTGAATTTAAGTTTTTTTAGGAGATAGTACATGGGAACTGATTTCGGTTGTGATTATGACTTGATGTGACCGTAGGCCTTGGATTCTTGAACAGAGGCACTACGCCGGTCTACCATTTTTCTAGTACTAATATTGCTTCTACTGTAGCAAAGTTCAAAGTTCAAAATCTCAGTCGAGAGGCAAAACCCCCCCGCAAAATGAATCCGGAATATTTCAGACGCGTTTTTGAATTGGACTTTGGAGAACTTGGGTGTAAATGATTTTATGATGATGGCTTGATGTGACCCCTGGCCTTAAATTGCTGAACAGAGCTATGGTTCCGGTCTACCCCTGGCCTTATATTACAATCACGAGTATATTACTTGGACCATAGCCGTATTCAAAATCAATTCTCAGTCAAGCTGCAAAATCTCCTACCAATCCTGAAATATTTCGGAAGGGCTTTTCAAAATGGATTTTCAAGATACATCATGATTATGATTGTGGTAACCGATTTTCAACGTGATGATGACTTGATGTGACACTTGGTCGTACTAGTACGGTCTCATATTTTTGTATTACTTGGACCGTAGCCAAATTCGAAATCTCATTCCAGCGGCAAAACTTCCCGCCCGAAAAATACAAATATTTCACACGCTTCTAACTTCCCATTCTACCCTCATAAACATGACAACAATGTCCATGTATAAGTCGGTTGGTAGGGGGTCTACCCGTCATTTTTTGATCACCACCTTCCTAGCCCCGGAAACTCCCGAAAAAAATTCATTTCCCTCAGTCTCTCCTCGAGACCACCCACCGGAACTTCCCAAGTCCCTCTCTCTCCCACCCCCACGACCACCGCACCGGAACATCCCCGCCGGACTTCCCTGGCCTACCGCGGTCTGTAACATCCCAAATTTTAGGACAAAGAAGAAAATGATTTTTCCTTTTTCCAAAAATGTGAACCAACAAAAACTTTTCTAAAATATGATGCTATGCTTAGTGCTCATACCTAATTCTTGTGTTATTGCCATGATTGTTTGTTTATTACATTAAACATAATTCTAAAACCCTAAACCCTAACCTTCCCAAAACTAAATAGGATCCAATAAGAAGGAACTAAAATAAAATAAAAATACATATGGGGGCATATAGCCCTAGTAGGCAAATCTTGACTAATAACCTTCTTACTTTTTGTTATCACCGGATTTTGGCCAAATCGGGAGATGGGCCGTAAGTGAAGATGGGCTTGAAGGACATACACGTGAAGCATCTTTGAAGCGGCCTTGCACAAAGAGTTTGGGCTTAACTGCCTATGTATCTGTAATATAGTAGATCGCATTGTAGCTTAGATTAAAAGATAGAGTTTAACTCGTGCACGGTTAGGTGCACGCCTCAATTAGAAAGTCCCTTGGACTATAAATATGTATCTAGGGTTATCGGAAAGGAGGACAATCACGTTCACAACAAACACAAATCAGGCGCATCGCCACCTTCTTCGAGGGTTTCTCCGGGTAAGCATCATGTCGCCTAGATCGCATCTTGCGATCTAGGCAGCACAACGTTTATTCGTTTACCTTGTGTTGCTCGTATGAAGCGTTGTTGATGGCGAGTAGCACTATTTACCTTAGGTGTTTTGGGGCTTGCGTAGATGCTTTTCTTGCATATATCTGCTTAGCTATGCCGTCCCTCAACATCTAGCTGCCCTTACACCTATCTAGGTGTAAGGGCAGCATCTTGCTTGTTCGTTACTTAGTAGATCCGATCTGTTATAGTTGCTCCTTGTTCGTCAAGGATTAGTTTAATATCCGTATGGTTAGGCCTTGCAAACGGGTTGAACGATCCGGTAGTGCGTTAGGTATGGTTTGCTAGTCCTAAGAGGGATGTTCCAGGAATTAACGTTATGTTGGTTTTTAGGCCTCTTTTTTAGTTTTATTATCTTTCGTGTCTATTAGGCTCAACTACGCGTAGGATGTTCAGATCATACGGTGAAAACCCTAAACTGTCGTAGATTGGTTTAGCTTTGTTGTGATCAAGCAGGAGATCCCCATGTCATTGAAAATCCAACATGAACCATGGGGCAATCGGCTCTTTGAGCCGATCCACATGGCAACCTGAGAGACGATAGGGCTCGTATTTAATGTTTATGTGTATGCCATGTGCAGGAACTAATCGAAGCAATCCACACCTTCCTGCCGGGTATAGGTCAGGTGGCACGCCCTAGCAGCCGCCAGGTGTGTGCCGGAACATTTGCGGGACGACGTCGAGGACCGGGCCCCTGCGCCTTGAAGCCTCCCGGCTGCCGTGTTGCTTAACCACTGCCGCCGGTGGGCTTTGGCAGCAACACATTACGCATCGCCGGTGGGACAAGAGATGAACGGCAAGCACAAGAGATGAACGTGAGGAATGTGTCACAAAATCCCCACGCCAAGAGATGAACGAAGCCACCATGCGCAAATGGCATCACACGTTCACCCATGCCACCAACGACTGCAAAGTCCTTCGCGGACAGATTCAGATGGCGATAGAGCAAGGCCGATTGCTATTCGGTCAGTTTGCCATGAGAGTTGACACGCAGCCGTTTCCGGAAGTCAACATGGTCGATCTCAGCCAGTGCATAGGACGCGAGCCAGGTTTCTCGTTTGGTATCAATATGGCAGGGTTTGCAGATCGCCATGGAGATGATAAGCCAGTAGTCACTCTCGTGGCAAGGATAAGAAGGAGGCCGATCCACGCGACCGGCCCGATGAGACGGTATTTAAGAGAAAGAGGTGATAAGCGTCCGGTATCAACGACCACTCTCCGACATCTCCTCAACAAGTATGAGCGCGATACGACCGACGTCGGTGCTACGGCGAAGATGATGATATATATCGTCGGTCCGATGCGGACAACGAAATACCGTCGACACGAAGGGTATGAGCGTCACGCTAGAGGGAGGTCGAGAGAAGCGAGAGGACGTGGATAGGCAGGCTGTCCTTTCTTCAAACATTCTTTGGGACTCGGAATGAGCCGATTGCCTACCATCGAGCGCGGAGAATGCAAACGAAGAAGAGGGGAACAAATGAAGTTTCGGTGTTCGAGCGACTAGGACCTCTCCCACCTCGGAACAAACGAGCTGAGTCATCTCAAGATGAAGACTTCGACGAGTCGAAGAAGAAGATAGATATCACCGACAAAGGTGGTGTCGATGGGCTCGACCCTCCCAAAGCGCGTGCGACGGCTAAGTGATGTCTCACGGGTGCTTCTATTCTTGTGACCGGTGTTGGGCCTCAGAGCGAGGTTTGTAGAACGACAGCAAGTTTCCCTTAAGTGGATTACCCAAGGTTTATCGAACTCAGGAGGAAGAGGTCAAAGATATCCCTCTCGTGCAACCCTGCCAACCACAAAGCAAGAAGTCTCTTGTGTCCCCAACACACCTAATAGGTGCACTAGTTCGGCGAAGAGATAGTGAAATACAAGTGGTATGAATGAATATATGACAGTACGAGCGCAAGAAAATAGCTCGGCTGGCGTGCGATTGATAGTAATATTACGGGAAGTAAACAAACGGTAGTAACGCAAAAGTAGTAACGCGATAAACAAGCAGCGATAGCGATTTAGGAACAAGGCCTAGGGATTAGACTTTCACTAGTGGACACTCTCAACTTTGATCACATAACAGAATAGATATGCATACTCTACACTCTCTTGTTGGATGATGAACACATTGCGTAGGATTACACGAACCCTCAATGCCGGAGTTAACAAGCTCCACAATTCAATGTTCATATTTAAATAACCTTAGAGTGCATGAAAGATCGACATGACTAAACCAAGTACTAACATAGCATGCACACTGTCACCTTCACGCCAGTTAGGTGGAATAGATCACATCAATACCATCATAGTAATAGTTAACTTCATAATCTACAAGAGATCATAATCATAGCCTACGCCAAGTACTAACACGGATGCACACACTGTCACCATTACACCGTGTAGGAGGAATAAAACTACTTTAATAACATCACTAGAGTAGCACATAGATGATATTCAACTAGATCACATAAAGAGAGATGAACCACATAGCTACGGAGCCCTCAGCCCCGGGGGTGAATTACTCCCTCCTCATCATGGAGACAACGATGGCGGTGAAGATGGCGGTGGAGACGGCGGTGGAGATGACTCCGGGGGCAATTCCCCGTCCGTGAGATCTTGGAACCGAGATTTCCTGCCCCCGAATCTTGATTTCGCGATGGCGGCGGCTCTGGAAGGTTTTTCTCGGGTTTCATCCTCTGTAAGGGTTTTCGATGCAGGGGCTTTATATAGGCGAAAGGGCAGCCTCGGAGGGTCGAAGGGGCGACGACACCATAGGCTGGCGCGGCCGGGGCCGAGGCTGCGCCACCCTCATCTGGGGCCCCAGGGCCCTCCTCTGGCGACTCTCGGGTGTTATGGATGCTTCCGGGCAAAATAGGACCCTAGGCATTGATTTCGTCCAATTAGAGAATATTTCGTTACTAGGATTTCGAAACCAAAAACAGCGAGAAAACGGAGCGCACCGGCATCTTGTTAGTTCCGGAAAATGCACGAATATGACATAAAGTGTGCATAAAACATGTAGGTATCATCAATAAAGTAGCATGGAACATAAGAAATTATCGATACGTTGAGCGTATCAGCATCCCCAAGCTTAGTTCGCTCGTCCCGAGCAGGTAAAACGATAACAAAGATAATTTCTGAAGTGACATGCCGTCATAAACTTGATCATATTGTAAACATATGTAATGAATGCAGCGATCAAAACAATGGTAATGACATGAGTAAACAAGTGAATCATAAAGCAAAGACTTTTCATGAATAGTACTTCAGACAAGCATCAATAAGTCTTGCATAAGAGTTAACTCATAAAGCAATAAATCAAAGTAAAGGTGTTGAAGCAACACAAAGGAAGATTAAGTTTCAGCGGTTGCTTTCAACTTATAACATGTATATCTCATGGATATTGTCAACATAAAGTAATATAACAAGTGCAATATGCAAGTATGTAGGAATCAATGCATGGTTCACACAAGTGTTTGCTTCTTAAGGTGGAGAGAGATAGGTAAACTGACTCAACAATAAAAGTAAAAGAAAGGTCCTTCAAAGAGGAAAGCATCGATTGCTGTATTTGTGCTAGAGCTTTTATTTTTAAAACATGAAACAATTTTGTCAACGGTAGTAATAAAGCATATGAGTTATGTAAATTATATCTTACAAGTTGCAAGCCTCATGCATAGTATACTAATAGTGCCCGCACCTTGTCCTACTTAGCTTGGACTACCGGATCTTTGCAATGCCATGTTTCAACCAAGTGTCACAAAGGGGTACCTCCATGCCGCTGTACAAAGGTCTAAGGAGAAAGCTCGCATTTTGGATTTCTCGCTTTTGATTATTCTCAACTTAGACATCCATACCGGGACAACATGGACAACAGATAATGGACTCCTCTTAAATGCATAAGCATGTAGCAACAATTATTATTCTCATATGAGATTGAGGATATATGTCCAAAACTGAAACTTCAACCATGATTCATGGCTTTAGTTAGCGGCCCAATGTTTTTCTCTAACAATTTGCATGCTCCAATCATTAAGGTGATAGATCCTTTAGACAAGACGGACATGCATAGCAACTCACATGATATTCAACAAAGAATAGTTGATGGCGTCCCCAGAAGCATGGTTATCGCACAACAAGCAACTTAATAAGAGATAAAGTGCATAAGTACATATTCAATACTACGATAGTTTTTTAAGGCTATTTTGTCCCATGAGCTATATATTGCAAAAGGCGAATGATGGAATTTTAAAGGTAGCACTCAAGCAATTTACTTTGGAATGGCGGATACCATGTAGTAGGTAGGTATGGTGGACACAAATGGCATAGTGGTTGGCTCAAGGATTTGGATGCATGAGAAGTATTCCCTCTCGATACAAGGTTTAGGCTAGCAAGGTTATTTGAAACAAACACAAGGATGAACCGGTGCAGCAAAACTCACATAAAAGACATATTGTAAACATTATAAGACTTTACACTGTCTTCCTTGTTGTTCAAACTCTTTACTAGAAATTATTTAGACCTTAGAGAGACCAATTATGCAAACCAAATTTTAGCAAGCTCTATGTATTTCTTCATTAATGGGTGCAAAGTATATGATGCAAGAGCTTAAACATGAGCACAACAATTGCCAAGTATCACATTATCCAAGACATTTTACCAATTACTACATGTATCATTTTCCAATTCCAACCATATAACAATTGAACGAAGAGGAAACTTCACCATGAATATTATGAGCTAAGAACACATGTGTTCATACGAACCAGAGGAGCGTGTCTCTCTCCCACACAAGGATGAACTTATTCAGAGAATGAAAATAACAAAACAAAAACAAAAATAAAAGCACACAGACGCTCCAAGTAAAATACATAAGATGTGACCGAATAAAAATATAGTTTCAAGAGAAGGAACTGATACTTTGTCGATGAAGAAGAGGATGCCTTGGGCATCCCCAAGCTTAGATGCTTGAGTCTTCTTAAAATATGCAGGGGTGAACCACGGGGCATCCCCAAGCTTAGAGCTTTCACTCCTCTTGATCATAGTATATCATACTCCTCTCTTGACCATTCAAAACTTCCTTCACACCAAACTTCAAGCAAACTCATTAGAGGGTTAGTGCGCAATAAAAAATTACATGTTCAGAGGTGACACAATTATTCTTTACACTTCTGGACATTGCATAAAGCTACTGGACATTAATGGATCAAAGAAATTCATCCAACATAGCAAAAGAGGCAATGCGAAATAAAAGGCAGAATCTGTCAAAAACAGAACGTTCGTAAAGACGAATTTTAAAATGGCACCAGACTTGCTCAAATGGAAAAACTCAAAACTAATGAAAGTTGCGTACATATCTGAGGATCACGCTCATAAATTGGCAGATTTTTCGAATTTTCTACAGAGACTTGTGCAGAATTCGTGACAGACAGCAATGCTGTTTCTGCGCGCGATCCCAAATATAACATCAACTTTAACATAGAAACTTTACTTGGCACAAAAACATGATAAGGAGAGGTTGCTACAGTAGTAAACAACTTCCAAGACTCAAATATAAAACAAAAGTACTGTAGTAAAAACACATGGGTTATCTCCCAAGAAGTTCTTTCTTTATAGCCATTAAGATGGGCTCAATAGTTTTAATGATGCATTCGCAAGAAATAGAAGTCGAAGAAAAGAGAGCATCAAGAGGCAAATTCAAAACACATTTAAGTCTAACATGCTTCCTATGCATAGGAATCTTGTAAATAAACAAGTTCATGAAGAGCAAAGTAACAAGCATAGGAAGATAAAACAAGTGTAGCTTCAAAAATTTCAGCACATAGAGAGGTGTTTTAGTAACATGAAAATTTTTACAACCATATTTTCCTCTCTCACAATAACTTTCAGTAGCAACATGAGCAAACTCAACAATATAACTATCACATAAAGCATTCTTATCATGAGTCTCATGCATAAAATTATTACTCTCCACATAGGCATAATCAATTTTATTAGTTGTAGTGGGAGCAAATTCAACAAAGTAGCTATCAAATATAGGAGGTATATTGTAATCATAATCAAATTTATCCTCCATAACAGGTGGTAACAAAAGACTACTATCATTATAATCATCATAAATGGGAGGCAAAGTATCATCAAAGTAAATTTTCTCCTCAATGCTTGGGGGACTAAAAATATCATGCTCATCAAAACCAGCTTCCCAAGCTTAGAATTTTCCATATCATTAACAACAATGGTGTTCAAAGCATTCATATTAATATGTTCCATGGTTTTTTAATTTTCGCATCAAACCATCCATGTCTTAAATCGGGAAATAGAATAAGAAGCTCTTTGTTGTCCATTATGCCTAACTAGTGTAAACAAGAAACCAAATGTCGCAATTGCGAGTCTAAAGGAAATAGCTTCGAGCACACACACAATGGCGCCGGAAAAGTGCGTTACGGAACCGAAGTATGAGTGCCTTTACCTTTCCTCCCGACATGCGCGGGAAAAGTGCTTGATGTCTGGTTGCTTATTCTTGTAGGCAGTGTTGGGCCTCCAAGAGCAGAGGTTTGTAGAACAGCAGAAGTTTCCCTTAAGTGGATTACCCAAGGTTTATCGAACTCGGGAGGAAGAGGTCAAAGATATCCCTCTCATGCAACCCCGCAACCACAAAGCAAGAAGTCTCTTGTGTCCCCACACACCTAATAGGTGCACTAGTTCGGCGAAGAGATAGTGAAATACAAGTGGTATGAATGAATATGAGCAGTAGGCGAGGAAAAATAGCTCGCTGGCGTGCGATTGATGGTAGTAATATTGGAAGTAAACAAACGATGTAAGCGAGTATGCATGATAAAACGATAAACAACGACGATAGCGATATTTAGGAACAAGGCCTAGGGATTAGACTTTCGCTAGTGGACACTCTCAACTTTGATCACATAACAGAATAGATAAATGCATACTCTACACTCTCTTGTTGGATGATGAACACATTGCGTAGGATTACACGAACCTCAATGCCGGAGTTAACAAGCTCCACAATTCAATGTTCATATTTAAATAACCTTAGAGTGCATGAAAGATCGACATGACTAAACCAAGTACTAACATAGCATGCACACTGTCACCTTCACGCCAGTTAGGTGGAATAGATCACATCAATACCATCATAGTAATAGTTAACTTCATAATCTACAAGAGATCATAATCATAGCCTACGCCAAGTACTAACACGAGTGCACACATTGTCACCATTACACCGTGTAGGAGGAATAAAACTACTTTAATAACATCACTAGAGTAGCACATAGATGATATTCAACTAGATCACATAAAGAGAGAGATGAACCACATAGCTACAGCGGAGCCCTCAGCCCCGGGGGTGAATTACTCCCTCCTCATCATGGAGACGGCGATGGCGGTGAAGATGGCGGTGGAGACGGCGGTGGAGATGACTCGGGGGCAATTCCCCGTCCGACGGTGTCTGGAGCAGGACTCCTGTCCGAATCTTGATTTCGCGATGGCGGCGGCTCTGGAAGGTTTTCTCGGGTTTCGTCCTCCGTAAGGGTTTTCGATGCAGGGGCTTTATATGGCGAAAGGGCAGCCTCGGAGGGTCGAAGGGCGACGACACCATAGGCTGGCGCGGCCGCCTGGCCGCGCCACCCTATCATCTGGGGCCCACAGGGCCCTCCTCTGGCGCTCTCGGGTGTTGGATGCTTCGGGCAAAATAGGAACCGGGCGTTGATTTCGTCCAATTCCGAGAATATTTCGTTACTAGGATTTAAAAAAAAAGCAAAAACAGGAACGGCACTTGGCATCTTGTTAATAGGTTAGTTCCGAAAATGCACGAATATGACATAAAGTGTGCATAAAACATGTAGGTATCATCAATAAAGTAGCATGGAACATAAGAAATTATCGATACGTTGGAGACGTATCACTAAGGAACTGGAAGAAGCTGAGGCGCAGTACCTGTACACGTTGAGGAAAGCACGGCCCGATCTGGCCGTGAAAATTCAGCAAACGGCTGGAGACAGAGGCTCGCCCACCAAAGAGTGGCGGCAAGCGGACAAAAGCCGATGCGGGGACATTGGGAGATACAAACATGGTGTTCGTTCTCCGTCGAGTTTGTGCTCCGAGAGATGAAGAGGTATCAGATGGCACGTTTGATTGCGGGCCACGACCAGTTATCTTCGAGAGGCCAAAAGAAAAGAGATACATGCATCTCAAGGCCCTATACCTGAAGGGTTATATCAATGGGCAGCCTATTAGCAAGATGTTGGTTGACACGGGAGCGGCAGTCAACATAATGCCGTACTCCATGTTACGACGTTTGACGTTCTCGAAGATCGATCAAGACCAACGTCACGTTAAGCGACTTCAACGGCCAAAGGAAACCAAGGGTGTTGAACGTGGACTTAGCTGTCGGCCGAAAGACCATCCCCGTCCTTCTTCATCGTCGACAGCAAGAGCACTTATGTTTGTCTTTAGGAAGGATTGGATCCATGCTAATTTGCATCCCATCCACAATGCATCAGTGCATCATACAATGGGATGGAGATGAAGTGGAGGTTGTTCATGCAGATGATTCGATTGATATCTCTTTGGCTGCCATGAACATCTAGGAAGCAAACGACCAAGAGCCGCTCTCTGGAATCAATCTGGACGGCTGTGAGCGCATCGAGGCTACAAAAAACGGAGTGAGGCTAGTCTTATCCACTGGCCTGACAGAGTAGCAAGATCTAAGTCTATGGACGTACGTGGCGAGGCCGATCCCTGCGATCGGCCCCAAAAAATAAAAGCAAGGATTTCACCTCAAGCAAGCCACGTAGCTATATCAGAGTACCAGGAAGTCGTAAACTCTCAGTAAACATTGCAATGGGAAAGGAGGCCGATTCTAGCGATCGGCCAAAATCACCCTCAACCTACCTTATGCATGTGTTCGTCAGCGATTTGGCAGGCAATGGAAGGCTGAGATTTGGGTTTACAGCAGCTGATTGGACTAGAAGAGATCGAAATTGGTCCTGGGGATAAGCCATGGCCAACATTTATCAGCAAATAGTCGGATCAACAGCTACAAGGGAAGCCGATTCCAGCAATCGACTAAAATCAGTCTCACCACATTTACTAGTTGCCATGTTTTTAACATGGTGATTTGTGAGACAAGCCTGAATTGGTGAAAGCCGATATCTTCAATCACTTGAAGGATTCGGCTCGGGGGGCATACACACGGAGAAGGTACAAAGCCACGAAGTATCAGGGGAAGCCGATTCATGAAACGATCGGCCAATAAAAAATCGAAAATACAAAAAATTTCAGCACAGCCGATGCTTGGACATCGACTCTAGAATTACAGAGTGTAAGCTGCCACTTGATCAGGCCTCACGATTGGCCAGGGCTTCAACTGCAGAGTCATCGTCAAGGATGGAGAACTGATCTAAGCAGCAGAATTGAGCCAGGAGGAGTTAAAGAGCCATGGCATGAGAAGCTTCTTGGTTCAGAGAAGGGATTTGCTGGTCCTGCTGAACCCTCGTGGTACATCGACTCCTAGTGCATAAGCTTTCCTATCTTGTTTTGATGGGAGTGAAGGGCTGACCCTTTTCGTGGAAGCCGATGGTGACATATCTGGCTAGCTTTACATGATGGTGTACCCGGAGGTGTCCAAGTTGGAGCTCCATCAGCTGGATTGCATGTCCTTGATGATGTCATCTTCTGGGGAAGTCTACAAGAGCAGGATTACTGGACTTAATAGGATAACTAAAGCCTAGAGGGGCGTTTGCCCTTCAAAGTTTTCCTGGCAGCCACCTTCTTTGCTATTATTCTCGCCTTGACTGAGGCTCGGGGGGCAGCTGCCCCTGAAGATTCTTTGTTCTGAAGAGCCGATGGTGTTGAAATCGGCTGTCTCTGCATCGTAACCATGTTGAAAGGTGGCGAGCTCTTGCAGAAGAAGACCACTAGGGTTGATGGGAGGAGTTTGAAGAAGGAGCCATCATCATTGATAGGCTCTGGACCAGTTTGCTGCTGCAGAGGAACAAGACATTACGAGGGAAGTTGTGGGCAAATGGCACCTGGTATGCAGGCGTATCAACTTCAACGTCAAGATTGTTTCAGCAATGGTCCTGGAGTTCTCCTGAAGGCATTGACTCCGGAATTTTGGCCGTCAAATCTAACATTAGGCTCAGAAGGTTCGGATTTCCAAGGTCTAAAGTTGCACGATCGCGATTTGGTCCTATTCGACTGGAATTTTGGGATCTGAACTGACCTATCTCGAAATTTATCAAAAGAGACCGATGCGTTGCCATCGGCTCATTGAGCGGTGATCGGGTTAACAATCGGCAAAGTCAGAATCGGCTAAATTAGCGTAAAAGGAATCGGCAAAATCAAGTTAAAGGGGATTCTTCATTGATAGCCAGATTTCTTACACAAAGAGCTAGTTGCTCTCAAAAGGAATTGCTAGAGGGTACATTGCCCCATCTACTACTCCTAGCTCTATCCTATCTAGGGGCCGCTGTTGCCCTCATCGTCGCCATCGCCGCTGTCGGCGCTGCTCCCGGCCGGCTCGTCGTCGCTGCTGTAGCGACCGCCGGCGGGACCTTCATTGTCCTCGTCTTCTTCGTCAGCGTCGTCGTCGTCGTGTCGAAGTGCCCGGCCAAGGACGAGGCGCTTGGCCGGCGGCTCGTCGAGGAGGTGTCGTCCTCCTCCTTCTTCCTCCTTCACCTCCTCGGCGGAGGAGAAACCGTCCCAGGAGAAGATCGTCGTCGCTCTCCTCCTCCGATTCCCCAATGGCGAGGAAGCGGAGGTCGCTCTCCCCGTCCGTCAAGGACTGGTCATCTTCGGACCAGACGGAGGAGTCGTGGCTCGACTCGTCCCCGTCGGCTATTGCGCGGCGGATGTTGGCCGCGTGGGCCTCTGCGGGTCCCACTCCGGTGTCGGCTCGCGGAAGGGGAGGATTGGGTGGAAAGACCCGATGAGGAGGAAGAAGAAGAAGACATGGTGGCAGAGGAGGAGGGTTTTTGGGAGTGCTAGTGCGAAGGGGATGAAGAAGGGCTAAGAAGTGGCTAAATAAAAGGGGATATAGTAGAGATTTAATGCTTAGCAGGTTCGAGGATGTGGTGCCAAAACCATCAAATCGTGCAGAGAAGTTGAGAAGGCGAGGCGTCATGATGAAGAATACTGCGACGGTTCTTCTGCCACGACATGATCCCTCGAAGGAAAAACAGATGGTTTTGAAATTATCATTGCCAAAACCAGGGGGCATGTGTTATCACCGGATTTTGGCCAAATCGGGAGATGGGCCGTAAGTGAAGATGGGCTTGAAGGATACACGTGAAGCATCTTTGAAACGGCCTTGCACAAAGAGTTTGAGCTTAATTGCCTATGTATCTGTAATATAGTAGATCGCATTGTAGTTTAGATTAAAAGATAGAGTTTAACTCGTGCACGGTTAGGTGCACGCCCTCTAGAAAGTCCCTTGGACTATAAATATGTATCTAGGGTTATCGGAAAAGGAGGACAATCACGTTCACAACAAACACAAATCAGGCGCATCGCCACCCCTTCTTTCGAGGGTTTCTCTAGGGTAAGCATCTGCTGCCTAGATCGCATCTTGCGATCTAGGCAGCACACGTTTATTCGTTTACCTTGTGTTGCTCGTACTGAAGCGTTGTTGATGGCGAGTAGCACTATTTACCTTAGGTGTTTTGGGGCTTGCGTAGATGCTTTTCTTGCATATATCTGCTTAGCTATGCCGTCCCTCAACATCTAGCTGCCCTTACACCTATCTAGGTGTAAGCAGCATCTTGCTTGTTCGTTACTTAGTAGATCCGATCTGTTATAGTTGCTCCTTGTTCGTCAAGGATTAGTTTAATATCCGTATGGTTAGGCCTTGCAAACGGGTTGAACGATCCGGTAGTGCGTTAGGTATGGTTTGCTAGTCCTAAGAGGGATGTTCCGGGAATTAACGTAATGTTGGTTTTTAGGCCTCTTTTAGGGTTAGTTTTCCGTTATCTTTCGTGTCTATTAGGCTCAACTATGCGTAGGATGTTCCGATCATACGGTGAAAACCCTAAACTGTCGTAGATTGGTTTAGCTTTGTTGTGATCAAGCAGGATCCCCATGTCATTGAAAATCCAACATGAACCATGGGGCGATCGGCTCTTTGAGCCGATCCACAGGGCAACCCGAGAGCCGATAGGGCTCGTATTTAATGTTTACGTGTCTGCCATGCAGGGAACTAATCGAAGCAATCCACACCTTCCTGGCCAGGTATAGGTCGGGTGGCACGCCCTAGCGCCGCCGGGTCGTGTGCCGGAGCATTTGGGGACGACGCGAGGGACCAGGCCCACCCGGAAGCCTCCCGGCTCTTCGTGTTGCTTAACCCTGCTCGCTGTTGGCCATTCTTACTTTTCTAAATAGTGATGAATCATTGCTAGACCCCACAAAACCCTAAACCTCACCCCTCTTCTCACCATCCATTATAAACAAAATAAAAAGAAATGAAATTAAATAAAAAAGGGCCTATGTGCCTATGACTATTTTTGGTGAAACTTCTACCTAGACCTTTCTACCTTGATTACATGCTTTGAAAACCTCAACAAACCTAATCAAGTATTTCCCCAATCAAAACCAAGGTGAAACAAAAAAGAAATAAAAAGAAATTAAACATATGCATGGAGGCATATGTGGCACATAGCCATATTACCAAAACTTGACCTAAGCACCTCTACCTTGCCCAAATGGTTTGAAAACTTTACCAAACCCAATCTAACACTAAATAAAACCTAAACCATGACCTTTGATCATAGATAAAGAAAAGGAAATAAAAATATAAAATGCACATATGTGCATATGGCCATTTTTACAAATCTTGAACCTAGACCATTTTGGCTTGCACCATTGGTTGGAGATGGTTACTAAACACTTATAAACACTTTTGGAATCAAAGAAACTCAAATCAAATCAAATTTGAATTCAAAATGAGCTCACATGCACTAATGGTCAAAATTGACAATCTTAGCCTGATGCACTCTTTGAGCCCCTGTTTTGGAAGATTTCTAAACCAAACTTTGCCAACTCTTTGCACCTCATCCAAGACAACATCAAGGTGAACAACTTTGCCCAAAACCACCCCTGCAAATTCTTGCTAAAATTCAAATGGTGATCAAGCAAAGTGGAGACTTTGAAATAGAATCAAGATTATGTGCACCTTGGGTTTTTACAAACCACTTCAAAATTGACCACCACCACCACCATTATACTGCAAATATTATATGAAGCCAACCCACCAAAATTCAATCAAAAATTCGAAAATATTGTTCTTGCGGCCATATGGTCGAACAGGTTGTGTGCAGTATGCTGCCAACCCTATGCATTGCAAAAACCAGTGGACAAAGGACTAAACCATCAACCCTAGGTCAGCCTAAGTACTCTCCTGTACCTCTCCCCTCATGACAAGCACCAGAGACAAGCTGCCCTGCACACAATCATCACAAACCCACCATGTCATGGCATGCATGACACACACCCATGTCACCCTCCTCTCTGGTCCACTTCAGCGTGCACGACCATGTCCTGGCCCTTCCACTCACCCTCCTGAACGTGCCAGACACGATGCTCGACGACTTGGTGCACCGCACACGCCGGCCCGAACGCGCCCAGTGACACGCCAGAGCGCGCACGGCGACGCCACGGGCACGCCAGTACACGCGCCGTTGACCCCGACCCTCCCCAACCCTCTCTCTCTCTCCTACGCTACCACACGACACCACCCCCCTAGACACCCTCGTAGACCGCCCGCCCGAGTACGACGCCACGACGCGACGCCCAGAGGACCGACGTCGGCCTCGTACCCGTGCGCCCTGCACACGACGCCATCCAGCCGGCCACTGCGCGCGCGTCACCACCTACCCGGTACCTCTCTAGCTGACGCAGCCCCTGTCCCCGGAGACCCTGCACCCGACGCGCCCGGCGACGTCACCGCCATGCCGACCACGTCGCGCCCCGCGCCTCCAGCCGCTATATAAACTCCCCCGCGCCTCTGGACTTCACCACACCACCCAGCAGCTCACCCCTCTCGCCCCTAGCCTTTCTCTCTCGCTCCCATCGCCACCAACCGGAGCCCGAAGCTCGCCGGAGAGCACACCATCGCCGCCCCATTTTCTCACCCCCTCAGCCTCCACCACCTACACCGATTTGAAGCCCTGGAAAATCCTAGCCAAACGCAACAAACCTCGCCGCAAACCGTGCCCAGCGCCGTCGGATCCTGATCCGACGCGCCGCGTGCGTCGCCCGCGCCCGACGTGCATGCGCCATGCACGCGTGGCCCAGGCCGCCGCTGGGCCGGCCCACGTTTCCCGCCCCTGTTTGATTCAAATTTTCGTTTAATTCTTTTTCAGTTAAATTGCTATCAGATGCTTTGCTAGAAATCAAATATCTCCAAATATACTTGGCCATTTTTGGTGAATTTAATATGGTTGGAAAGCCTGTGAAATTATCTATCTAACCCCATTGGTTTCAACCCTAGATCTTGTGTAGAATTAAAGTAGCAAAAATAACAAGACAGGGACTTTTCAGATTTCAAACAATTGTTAAAAATCAACCATAAATGATTTTAAGGTGATTCCACCTCCCATAATTCAAATTTCACCAACTCTAATTGTTTATACAAAAATATCACTTGGTTACTTTGTATGATCATGGGCTAGATTCAAATATTGGCTATATGGCCATTTCTAGCTCATTTAAACTATTTCAAAAATAGTATTTAAATTATATGAGGTGTAGCATCTCATTTAAATCATTACTCCAAGTGATTCAATGTGAGTTGATGACACATGTCTTCATGACCCATATGTTCCTAGTTGAAAATATTAAATCATTCTCATAGTAATATTTAAAATTGTTCAAAACTACTTATTAAATCATATGAGAGGTATTGGTCTCATTCAAATTTTTGTCTCAAGTAATTCTACATGAGGTAGAGACCATGGGCTATCAATTCTCATATTGAATTATTTGATGATATTAAATCATTACTATGTTGGTATTAAATTGCATGAGGTGCATCACCTCATTTAAATCATTTTCCCAAATGATGAGCATGAAGTGTTGACCTTGGTCAACATGAGTTCATATATTATCATATGAGGAAATTAAATCTTAAACAAGATTCAATGAGAGGAAATTATTTCTCAAAGAATTAAATTGAAACCCTAATCAATATTTGTAATGAAAGGAAATTATTTTTCTTTAAAAGAAAACAAAGTCAACCAACATGTTAAGAATGTGGTGATGTTAGAATAGCTTGTGTGAGCCATTTGTGTGATTAGTCTAGCACTTGAGTATTGTTTGGTGATTGTATCCTCGTATTCGTTTATAGACGCTAGTACCGGAGACTATCAAGAGGAGGAAGTTTTCTACCAAGAGGAAGAAGAAGAGAACTTTGATCACTACTCCAATCAAGGCAAGTTAATATTCTTGCTAAGTGCAAAGCTCTACAAGAGCAAGGCATCATCACATTTTACTTTATGCTTATTTGTCCTATCCCAAGTTTTTACTTTACAAGCTTTATTGAATTTGATTTATCAAAGTTACCTTTTGATTCATGTTTCACTTGGTCTAGATATAGAGTGGAACAAGAGCACCAAACTTAGCCTAGAAAGCTATAAGCTAGTTAGCACCCCTCATGACTAGTTGCTAGTGCTAACAAATAAAAGTAACTACTTTAGATGGGAACATGTGAAATGAATTGACTTTGAAAACCTTGGAATGACGAGTCATTCTATTGAAAGATTTTGAAGGTGAATATGACTTATGAATGATATGGTGAACTTTACAAAAACTGATGGTTGGGTTCGGATGCGATACCATTCCAATTTTACAAGTACCCCCACAATACCTGATATGGGTAGGGCTTAACTAGAAGTTTATGTATCTTAGTATGGGTTCCCTCTAAACAAGCGTCATCGGGGTTATGCCAAGGGCTGCCTCCAAAGAAATATGAAATGATGTGAAATGACGTGAAATGAGGTGAATGTCCGGCCCAAGCCCTGTGCAGTTCCCAGGCTGACTGTCTGTCTTCACTGGGAGGCCAAGCTCATGGGGAGAGGTGCCTATACTAGGGTATGTAAGTGAAAGGTTATGGTTGGTAGTCCGCACATGGAGTGTGATAAATCAGGGCCAGTTAACCCTGACGGATTATTGCAAATGTTGTGGCACAAGTGTACGACCTCTGCCAGTGTAGAACTATTCGAATAGCCGTGTCCACGGTTATGGACGTTGGAAAGGCCATACTGTTCCGTCATCAGAACTTTTCCAAAATGTGACATGTGAAGGGTGACTTGTGACTTGAAAGGTGAATGGTGAATTTGACTTGAATCACAACAGAGTTGTGGGAATGACACTAATGTTCCCACTTGAGTCAGTTAGCAAATGAAGAGGTTTTTACTAAATGTTTGTGAACTAAAATTGGCTTTATGCAAATAAACTTAGAGCTTAGCACCCCCTTACTATAGTTGATAGTGCTTACATTAGTATTAGTTTGCGAGTACTTTAAAGTACTCATGGCTTTGTCCCTGGCTATTCAAATGGCCAGACTATGAAGGAGAACAGCAGTACGAGGAAGATGGACAGCAGGACGTCTATGACAACTAGGACCACTCCTGACGTCAACAGTTGCCTGTGGAACAGATAGACCACGACCGCTATTACTTAGCTTCCGCTATGTGTTTTGTAATTGATCATTAGATCAACCATGTTGTATTAAGACTGGATCATGTGATCCCTCTATGTAAGACAATTACGTGTTGTAATGAATGATGTGTTATGATATCAATCTATTATGTCTCGCAAAAACAATATTCCTGGGATTGCGATGAATGGCATAATAGGCATCTGGACTTAAAAATTCGGGTGTTGACACGATCCTCCTCATTCGGTATCCAGGAGCCGCTTTATCGACGCCGTCATCAACCGGACAGGAACATCCCCCGAACCTCAAAACAATATACTCATCCAGCCGTCTACCGCAGTCTCTTCGATGCAGTATCGTCCACACCAGGAGCGCTGCCGGATCGTCGACCACCGCATCGGATCTAGCTCAATGACACCGTTGTGCATGAACCGGATCTGCTTCACCGGCGTCGTGAATGATCCACACCTATCTTTTATTGTCGCTTTTCTATTGCTTCCTGCAAGTTCTTGTTTAATCTTGGGGAACTTGTTTCTGCTAACGACGCGCCGTTACGTTTTTGCAGATGAGATGAGTAACCATGAAGTGTAATGGCCATCTCTCCAACCCCAAGTAGCACATGTAGTGTACTTCATCACCGAATCTATCAACCCCAGGAAGATATGTAGTGACTCCTACAAAGTGATTCTCCTAATGTAAGTCCCTTGTTTTAGCTCCATGTTTTGGGTCCAGATGCTTGTCTGTCTGAAGCTCTTTAACTTCATTCCTAGCTATGACAGTAACACCCTACTATTTTCTAGTTCATTGCTAACTTTAAGTGATTGAACATTTTGGTTTGCATTCTCTGCTCTGTAGATGTAGCCATCATAACTTCTATCTCACTCAGTCATTGTTACAAAAATTATAGCATGCTACTATTTTATTCATGCCAATTTTGTACTCCCTGAACATGTCGGTTTGCATTCCCTGTACTACAAGTGATGCCATTGTTATTTCTATCTACTTCGTCGTAAGCTAACAAAGTAACTGACTACTATTATTTCCTGCATTATCGCTCTGCTATCCTGCAATACAAATTTACTTAAACTCGTCACAATAGCTACTTCGATAATAATTTTGTGTGCCATCAGATTATTCAAAAGCTGCAACATTAACTCGCTTCTCTTACTTTGCATGGCACTCACACATGGAATGTTGAACATATTGGTTTGCATCCCCTCCTCAGCTCTTCTACAAGTTCACAGGTGATCCCACTATAATCTGTATCTGGTCCATCCTTAGATCCAGCACTAATTATCCTCTGTGTGTTGCTCATTACAAATTTATGTCCCGAAACATGTTGATTTTCATTCCCCTTCACTACAAGTTCATGAATGGTGCTGTTATAATTCCTATCTAGTTCATTCCTATCTATTACAGTAACATCCTGCAATTATTTAGTTCATGGCCAATTTTAAGTAATTGCACATGTTGGTTCACATTTCCTACTGTATAGCTTTTGTCATCTTAACTTTTATTTGGCTCATTGTTTGTTACAAAAGTAACAGCCTCCTATTACGTAGTTAGTGCCAAATTAAAGTCACTGAACATGTTACTCTGCATTCCCTGTACAAGTAATACCATTATTATTTGTACCTGATTCGTCGTGAGCTACTAAATTAACTGCCTGCTATCAGTTCATTCACTACTCTCTATGTGCTGCCTGTTACGTATTTTAAGTCTCTGAACGCATGTTAGCATTTCTCTGCACAACAAAGTTCAGATTATAATACCTTTACAGTTTCTTACTACCTATGACAGTAAAATGTTGCTATTATTTTGTTCATGTCCAATTTAAGTAATTGAGCATGTTGGTTTGCATTGCCTGCTTTATAGTTGTTGACATTATAACAACTATCTAGTTCATTCTTTGTTACAAAAGTATGTGCCTTCTATTATGTAGTAGTTCATGTCAATTTGGAAGTAATAGAACATGTTGATATGCTTTTGTTGCACTGCAAATGATAGAACTATTGTATCTATCTGGTTTGTCATAAGCCAGGCCAGTAACTGCTGCTCTGGTTCAAGTATGTGTACCTTTTATATTTCTATAGGCCTGCGTGTGTATACATATGCATGAACACACATTCTTGAGAGATTCCAGCCACATATATAGTATAATTATGTAGCCCATTGCTCACTATTTTTGGTGTTTAATTCATGAATATCACTGAGATGAAGGGAGCACATACATATTGTTTATCATGCTGGAACTCGTATGTGCATGACTGATCGTGTCTTGATCCAGAGTAACAAAAAACTCCATTTATAAATAAGGGCAACATCGGACATCTTCAACGAGTGTATCAACATGGGGAGCTGCATGGGACTTGATAGTACTAAGCATGTTGTTTTATTCTGACGTGCTCGGTTATATAAGCCACAAAATAATTCGATTGCTTGTTTACCTTACACTTTCTCAGCCGCTTAATGATTAGAACATCACATCTTTTTTATTTTGGTATAGATTATACACATCAAAAGGAGCAACTTATTATTTGCCATTTGTCCATGTTAAAATGTTATGGTTGTTGCTATGCATTAAAATGATCTTATTATGCATTACTTATTAGTAGTCTATATTAGCCCCATACCGGTCTATGCGCATTACAATGATCTTGTTATAACGAGGAAATGGTGAGTCCAAATTCTTTGGCAAACAACATTGTAGTGTCTTTGCCTTTTCATTGTTGCTGTTTTAACTTGTAATGTCTTTGTTTCAGATATAGGTGGTCCACGGATAACATAAAAGATTGCCGAATCCCTTCATTGTATTACTAGGTTTAATTTCCATTCAATCTCTCTGGGTTCTGTAATATTTTTTCAAAGCCTTGCAGCTGATGTAATATTTTTTCAAAGCATTGCATCTGATGTAATATTTAGTTAGTTTCTATGGTTCTTTCGTGCATTATTTCTATGGTGCTTGTGGTAAGTGAAGCTATCTGACTGAAATCATGTGCTTCGTAAATATTCTCAATATGTAACCCGTTGTTCCAATCACAAATTAAGCGAAATCACATATGGGCCGGACCGTTAAATCCTAAAGCGCCTAACAGGTTGGCATGTTAACATGACAAATCGTAGATGGGTCGGCTCAACAAGTAACAACGGTCTTCACGCACCTCGGCCCAACAAGACTATTGGGCCTTACTAGGCCCACATATATTATGTAGTGAGCTAATGGGCCGATCCACCAACTAAACGGGCCGACCCACTTACTTATTGGGCCAGCCCAATTGATTTAGGTGGACCCCACTTACTAACTGAGCTGACCCGATAACAGGAAAGTGTGCCCCATGTGCTTACTGGGCCAACTCACTTGCTTTAAGGTGGACCCCACTTACTAGCTGGGTCGGGCCGATAACAAGATAGTGGGCCACTTTTATTTTGGGTCGAGCCACTAGCTTATTGGGTCAACCCACTTGCTCTAAGGTGGACCCACGTACTAACTAGGCCGGCCCGATAACAGGATAGTGGGCCCCACTTTAGGCCGACCCACTAACATGTTGGGCCAGCCCACTTGCTTTTAAGGTGGACCCCACTTACTTGGGTCGGCCGATAACAGAAATGTGGCCCCCACATGCTTATTGGGCCAGCCCATTTGTCTGTTGACTGGTCAAACAAAGACATTTGGCCCGACCCACATGCTTATTGGGCCGGCCCTATTTGCCTGTTGACCGGTCAAACAAAGACATTCGGCCCGACCCACATGACTAGTGGGCCGACCCTTTTATCATGTTGACCGGTCAAACAAAGACATTTGGCCCGACCCACTTTTTCAATGGGCCCGCCCAGCTATCCTTTGACCGGTCAAACAAAGGCATTCGGCCCACCCCACGTGCTTAGTGGGCCGACCCATTTAAGTATTGACCAGTCAACCTTAGAGGTTAGGCCCGGCCCACTTACCTAATAGACCAGCCCAGTTATATAGTCGACCGGTCAAACTAAGTGTTTGTCCCAGCCCGCAAACTAAATGGGCCGACCAGCTTAAGGTGTGGCAGGCCTTGTGTGGGCCTACCATCTACCACGGGGTTTCAGGTTAACGGCGTTAACTCACGTTAACGGTGTCGCACGTGTCGGTTGCATGACGTCGCGATCAACGGCCTCCCGAAAACTCTTCGCAACGTCCGATTTTCCGTGGCCAAAGGGCGCTCAAACGCGACGCACCGAAAAATCCATGGTAGGCCTTTGCCTGACGCAGTTTAGACCACATAACCATATCGTCGGCTTAGGCCCATAGGCGACAAAAAAGGGGCCATACATGACGAAAATTTGACGTTGAGTATCAGAACTTTTCTTGTAGTGTTTTTATCTCAATTACAAGCCTAGCGCAAGGTATAAAACGGATGTCAATCTTGGAGAAAAGGGTTATTGGACAAAGCTACAGAGATCCTGAAAAAGATGCCTAATTCGTATATTCACAAATAGTTTGCCAACCCTGCAAACCCAAAGGTAACAAGGACATAGAGCTGATGTGTCAACCTATATATGCACTCTACCTGTGTCTAATCTTGCCCAGTTTTCACTAAGGTACATTATGAGACTATTAACGCGCAAACAAATCTTGGAGGATTCAAAAGGGAAGGTGGGTATATTTATTGGTGGAATCGAGAAGGGTGGGATGAAACCTGGTGCTGGTCATTTCCTCACTGATTAAATCCTAAGTCAAGGTTTCTTCAAATTCCGCCTGAACAAAACCTACTCTATTATTTGCGGGCTGTGAATATATTATTCATATAATTATCTCTTTCTCTAGGTTATTTTGTGTTGAGCCTACCAAAGAGAAGAACTACAACATACTCTCTTGTGAAAACCTGGTACGGTTGCAATAAGATTTCATTTGAGCATGTCAAACCTTGTGCTCGTTGCCTTATGAATGTTATCCCACCTGTGTAAGCACACATAAGAATCAGGGTATTGGAGCATGATTTGTTTCTTGGAACTTGGACAATGATGTTCTCAATGAAGCAATAAAGGTCATAGGTTATTCCTATCTTATTATTAACTTTGTACTAAAATAAAAGCAAGACATGAATGTTGTAGTTCTTTTTTGAATTCATCTGAGTTGTGCCAATTATTTATTTTTACTAAAGTTTGTGAAATGTCTATCCATAGGTTGGTAGGTATGTGTTGAGTCACCACTCCTTTTGTGTTGTCTGGCGTAGTACATTTGTTGGGTTTGCTGTGTGGTTCTACTTAATTAGAATTACTATTGCATGGTTTTATTTTCTTATAGTTATCTCTGATCACGTTCTGCTTATGCTCCGGATATGAAGTGATGAGGCTATTGAGATGCCAAAGCACCTGGCTCTTCGAGAAGGATGGCTGATACTGTAACTTCCCATGCTGAAGCATTTTTCATGTGTGTCCAGTACATTATATTGACATTGCATACATATTGAGATATTGTCCTTTAGTTTTAAGCGTTCATATGTTTAAAGAAAGTAGACAAATCATGACTCGCACCATGTTTGTCCATGTCCCTTTTTCCTTGGCTTGATATTTTAAGTGCAAGCACTTCTATATGTAATGACTTGATATAGGAACCATGTTTAATACATTTGTCAACACCCGGATTTTTAAGTCCAGATGCCTATTATGCCATTCCTCGCAATCCCAGGAATATTGTTTTTTGCGAGACATAATAGCTTGATATCACAACACATCATTTATTACAACACATAATCGTCTTACAACAAGGGATCACATGATCCGGTCTTAATACAACATAGTGGATCTAGAGATCCTATTACAAAACACATAGCGGAAGCGAAATAACGGTCGTGGTCCATCTCCACATGCAACTGTTGACGTCGGAGCGGTCCTAGTTGTCGTAGACGTTCATCCATCTTCGTTGTACTGTTCACCTTCATAGTCTGGCCATTTGAATAGCCAGGGACAAAGCCATGAGTACTTTCAAAGTACTCGCAAACTAATACTGGTGTAAGCACTATTAATTGTGGTAAGGGATACTAAGCTCTAGGTTTATTTGCATAAAGCCGAGTTTATTTCATAAACATTTAGTAAAGATGCTTGAATCACTAGACTAACTCAAGTGGGAACATTAGTGTCATTCCCACCACTCTGTTGTGGTCCAACTCAAAGTCACCATTCACCGGTCAACTTCAAGCCACCAGTCATATGTCACCTTTTTGAAAATGCTGATGACGGAACAGTATGGCCTTTCCAATCGTCCGTAACCGTGGACACGGCTATTCGAATAGTTCTACACTCTGCAGAGGTCGTACACTTGTGCCACAATATTTGCAATCAGGGTTAGCTGGCCCTGATTTATCATACTCCGTATGCGGACTACCAACCATAACCTTTCACTTATATACTCTAGTACAGGCACCTCTCCCCATGAGTTTGGCCTCCCGGTGAGAACTGATGCGCGTAGATGTACACGTCCGTTGGGAACCCCAAGAGGAAGGTATGATGCGCACAGTGGCAAGTTTTCCCTCAGTATGAAACCAAGGTTTAATCGAACAGTAGGAGCCAAGAAGCACGTTGAAGGTTGATGGTCGCGAAATGTGATGCGGCGCAACACCGGATTCCGGCGCCAACGCGGAACCTGCACAACACAACCAAGTACCCAACGAAACAGTGAGGTTGTCAATCTCACCGCTTGTAACAAAGGATTAAACGTATCGAGTGGAAGATGTTTGCAAAGAAAATAGTAAACACAATTGCAGTAGATTGTATGCTATGTAAAGAATAGGACCGGGGTCCACAGTTCACTAGAGGTGTCTCTCCCATAAGATAAAAGCATGTTGGGTGAACAAATTACAGTCGGGCAATTGACAAATAGAGAAAGGCATAACAATGCATATACATGATATGATAAATATAGTGAGATTTAATCGGGGCATTACGACAAAGTACATAGACCGCCATCCAAGCATCTATGCCTAAAAAGTCCACCTTCGGGTTATCATCCGAACCCCCTCCAGTATTAAGTTGCAAAGCAACAGACAATTGCATTAAGTATGGTGCGTAATGTAATCAACAACTACATCCTTAGACATAGCATCAATGTTTTATCCCTAGTGGCAACAGCACATCCACAACCTTAGAACTTTCTGTCACTGTCCCAGATTCAATGGAGGCATGAACCCACTATCGAGCATAAATACTCCCTCTTGGAGTTAAGAGTAAAAACTTGGCCAGAGCCTCTACTAGTAACGGAGAGCATGCAAGATCATAAACAACACATGAACAATAGATTGATAATCACCATAATCATAGTACTCTCTATCCATCGGATCCCGACAAACACAACATATAGAATTACATATAGATGATCTTGATCATGTTAGACAGCTCACAAGATCCAACAATGAAGCACAACAAGGAGAAGACGACCATCTAGCTACTGCTATGGACCCATGGTCCAGGGGTGAACTACTCACTCATCAGGAGGCGACCATGGCGGTGTAGAGTCCTCGGAGATGAATCCCCTCTCCGGCAGGGTGCGGGCGATCTCTGAATCCCCGAGATGGGATTCGCGGCGGCGCGTCTCTGGAAGGTTTTCCGTATCGTGGCTCTCGGTGCGGGGGTTTCGCGACGGAAACTTTAAGTAGGCGGAGGGTCAACGCGGGGGCCACACGAGGCCCAGGGGCAGGTCGGCGCGGCCGGGCTTGGGCGCGCGGCCTCTCCGCCTCGTGGCCCCACTTCGTTATCTCTTCGGTCTTGGAAGCTTCGTGCAAAAATAGGACCCTGGGCGAAAGTTTCGTCCAATTCCGAGAATATTTCTTTACTAGGATTTCTGAAACCAAAAACAGCAGAAAACAACAACTGGCTCTTCGGCATCTTGTTAATAGGTTAGTTCCAGAAAATGCATAAATATGACATATAATGTGCATAAAACATGTAGATATCATCAATAAAGTAGCATGGAACATAAGAAATTATCGATACGTTGGAGACGTATCAGCATCCCCAAGCTTAGTTCTGCTCGTCCCGAGCAGGTAAAACGATAACAAAGATAATTTCTGAAGTGACATGCCATCATAATCTTGATCATACTATTTGTAAACATATGTAATGAATGCAGCGATCAAAGCAAAGGTAATGACATGAGTAAACAACTGAATCATATAGCAAAGACTTTTCATGAATAGTACTTCAAGACAAGCATCAATAAGTCTTGCATAAGAGTTAACTCATAAAGCAATAAATGAAAGTAAAGGTGTTGAAGCAACACATAGGAAGATTAAGTTTCAGCGGTTGCTTTCAACTTATAACATGTATATCTCATGGATATTGTCAACATAAAGTAATATAACAAGTGCAATATGCAAGTATGTAGGAATCAATGCACAGTTCACACAAGTGTTTGCTTCTTAAGGTGGAAGGAGATAGGTAAACTGACTCAACAATAAAAGTAAAAGAATGGTCCTTCAAAGAGGAAAGCATCGATTGTTGTATTTGTGCTAGAGCTTTTATTTTGAAAACATGAAACAATTTTGTCAACGGTAGTAATAAAGCATATGAGTTATGAAAATTATATCTTACAAGTTGCAAGCCTCATGCATAGTATACTAATAGTGTCCGCACCTCGTCCTACTTAGCTTGGACTACCGGATCTTTGCATGCCATGTTTCGACCAAGTGTCACAAAGGGGTACCTCCATGCCGCCTGTACAAAGGTCTAAGGAGAATGCTCGCATTTCGGATTTCTCGCTTTTGATTATTCTCAACTTAGACATCCATACCGGGACAACATGGACAACAGATAATGGACTCCTCTTAAATGCATAAGCATGTAGCAAAGTTATTATTCTCATATGAGATTGAGGATATATGTCCAAACTGAAACTTCCACCATGATTCATGGCTTTAGTTAGCGGCCCAATGTTCTTCTCTAACAATTTTGCATGCTCCAACCACTAAAATGATAGACCTTCAGACAAGACGGACATGCATAGCAACTCACATGATATTCAACAATAGTTGATGGCGTTCCCCAGAAGCATGGTTATCGCACAACAAGCAACTTAATAAAATATAAAGTGCATAAGTACATATTCAATACTACGATAGTTTTTAAGGCTATTTTGTCCCATGAGCTATATATTGCAAAGGTGAATGATGGAATTTTAAAGGTAGCACTCAAGCAATTTACTTTGGAATGGCGGAGAAATACCATGTAGTAGGTAGGTATGGTGGACACAAATGGCATAGTAGTTGGCTCAAGGATTTTGGATGCATGAGAAGTATTCCCTCTCGATACAAGGTTTAGGCTAGCAAGGTTATTTGAAGCAAACTCAAGGATGAACAAGTGCAGCAAAACTCACATAAAAGACATATTGTAAACATTATAAGACTCTACACCGTCTTCCTTGTTGTTCAAAACTCAATACTAGATATTATCTAGACCTTAGAGAAACCAAATATGCAAATCAGATTTTAGCAAGCTCTATGTATTTCTTCATTAATGGGTGCAAAGCATATGATGCAAGAGCTTAATCATGAGCACAACAATTGCCAAGTATCACATTATCCAAGACATTTTAGAATTACTACATGTTGCATTTTTCAATTCCAACCATATAACAATTTAACGAAGAAGAAACTTCGCCTTGAACATTATGAGTAAAGCCTAAGGACACATGTGTCCATATGCAACAGCGGAGCGTGTCTCTCTCCCACAAAGTGAATGCTAGGATCCATCTTATTCAAACAAAGACAAAAACGAAAACAAACCGACGCTCCAAGTAAAGAACACAAGATGTGATTGAATAAAAATATAGTTTCAGGGGAGGAACTTGATGATGTTGTCGATGAAGAAGGGGATGCCTTGGGCATCCCCAAGCTTAGACGCTTGAGTCTTCTTAGAATATGCAGGGGTGAACCACGGGGGCATCCCCAAGCTTAGAGCTTTCACTCCTCTTGATCATAGTATATCATTCTCCTCTCTTGACCCTTGAAAACTTCCTTCACACCAAACTTCAAGCAAACTCATTAGAGGGTTAGTGCATCATTAATAATTCACTCATTCAGAGGTGACACAATCATTATTTTCACTTCTGGACATTGCATAATGCTACTGGACATTAGTGGATAAAAGAAATAAATCCAACATAGCAAAAGAGGCAATGCGAAA
Source organism: Lolium multiflorum (assembly GCA_030979885.1). Classification (NCBI taxonomy): domain Eukaryota; kingdom Viridiplantae; phylum Streptophyta; class Magnoliopsida; order Poales; family Poaceae; genus Lolium; species Lolium multiflorum. Next base: position 147,762,698 of record CM061751.1, on the reverse strand, counting down.
TAAAAGGCAGAATCTGTCAAAACAGAACAGTCCGTAAAGACGAATTTAAAGCTGGCACTAGACTTGCTCAAATGGAAAAACTCAAAACTAATGAAAGTTGCGTACATATCGAGGATCACGCTCGTAAATTGGAAGATTTTTCCGAATTTTCTACGAACGTGCCCAGATTCGTGACAGAGCAATGTTTTTACGCAGCGATCCCAAATATAACATCAACTTTGACATAGAAACTTCACTTGGCACAAAAACATGATAAGGAGAGGTTGCTACAGTAGTAAACAACTTCCAAAACTCAACAAAACAAAAAATTGCTGTAGGTAAAAACATGGGTTGTCTCCCATAAGCGCTTTTCTTTAACGCCTTTCAGCTAGGCGCAGAAAGTGCAAATCAAGTAACATCGAGAGTAGAAGCATCAACATCATAGCTTGTTCTAATAATAGAATCAAAAGGCAACTTCATTCTCTTTCTAGGGAAGTGTTCCATACCTTTCTTGAGAGGAAATTGATATTTAATATTACCTTCCCTCATATCAATAACAGCACCAACGTTCGAAGAAAAGGTCTTCCCAACACAATTGGACAAGATGCATTGCATTCGATATCCAAGACAACAAAATCAACGGGACAAGGTTATTGTTAACCGTAATGTGCACATTATCAATCCTCCCCAAAGGTTTCTTTTTAACATTATCGGCAAGATTAACATCCAAATAACAATTCTTCAATGGTGGCAAGTCAAGCACATCATAAATCTTTTTAGGCATAACAGAAATACTTGCACCAAGATCACATAAAGCATTACATTCAAAGTCATTGAATTTCATTTTAATGATGGGCTCCCAACCATCTTCTAACTTTCTAGGAATAGAAGTTTCAAGTTTTAGTTTCTCTTCTCTAGCTTTTATGAGAGCATTTGTAATATGTTTTGTAAAGGCTAAATTTATAGCACTAGCATTAGGACTTTTAGCAAGTTTTTGTAAGAACTTTATAACTTCAGAGATGTGGCAATCATCAAAATCTAAATCATTATGAGCTACAGCAATGGGATCATTGTTCCCAAGGTTGGAAAAAATTTCAGCAGTTTTATCACAAGCAGTTTCAGCAGTTTTAGCAATTTCAGGCAGTTTTGTACGCTTTGCACTAGGAGTAGAAACATTGCCAACACCAATTATATTACCATTGATAGTAGGAGGTGCAGCAACATGTGAAGAATTAGCATTACTAGTGGTGGTAATAGTCCAAACTTTAGCTACATTATTCTCTTTAGCTAGTTTTTCATTTTCTTCTCTATCCCACCTAGCACGCAGTTCAGCCATTAATCTTATATTCTCATTAATTCTAACTTGGATGGCATTTGCTGTAGTAGTAATCTTATTATCAATATCATTATTAGGCATAACTTTCAATTTTAAAAGATTTACATCAGAGGCAAGTCTATCAACTCTAGAAGCGATAGTGTCAATTTTATCAAGCTTTTCCTCAACAGATTTGTTAAAAGCAGTTTGTGTACTAATAAATTCTTTAAGCATGGCTTCAAGACCAGAGGGTACACTCCTATTATTATTGTAAGAATTCCCATAAGAATTACCATAACCATTACCATTAGCAGAAGGATATGGCCTATAGTTATTACCAGAGTTGTTCCTATAAGCATTGTTGTTGAAATTATTATTTTTAATGAAATTCACATCAACATTTTCTTCTTGAGCAACCAATGAAGCTAAAGGAACATTATTTGGATCTACATTAGATCTATCATTCACAAGCATAGACATAATCACATCAATCTTATCACTCAAGGAAGAGGTTTCTTCAACAGAATTTACCTTCTTACCTTGTGGAGCTCTTTCCGTGTGCCATTCAGAGTAATTTATCATCATATCATCAAGAAGTTTTGTAGCCGCCCCCAATGTGATGGACATAAAGGTACCTCCAGCAGCTGAATCCAATAAATTCCGCGAAGAAAAATTTAGTCCTGCATAGAAGGTTTGGATGATCATCCAAGTAGTCAGTCCATGGGTTGGGCAATTCTTTACCAAAGTTTTCATTCTCTCCCAAGCTTGAGCAACATGTTCAGTATCTAATTGTTTAAAATTCATTATGCTACTTCTCAAAGATATAATTTTAGCGGGAGGATAATATCTACCAATAAAAGCATCCTTGCATTTAGTCCATGAATCAATACTATTCTTAGGCAAAGATAGCAACCAATCTTTAGCTCTTCCTCTTAATGAGAAAGGAAACACTTTCAATTTAATAATATCACCATCTACATCTTTATACTTTTGCATTTCACAAAGTTCAACAAAATTATTGAGATGGGCAGCAGCATCATCAGAACTAACACCAGAAAATTGATCTCTCATAACCAAGTTCAGTAAAGCAATTTCAAAGAATTCTGCTGTAGTAGCAGGTGGAGCAATAGGTGTGCATAGGAAATCATTATTATTTGCATTTGTGAAGTCACACAACTTAGTATTTTCAGGGGTATTCATTTTAGCAACGGTAAATAAAACAAACTAGATAAAGTAAATGCAAGTAACTAATTTTTTTGTGTTTTCGATATAGAGAGCAAGACAGTAAATAAAGTAAAACTAGCAACTAATTTTTTTGTATTTTGATTTAGTGCAGCAAACAAAGTAGTAAATAAAATAAAGCAAGACAAAAACAAAGTAAAGAGATTGAGAAGTGGAGACTCCCCTTGCAGCGTGTCTTGATCTCCCGGCAACGCGCGGAAAAAGTGCTTGATGCGCGTAGATGTACACGTCCGTTGGGAACCCCAAGAGGAAGGTATGATGCGCACGGTGGCAAGTTTTCCCTCGGTATGAAACCAAGGTTTAATCGAACCAGGAGCCAAGAAGCACGTTGAAGGTTGATGGTCGCGAAATGTGATGCGGCGCAACACCAGGGATTCCGGCGCCAACGGAAACCTGCACAACACAACCCAAGTACTTTGTCCCAACGAAACAGTGAGGTTGTCAATCTCACCGGCTTGTTGTAACAAAGGATTAAACGTATCGAGTGGAAGATGTTTGCAAAGAAAATAGTAAACACAATTGCAGTAGATTGTATGCTATGTAAAGAATAGGACCGGGGTCCACAGTTCACTAGAGGTGTCTCTCCCATAAGATAAAAGCATGTTGGGTGAACAAATTACAGTCGGGCAATTGACAAATAGAGAAAGGCATAACAATGCATATACATGATATGATAAATATAGTGAGATTTAATCGGGCATTACGACAAAGTACATAGACCGCCATCAACGCATCTATGCCTAAAAAGTCCACCTTCAGGTTATCATCCGAACCCCCTCCAGTATTAAGTTGCAAAGCAACAGACAATTGCATTAAGTATGGTGCGTAATGTAATCAACAACTACATCCTTAGACATAGCATCAATGTTTTATCCCTAGTGGCAACAGCACATCCACAACCTTAGAACTTTCTGTCACTCCCAGATTCAATGGAGGCATGAACCCACTATCGAGCATAAATACTCCCTCTTGGAGTTAAGAGTAAAAACTTGGCCAGAGCCTCTACTAGTAACGGAGAGCATGCAAGATCATAAACAACACATGAACAATAGATTGATAATCACCATAATCATAGTACTCTCTATCCATCGGATCCCGACAAACACAACATATAGAATTACATATAGATGATCTTGATCATGTTAGGCAGCTCACAAGATCCAACAATGAAGCACAACAAGGAGAAGACGACCATCTAGCTACTGCTATGGACCCATGGTCCGGGGTGAACTACTCACTCATCACTCCGGAGGCGACCATGGCGGTGTAGAGTCCTCCGGGAGATGAATCCCCTCTCCGGCGGGGTGCCGGCGATCTCCTGAATCCCCGAGATGGGATTCGCGGCGGCGTCTCTGGAAGGTTTTCCGTATCGTGGCTCTCGATCGGGGGTTTCGCGACGAAACTTTAAGTAAGGAGGGTCAACGTGGGGGCCACACGAGGGGCCCGGGGGAGGTCGGCGCGGCGGGGCTTGGGCGCGCCGGCCTCCCCTCGGCCGCCTCGTGGCCCCACTTCGTTATCTCTTCGGTCTTCTGGAAGCTTCGTGCAAAAATAGGACCCTGGGCGAAAGTTTCGTCCAATTCGAGAATATTTCTTTACTAGGATTTCTGAAACCAAAAACAGCAGAAAACAACAACTGGCTCTTCGGCATCTTGTTAATAGGTTAGTTCGAGAAAATGCATAAATATGACATATAATGTGCATAAAACATGTAGATATCATCAATAAAGTAGCATGGAACATAAGAAATTATCGATACGTTGGAGACGTATCAGAACCAAGTTAACCCGGAACTGCACAGGGCTTGGGCCGGACAATTCACCTCAATCACGTCACATCATCTCAGATGTCTTTGGAGGCAGCCCTTGGCATAACCCCGATGACGCTTGTTTAGAGGGAACCCATACTAAAGCACATAAATTTCTAGTTAAGTACCCATTTTGGGTATTGTGGGGGTACTTTCAAAATTGGAATGGTATCGCATCCGAACCCAACCATCAGTTTTATATCAAAAATCACCATCTTCTCTTGGTCATATACACCTTCAAAGTCATTCAATGGAATGAACCATCATTCCAAGGTTTCAACTTCATTTCAAAGTCACATGTTCCCATCTAGAGTAGTCCAAATTTTAGTTGATTAGCGATAGCAACTATATGAGGGGTGCTATCTAGCTTTGAGGGGTGCCAATCTAAATCAAGTATTGTTCTACTCTAGACCAAGTGAATCATAAACCAAAAAGTAACTTTGATAAATAAAATCAAGTAAAGCTTATAAAGTAAAAACTTTGGGATAGGTTCATAAAGTAAAATGTAATGATGCCTTGCTCTAGTAGAGCTTTGCACCCTGATGGTTAGCAAGTTTATTAGCTTGCATTAGTCTAGCTTGCAAGAATGTTAGCTTGCTTGTAGGAGTAATATCAATATTAGCTTGCCTTGATTGGTGAAGTGATCAAAGTATTCTTCTTCTTCCTCTTGGTAGAATACCTCCTCCTCTTGATAGTCTCCGGTACTAGCGTCTATAAACGAATACGAGGATGCAATCACCAAACAATACTTAAGTACTCTTAATTAGCCTTAGTGGCTCACACAATGATCTAGTATCACTACTTAACACTTATTACAAGATTATGCTAGGGTTTCCTTATTTAATAGTAGGAAAATAATTTCCTCTCATTGAAAAATGGAGTTAGGGTTTCTCTTTAGTTTGTGAGAAAATAATTTCCTCTCATTGAATCTTCTTAAGATTTAATTTCTCTTATGAATAATATATGACCTAGGTTGACTAAAGTCAACCTCTTCATACTTATCATTTGAGAAAATGATTTAAATGAGGTTCCATACCTCATGCATTTTAATACTAACATGGTAGTGTTTTAATGCCACCTAATAATTCAGTATGAGGTCATATAGACTATGATCATTACCTCATATTGGATTACTTGAGAACAAGATTTAAATGAGAGGGGTATCTCTCATATGATTTAACACATAGTGATGATTTATTTAAAGGACTAGTATTGAGGTGATTTAATATTCTTAAAATAACCAGGGATGATCCTATGTTGACCAAGGTCAACACTTCACACTTAGTATTTTGAGAAAGTGAGTTAAATGAGATTCATCATCTCATGTGATTTAATTAATTTAATTATTATTTAGCTTTAAGATTTATAAGGGAGCAAGTATGAGCTTAGGAATTTAAAGGTCAACACATTACTTCCTATTATTTGAGAAAGATAATTTAAATGAGGTGAGCACCTCATACTATTTTAGTAATATCTTGTAATGTTTTAATATTATTAATTTATTAAAAGTGAATTCTAACTGACCATGGGATCTACTTCATATTAATACATTGGAGGCAAGATTTAAATGAGACCAAAGTCTATTATATGATTTAATAAATAGGTTTGAAATATTTAAATACTACTTATGAGAATGATTAAATATTTTCACATAGGAACCTATGGTTCATTAATATATATGTTATTAATTCTTATTGAAATATTTGGATTAATAATTAAGTGAGAAGCTATTCCTCATATGAGTTAAACTATCCTCTAAATGATTTAAAATCTCTAAGTAACTAAGCATGAGACTTTCTTGACCAGGGTCAGTACCTCTATTTGAATTACTTAAGATCACAATTTAAATGAGAGAGAAGCCCTCATACTATTTAAATAATTCTATGTTTATGTGTTAAATGAACTAGAAATGGCTCCATAGCCATTATTTAATTCTAATCCATGATCATGCAAAACAACTATGATATATTTTTGCATAAACAATTTGATTATGTCAAATGTGATTTATTAGAGTTGGAATCAACTTAAAATCATTTATAGATAATTTCTAATATTTATTTGAAGTCAGAAAAGTCCCTGTCTTGTTTTTTTTATCATTTAAATTTTATGTCGAATTTGGACATGAGGCCAGTGCCATTATTTAGACAATTTCATGAGCTTTCTAAATATATAAAATTTGTTAAATTTGGTGTAGTAGATTTCAAACTATTTAATTTTGAAGTGGGCACCAGTATTGAATTTGAACTAAATAAATTAAATCGGATTTGAATTACTGGGCTTGGCGGGAAACATTATTGGGCGAAACGGATTAAACCAACTTGCACAGCCCATCTAGCAACTGGTGCGTGTGGGCTGCCCTGACGAGGTGGGGCCTACACGTCAGTGACTTAAATCGACCGAATCGGTACCTGGTGATATCGGCCGTTAGATTAGGGCTCGATCGGACGATCGTGGAGCGTCGTCGTCGACGGGGGAGAGGAGCTGCGCCGGCGAGGTAGGGGGTCGGAGAGCGCAGGAGGTCGCCGGCGGTCGAGGGCGGTGGTCGGCGAGGTTGGCGAGGGCGAATAGGCCCCTGGTACCGTGGCGGAGCTCGGGGTGGCGTGGATCAGCGGCTTGATCTGCGGCGGCTCCGGCGGGAACAGCTGGCGATTGGAGCTTCTCCGGCGAAATTGGGAAGGGAGAGGTGGTCGAGGAGAACAAGGAGAAGGAGGGGAGCAGGTTCTGTGTGGAGAAGGGAGGCTGAAATGGTCTCTATTTATAGGACGGGAGGTGACCGTGGGGTGCTGTGGAGGTCGTCCATGGCGCGGCCGTCTGGAGCGGTGAAGGGGCAAGGTAGGGGGTGCGCGAGGTAGGTGATGACTAGGCGAGGCTAGAGAGCGTGCTGGCGTGGCCAATGATGGTCTGAGGCGTGCTAGCATCGTGGCCGTCCTCGCAGTACCGGCGCGGCAGAACTCGGATCATTGCGACGGTGACGGTCCTCTGCGAGCCTAACGGTTGTCTAGCAGGGTTCGGGTGTGGTGTTGGGCGTGGGTGCACGAGGAGAGAGGGAGGGAAGGACGGGAGCGTCCAGCGAGCGGCGTACTGGTGGCGTCCAGTGACATGCCAGGGCGCGCTCACCGCGTGCCTGGCACGTTCTGGGCGTGCATGGGCGCGCCTGGCTCGGCCAGTGTGGTGCATTCCTTTGCATAGGGATGGTACAGGCGTCGTCCTTGTGTGCTAGGGGAGCTCTGTGACATGGTGTAAGAGAGAGGGGAGAGCCAGGGAGAGATATGCCAAAGGTGGCCGGCATGGGTGCTTGGCATGGCCAAATTTGATCATAGCACTACTTGGTGTAGGTATGTAGTGCATAGGTTGATGCAGGGAGGGTACCAAGGTGTGATGATCATCAAAATAAAGTGGTGGAGGCTAAAAACCAGTGTGTAAAGGAGTGTATGTTCAAATCAATTTGTTGCCTGCCACCTGTTTGATGAAATGGCCGCATGAAGGTTTTGGTCGAATTTCGAAATTCTTTTTGGTGCAACTCAATTATATAAATAGAGTGAAAGAATGGTGGTGGTGGTGGTGGATTTGGTTAAGGTTTTGTGAGATTTCAAAATGGGGTTGATCTTCACATTGATTTAAAGTCTCCACTTGTCCCTGTCTTTCTGGTCAACCTAGTCAACACTAGCAGAGATGGTCAACATGAAAGTTGTTGACCTTGACATGGTCTTGGATGACATGGTCATAGTTGACTAAGTTTGGTTTGAGAGTTGAGAAATACAGAGGGGTAAAGTGGGGAACATTTTATAAAGTGACAAAATGACCATTATCACATGTATGATGAATTCTTGATTTCTTTTGATTTGATTCTTGATCCAATGATGCAATTGTGTTAGTTTATCATATTGAAGTATTTTAGAAACAATGGGGCAAGCAATTTTGGCCTTGGTTGAAGATTTGCAAAATTGGGTTATGTGTATGTGAGTGAAATTTGGGAATTTTCTCCCCATTTGATTTCTCTTTATTTGATTTGACTTGGGTTGACTCTAATGTGGTTCTTATGAGTGTAGAAACATTTTAAGAGCATTGAAACTAAATCAAAGGGTCTTGTTCAAAGATTTGCAAATTTGGCCTTAACACATAAGTAATGAGGTGTCCAATTTTCATAATTTGTACTAGGGTTGTTCTTGCCTTACTTGGACATGGGTTAGGGTCCATTTAGTGTTATAATAGGTTTAGAGATGGTGTCACACCATTTGGTCAAGGTTTGAAGACATAGGTCAATGTTTGGTGAAATGCCTATGTGTCACATATGCTTTTATGCACATGTGGTATTTTATTTTTAATTTGACTTGGTTTGACCCAATTGGTTTTGGTTGAATGTTGAAATGATATATGGAGGTGATCCAACCATTCACACAAGTCCTAGGGTTAGTTTTCTTAAATTCTCATATTTGCTATTTAGCTTTCATATGCCTCTATGGTATTTTTAATTTCTTTATATTCTTTTTAGTTTCAACTTGGCAATGATTTAAGAAGTGCTATATAAGGTTTACAAAGCTTTTCCAATCTTTTAAATAAAGTGAAAAGGTCTAGGGTAAATATTTATAATTATAGCCATAGGCACATATGCCTTTTTCTCATTTAATTTCTTTTTATTTTATTTTCACTAGGATGATGAGAAGAGGGGTGGGGTTTTAGGGTTTAATATTCTTTCAAATACTAATAACAAGCAATCATGGCAAGAGCACAAGAATTATGCAAAATTGTTATGTATCAATCTTAATTTAATAAAAGTTTTTGTTGGTTCCAAAATTTGGAACTAGGGAAATTCATTTGTTTTGTTTTGAAATTTTTGGGATGTTACAACATTTTACTTGCTATTTTTTCTCATCTCAATGCTGCTATATCTATGATTCATCTCAATACAATTTTGCTACGATGCATCATATCCACCTTTAATGTTGGAATGATGAGTCTGATGTATGTAGACTTGATGCATTTCTCGTGATATGTGTTGGCAAAGTTTTAGGAGCCTACATTTTTGTTTCTCACCATCTACCGATATGAGGTTAAGAATGCTAAAGATTTATGTTTGTTCTGTAGGCCGAGATCTCCTCCGGTGCGGCAGCAGCTGCTGCCATAAGGGTCACTAAGAGACCAGAGAATGTAGGAAATATGATAGTGGTAATTAAGTGTACAATAAAATTTCCGAGTGTTCCGAGCTAGAATTCTTGTTTCAAAACATTGAATGATGGTCGGTACAGTGACACTGCAGATTTTCAGGTGATATTCCCGCACTTTGGTGAGAGATACTTACCGTCGGTGTTGTTCCAGTTCCATCTAGAAGAGTGCAAGAAGATGCAGGCCAAGGCATGAACTTATGGATTAATTAGGTTCTTTTCTGAAATAAAAATTGAGGCATTAAACGTTGTTTACTGGACTAGGACATAGGATCCTATTGATATTGATATTTATTGCAAGGAAAACAATTTGGCTGAGCTTAACAAAATGGCTATGTTGGTGTTTTCAAATGTTTACATTTGACATGGTTCTGATGTTTTCATGGTAGTATAAATGAAGAAAGAAATAGAAGTAGAATGTGAATTTTTTTTCTGTACATCTTTTATAAGAGGATTCTGCATTCGTGACGTGCTCTTCGCAGACTGAACTTCACCATATAATTGGATAAAGTAGAAAGTGATGTTAATCGGTTTTGAGAATATTACGCGCATGCTAAATATGCAAGAGGTGGATATACATGCATTGGCACAAAGCACAAAGCACTTAACGAAATGTCCATGATAAGTTTTTGAGGAGCACATCAAAACACTCTGACATTATGGTAGACTTTCATGGTATTATTGATATGTAGTGCCATCTTCTCATTTACATAAATCTACAGAGTGATCTTCTTTATTTTACTATTTCAAAATCTTTTTATTGAATTGCTACTTTTTACTCAGAAATTCATAATATTCAAGTCATGTACATCGTTTTTTAGGTTTACCTTTTGGATTGTATGTGGAAACAGTGATTCACAATTGCATTTGCACAATAGAATGGTTGTAAATGCACTATGAATGGTATGGAGAGCGTCATCGTTGGAGACGACACTGGTGTTGATTACTTGATATGATTTACATTTATGTTAGAAGTTAACATCCTAGGCATATATTTGCTTTAGATTGTACTCTTGTGTGGTTCACAACTTCATATTTAGTTTCTAGGTATCCGATAGCTCTCCCGATTATACTATTGTTGGTGGGGTAATATCGTGTTGACTCATTAGAAATGAAAAGGGACCCTTTTAGGACACTACGTGCCAATATTTTGTATATTCGTGAGTAGAATCACGATAAATTTTATGTTTATATGTGCGATGTGTAGCGATGAAAAAAATATAAGAGACCGTAGCAACGCACGGGCATTCAACTAGTACTACTAATTCTTAAATTAACTAGGTGAACTCCCACTCAAAACAACATCCCTCATGTTGCCTTACTGATTACACGAACCAAATCCACTATCCCAAGTCCGATCATCACGTGAGATGATGTAGCTTCAATGGTCAACACATCAACATGTTGATCATATCATCCATATCACTCGTGTTCAACCTTTTGGTTTCCTGTGTTCCGATGCCATGTCTGTACATGCTAGGCTCGTCAAACAAACCCAAATATTTCTGCGTGTGCAATATGGCTTACACCCGTTGTATGTGAACATAGAGTTTATCACATCCGATCATCACGGGATGCTTCAAAATGATGACCTTTTGCAATGGTACATACGAGGGGAGAAAACATTATTATCTTGATATTAATGTGAGGGATCATCTTATAATGCTACCGTCGCGTTCTAAGAAAAATAAGATGCATAAAAGGATAAACATCACATGCATGGATATTGTGATATGATATGGCCTTTTTATTCTTGTGCCTTTGATCTCCATCTTCAAAACACACGAGCATGATCTCCATCATCACCAGCATTGTGCCAAGGTACATGGCTCCGCTTCATGGTTGTCCACCACCAATATCAACTATAACAACTACTTGGGATAAAGCTATTACATGATGAATAGACACACATGTCTTAACATAATTTAAAGACAACCATTAGGCTCCTGCCGGTTGCCACAATACAATAAGGATCATATCATACATCAAATATAATCACAATCACATCATGGCCATATCACATCACATGCCCCTGTAAAACACAAGTTAGACACCTCTAAATTTGTTTGCATATTTTACGTGGCTTGGACCTTTCGAGTAGATCGATCTACCTACGAACAAAAAACCACAACGCTGATACAAGTGTTGTCAAGTGCAGATTGTAAATTGGATATTAACTATGGTGAGAGAGACACACCGCAAAGCCACTTAGGCAATACAAGTTGCATGTCAAGCGTGGAGCAAGTATCATGAATGCGGTCATGTAAGGTTAGCCCGGACCGCTTCATCCCACCATGCCGCAAGATGCAAAGTACACGATAAGCAAACAACAACAAAATCATCAACACTCATAAAATCATTGTGTTCTACTCGTAAAACAAATCTATGCATAGACCGCTCGATACCACTGTACGTCTCAAACGTATCTATAATTTCGATGTTCCATGCTAGTTTTTCGACAATACCTACATGTTTTGTTCACACTTTATATCATTTTGATGCATTTTCCGGAACTAACCTATTGACGAGATGCAGAAGTGTCAGTTCTGTTTTGCTGTTTTTGGTTTAGAAATCCTAGTAAGGAAATATTCTCGAAATTGGACGAAATCAAGGCCCATGATCTTATATTTCCACGAAGCTTCGAACACCGGAGAGAGACCGGAGGGGAGCACGGGGGCCCACATGCCGGGCGGCGCCGCCGAGGCCAGGCGCGCCCTAGTGTCTGGTGGCCCCGGGTCCCCTCAGACTCCGACTCTTCGCCTATAAGAAGCTCCCTGACCTAAATCTTCGAGACGGAAAAGCCACGATACGAGAAAAGTTCCAGGCCCGCCATCGAAGCCAAGATTCGGGGACGAAGTCTCATTCGGCGCCCGGGACGGGGTGCCCCGGAAGGCATCTCCATCGACACCACCGCCATCTCCATCAACGCTGCTGTCTCCCATGATGAGGAGGGAGTAGTTCTCCCTCGAGGCTAAGGGCTCTACCGGTAGTACTCAGTTTAAATTGCAAAGATCTATTATGCTCTAAGGTTACTTAAATATGAATGCTGAATGTTGTGGCGCTTGTTAACTCCGGCTTGAGGGAGCTCTTGTAGCCCTACACAACGAATGGTGTGTTACCAAACAAGAGCATATGTAGCACAAGTGAGGAGAAGTTATTTATTTATTATGCGATCAATGTTGAGTGTCCACTAGTGAAAGTATGATTCCTAGGCCTTGTTTCCAATCTGCAAACCACTTCTTTGTTCTCTGCATGTTTACTCGCTGCCATATTTATTTCAAATTGTTATTACCACTCATATTCATCTATACCACCTGTGTTTTACTATCTCTTCGCCGAACTAGTGCGCCTATACATCGACAAGTGTATTAGGTGTCTTGGGGACACAAGAGACTTCTTGTATCTTAATTGCGGGGTTGCTTGAGAGGACTATCTTTGACCTCTACCTCCTGAGTTCGATAAACCTTGGGTGATTCACTTAAGGAAACTTGCTGTTCTACAAACCTCTGCTCTTGGAGGCCCAACACTGTCTACAAGAATAGAAGCACCAGTAGACATCAATACCATTGTAGGGTTTCGTAGCATAGAAAGCAAAAAATTCCTACCGCAAGAACGAATAACAAGCCAAGATCTAATCTAGTAGATGGTAGCAACGAGATGAGATCATCATACCCTCGAAGATCGCTAAGCGTTAATGAGATAAATCTCATGGTTGATGTAGTCGATCACTTTCCTCTTTCAAAAGCGCGTAGAAGTTCTTGACGGTACCGCAATAGGGCAGCACCTCCACACTCGGTCACACGTACGGTGTCGATGAAGACGTCCTTCTCCCCGTTCCAGCGGGCATCGAAGTAGTAAATCATCCCGCAGCACGGCGGTGTGGTGACGGTGGTGGTGGAGAACTCCGGCAGGGCTTCATCGTAAGTCGTGCGAGAGATAAGTGGAGGAGGGAGTCACTAGGGTTTAGAGAGAGGGGGCTAGGGCCGGCTCTTGGTGCCCTTGGTGGTGCGCGGCCAACCCCCCTTATCTCCCCTTTAAATAGGTGGAAAACCTAGGGTTCACCCAAAAACCACATTTAAGTCCAACTCCAAAACTTACCAAATTTGGGAAACCTAGATCAAGAGGGATTCCCCCCTTTCCTTCTCATGTGGCCGGCCATGAAGATGGAGTCCACCATGGACTCCACCTTCCCACTTGGTGGGTCGGCTAAGGCTGGTGGAGTCTCTCCGGGACTCCACCGCCATAGTGAATTGTTCCGAGATGATTCTAGAACCTTTGAACCTTCCATTAATTCACCGGACCATTCCCAAACTTGGAATGTGATTTCCCATATATGAATATTATTCTCCGGACCATTCAGAACTCCTCGTGATGTCCTGGATCCCATCCGAGACTCCGAACAATATTCGAACTCCATTCCATATTCCACATCCACTTAAAACAACATCGAACCTTAATTGTGTCACCCTACGGTTCGTGAACTATGCATACATGATCGAGACACTTCTCCGATCAATAGCCAATAGCGGGATCTGTAGATCCATAATGGCTCCACATATTCAACGATGACTTCGTGATCGAAAGAACCATTAACATACGATCCGATTCCTTTGCCACGCGATACTTTACTTATCTCAAGTTTGATCGTCGGTATCTCTATACCTAGTTCAACCTCGTTACAGATAAGTACTCTTTACTCGCCGTGATATGACATCCCTTGTGAGCAGTCACATGCTTGCAAGCTAATTGGATGCCATTCCACCGAGAGGGCCGAGTATATCTATCCGTCATTTGGATTGACAAATCCCACTATTGATCCACGTGCTTCAACCTATACTTTCCGAACACTTAATGCCACCTTTATAACTACCCATTTACGAAGTAGTGTTTGATGCCATCAAAGCATGCACCCGTGTAGGTGATTAACATGATCTCATGGTGAAGGATTAGGTTACTATGTATCTTAAAGCTTGAAGCAAAACAAACTTAATGACTTGATCATATGCTACGCTTACTATGGGTGTATGTCCATCACATCATTCACCTAATGATATGATCTTGTTATTAATGACATCTAATATTCATGATCACGAAACTATGATCATCTATTAATCAACAAGCTAGTTTAACAAGAGGCCTACTAGGGACTCTTTTATGTTTATAAAACACACAAGTATTAATGTTTTCGGTTAACACAATTGTAGCATGGGATGTAAACATTTATCATGAACACTAAGATATAACAATAACCATTTTATTATTGCTTCTTGGACATATCTCCAACACTAACATGGTACATGCCCTAAAGAAAACCAAAGCGATCGCGGTTCCAGCCGCCTCCCGTCGGCGGCGCCAATCTGCCCCAAGTCTATGGCCTTCAGGCCATGGAGGAGGGGTGGATATGGCCCTCGTTGGCGGGAGGGCTCAGTTTTTCTGGTTTTAGGGTGAAGGTTTGGTGGGGCGACGGTCAGGTGGTGGCAGTGGTGTCTTCTCCAATAAAGTCTCCCCGGCTTCAGCCCCATCTCGGCGACGACGTCGAGAAGCTTGTGGGAGCGGTGTGGTTCTCGAGGACCTATTCTGTCTGGGGGATCTTCAGATCGTCATGGAGCTTCATCGACGGTTATTCCTTCTTCCTCGTCTCTGGGACGGATATGGTCTTCTTGACCCGTTCGACGACTTCCTGTCCGCATCCAACAACGTGAAGCCGGCTAAGGGAGGAGTGGCTGCGGCGCCGCGCCGTCCACACGGTTTGGAGAATGAAGACGAATGACATCTCAAAGATTCTGCTGTAATTTCTTTTTTATCATAATGCGAAGATCTTTTTCGATTTTTTTTAAATATAAACAAAACCAAAGCAAATCGCTCCAAGAAAATAATAACCATGTGATCCCATGCCTGCCTGGCATTTGCTACCTTCCCAAATTGCGCGGCCAGACAGGCACAAAACAGCAAATCTAATCCACTCCAACCCCTTCTAGAAGCTTCAGCCTCCTTTGCTCCCCCTCCCAACTTCCTCCTCGCCCTTTCCCTACTCCAAACCCTAGCTTCCACTAGCCGCCGCGGCAGCGGCTCCATCTCCATGGATCGGATCGTCGGCAGCAAGTATAAGCTGGGCCGCAAGATCGGGAGCGGCTCCTTCGGGGAGATCTACCTCGGTTCGACCTCGATCCCCCCACCTTCGATTTCCTTCCTCCAGTGGCTCGATAAACCACGCTCATGGATATCTTACGGGGTTCGTTGACTTCTCTCTGCAGCGACGCACGTCGACACCTACGAGATCGTCGCCGTGAAGATCGTGAGCTCCTCCTGCCCCGCTCGTGTTACATAGATTTTGTTCAATCCTTTTGGGATTGTGGCGTCTGGTGCCACTGATTACCTGGAGATGCAGCCGTTGGGCTCCACAGATATTGTCACTTTATTAATCTGCTGCTGATTGCTGTGCGTGTTAGAATGCCCAGGATTTTTGGGAGCCATAGGTTTCAACTTGTGTTTCTGTATTCATCGATTAGAAACATAGAACCTCTTAATGTGCCTTCCTGGTTAGTTCATTGGGATGATTTTTTGCTGTTCAATTTTCATGGCTTGTGCAAAATATTGCTGCCTTTTTGGGTCACCCTCAGTGCCTTCCTGGGTTGATACAGTCATGGTTTTAGAGTTTCTGCAAGATATCGTATTCCGGTTTTGAAAAGGCATTTTTGTTTGTGCTAAAGTATCCGCCACAGCAGTGCTACTTGTCCACCTGTCAGTTAATTAGCCAGCAGTCAGTTGTGTTGCACCTTTTCATTTCATTGGATTATGAGTAGCTGAGGCACATGGTGCTATTTTTTTTAATTGTGACTATAGCAGTAGCAACTATTTAACACAGCAACCAACAACACATGTATTTTCCATCTGTAAATAGCATATTGGGCTTTATGAGTGTGGAAATAGCTCCAGATCACTATAATACATAGAGTTCAACAAAGCAGCAGGCGCTTGGCAGGCAGCTTGGGCCGGATGGACTAATTTCTTCTACTTAGGACTCACGACTCCACGAGTTCTTCTGTTCTTCATGGACCACCTTCCTGACTGAATCGCAGCACTGCGCTGCTTCTCATTGCCTACGCGCTGCCTATGCTATTTTTTAGAACAAAAAGAATGCATAACAAGATAATCCAACAAAATCTCTACATGGCTCATAACTCAGGCGGCTTTTGGGTTATGAACTAGGTCGAATGGGTAGTGGTCTCTCATCCTGTGTTCATGTTTTCTCTCCATAGCACTACCTTGGGGCATAACACTGGTGTGATCCACCGGAGCACCCTGACAATATTGGGGCCAGTTTCATTTTTTCCCTTTTTGGATTTGTCCTGAACAGAGAGGTTCTTCATAATTTGTTACTGGAATCAGAGTAGAAACAGTGGTGAAAACATTCTATACATTTTAAAGCATGTTTTTTTTTAGTAAATACCGTTTTTCTTGGTTTTCGTATCCCCACCATTGTTCTGATTCATGCTGCATTCGTTAATGTTCAGGAAAACAGTAAAACCAATCACCCCCAATTGCTTTATGAGGCCAAGCTGTATAATGCTCTTCAGGGAGGGAGTATGTCTTCAAACTGTTACTGTTTTTTTTATTGTATGAACTACTGTACCATAAGTTCAAGCAATAATTCTTGGTACTTGTGGATTCTTGTAGCTGGTATTGCAAACATAAAATGGTGTGGAATTGATGGCGAGGAAAATGTTCTTGTTATTGATTTGCTTGGGCCAAGTCTCGAGGATTTGTTTGTTTATTGCGGCCGGAGATTCTCACTGAAGACAGTTTTGATGTTGGCAGATCAGATGGTAATC
This sequence comes from Lolium multiflorum, assembly GCA_030979885.1. Lineage (NCBI taxonomy): Eukaryota > Viridiplantae > Streptophyta > Magnoliopsida > Poales > Poaceae > Lolium > Lolium multiflorum. The sequence goes on along the minus strand of CM061751.1, from coordinate 147,745,364 downwards.
TTCAGCTATTGTTCATTTGCTAATGATGAATTAGTGAGGCAGTTATGATTGTGTTATAATTCTTCTGTTGATTTCCATTTGTGGAATGATGCTAATGCTTTTACTATGCATCACATAGTTAAAAAAAGACTGTAGCCAAATGTTAAGTCTAAACTCTGCCTTTTGAAAGTGTTCTTGATTAGTACTCTACAACTATTTTCTGCTTTACCTATAATCCTATATACAGCCTGCAGGACCCTTTCATATTATGTTGTTTGCTTGTTTTATTAGTTTTACTCATTTACCCCTGCAGATAACAAGAATAGAGTTTCTGCACTCCAAGGGGTATTTGCACAGAGATATCAAGCCCGATAACTTCCTTATGGGCCTTGGTCGAAAAGCAAATCAGGTGTGTACACGTGGCCACTGACAATTCAGCTGCTATTGGTCTTCATCGTGCTTAATTTGTGATCCAACTCTTAGGTCTACATCATTGACTTTGGACTTGCAAAAAGATACCGTGACTCAACCACCAATCGCCACATACCTTATAGGTGGGCTAATTATTTAAAGCCAAGTACCCTTTGACTATCTTAATTTTGTTTTTGTTGTTTATTTGTTCTCCTAATATTTGTGGTATCCCATGTGTTCTCTGATTACTCATAACATACTTACCCCATTTCAGAGAAAATAAAAACTTGACTGGAACAGCTCGCTATGCAAGTTGCAACACTCATCTTGGGATTGGTGAGCAAGATGACCATACTATTTGTCTTTCTTTTTCTTGTTGTCATTAACCTAGATACATGAATCATATGTATATTATTTTGATTACCAGGCTCATTACTGTGCTTTTGACACTGCAATAAAATAGATGCCTTTTTGTTGCTATCTTTTGATGTCTATCACTCAACTTAGTATTGTTACCACGTACCAGAGCAAAGCCGAAGGGATGATTTGGAGTCCATTGGATATGTTCTGTTGTATTTTCTCAGGGGAAGGTAAGACTCTTCTGTATGAAGAAACATATATACTTAGTTCTTTTTTTCTTTCTCATTGTGTCGGAATAATAAAGATCCGCAAGTGTATCCATGTTCATTATTGAAAACTATGTGTGACCAACACTTTCGTCAAGACTCATGTAGCAATGTAGGCCTAAATATATCTAACCCCTGTATTAGCATCATTATCAATAGGTCAGTTAGCTTTGATCTTGATTACTTTCTACATTTGATCTCTGTGTGAAGAAAGGTTAGTTTGTTAGGAATACCCAGATGACACCTTTACCGCCACAAATGATAGAAGGTTAGGTAAATACTTGAAGCATAATTACGATAGATAAAATATACGTGGTACTGAATATTATTTCATCTATCAGATGTCTGTCAATTCGTGAACGAGTCACAGCATTTATTTTGAGAATCGAGTCATAGTATTTCTACACAAATCGCAAGGCAATGATGTAACTTACCAGTTGGATGACGATTCACAAATGTCACGGTCAGCGTTAGGATCAACATTAATGATAACTTAAGTCTTGATAGCTTGTTTGTAACACCTTGTTGTGGCAGATCAATAAAAGCTATATAGCATTTTCATTATTAAGACGGATGTGTTGCTGACATCTTTTGTATTAAGTACCACTGCATAAGACTTGTATCTATTGTCGGTATTACTGTTGTAATCAACAAGCCAGGTCGCTTTGATGTTGATTTGGAGTTTTGGACACATTTGCTCATTGACTTGTCTTTATATGATGTCTGTGTAATTTTATATATGTTCTGTCCAGTCTTCCTTGGCAGGGTTTGAAAGCTGCTACAAAGAAGCAGAAGTATGACAAAATAAGTGAGAAGAAACTTTCAACACCTATCGAGGTTGTTTAAGCCTACATTTTTTTATTTTTGCAGAATGTCCTTGCACCTGTTTATGCCATTGTTGGAGAGTGCTCATCCGTTTTCTTGTCACAGGTTTTATGTAAATCACACCCTGTGGAATTTGCGTCTTATTTTCACTATTGCCATTCATTGACATTTGATCAACGGCCAGACTATGGATTTCTGCGACGGCTCTTTAGAGATCTGTCTGACCGTGAAGGTGTATAGCATCAGAGGCACTATTAAATACATCATCTTCATTTTGAATTCTGTAATCTCTGCTCAGTTACTTATTGAATATTTGTACAACTGCAGGTTATGCGTTTGACCATGTCTTTGACTGGACATTATTGAAGTGTAAGCAAACCCAGAAGGTGAAGGCTCAACAGGTATGTGATGCTAGTATTTTTTCGGGTGTAACAGCTTTTCACCATCACATAATCATAGAATTGGTTACATTTTTTTCTTTTAAAATGATGGAATACTGTTGGAAAATAATGCATCTTATACTAGGTTTTGATTCATTTTATGGAATTACAGTAGTATTTTTCCCTTTTACCTTACATTTGGTGAACACTTTTATTGCCTTAGCTAATTTCTCTCTCCAATGACAGCAAGATCCAGGTGTAAGTAGCAGGCAGGCTCCAATTAATATGGACAAGCACCAAGGTAGCAATTTTCTTAGTATCAGTACTATCAGTATTATTTTTCAATACCATTTTCCCCTTGCATCAGTGAGTTATAGTTGATCAAAGCATTAGTATTGGCTGGTTGACTGCCCTAAAAGATTCTTCTCGGTTATCTTCATATACTTTTCTGAAATTACTTTCATGATCAGTATGGATTCTCATCTTTAAAATAATTGGAAAACACAGATTTTTGGATGCACATTATGGAATGTGCACTTGCAGCTTTTATGTTTGAAAATATATCCATTTGTGTGATGTACAAGGGATAACGAGATCATATAGCAACTATATGTGTACTGTGCATCATAGTGGACATTTTTCACCAAAAATGCAGGTGCACATATGTACTGTGCATCGTAGTGGATATTTTTCACCAAAAATGCAGGTGCACATATCATGGCACAATGAGTACCTAGTTTCTATGTCCTAGGTCTGTTTATTGACCTGGCAGCATGTGCTCCTGGAAATGTATTGTACTTTCCCTTTAAATACACCTTTTATAGGTTGACAACTACATTCTCATGGTTGTCGCTTCAAATTGTTTTCAGTCAGTGGTTCACGGGCAGCTGAAGCCTCTGGTCAGCTTGAAGCAGAACAACGCCCGGCAATCAGAATGCAAATAAGATCTAGTGCCGAGAACAGCCGTTCAAATAATCGACATTCTGATAAATTGGTAATGCTCTTATTGATGATGAAAATATTCAGTTTCCATAACTGAATGTTTGATGTCACCTCTGAGTAATTTAACTGCTCATGAAGTTCAGGAATGTGTTCATCGACTGTTACAGCCTTACCCTTTTTTAACCTAATGGGAATATTTACTCTACTACCCAAAATTTAGTGTCTACCTTTGGTTATAATATTTATTCTTTTGTTGCTACAGAGGTTGGGTGCTAGCACCGATAATGCATTTCTGCAATCGACATCATCTGGTAATGCTGATGCCCAAAGGAAGAATATATCAATCTCGAAAACACAGGGGCTTGTTGACCCCCACAATCATGGAACTAACAATCAAGGGCCTTCAAACCAACTTTAACACTCAGATCAGCTGGCTCCAGTTCATGATGGTCTATTTATTAAACCATTGGTGAGACCACCTTCAGTTCTGTTATGTGCTTTTGCCTTTCATATGTGTAGGGTATGAACAATTATGTTGGTGCCGTGGTTATATTGAAATTTTACTTCTATGTGACCTTTTGTTTTATTAGTTTGTGCAACAAAATGTCTCTTATCATATATGTCGGCTCTAATGTTACTTCTAGTAGTCTCACTGCTTGCAGGTTGGGTTACATTGATTTTTATAATCACCTGCTAGTGTCCTGTCCACACTGCAGTTAAAGCATCCAAAGATCAAGAGATTAGATAAATAAGTTGAAGTCCAATAATTAGATTGCGGTTTAACAAAGTTGAGGACAAAATCTTTAATCCATAATGAAATAAACTAATAAAGACAAAGTGCTTATTATCAATCAACTAAAACAACGTGGTTATGAGATCATGCTTACTCCCTCCATCCTCAAATGAGTGTATGTTTGGACATGTCTTAAGTCAAACTTTATTAACTTTGACCAACTTCCTAGAAAAAGTAGCAGCATTTATGGCACTAAATTAATATTGCTAGATTGATCTTAATATGTAGTTCAATAATATAATAATTTGATGTCACATATGTTGCTATTATTGTGTAAAATTTTAGTCCAATTTGAAAATATTTGACTTCCAAAAAAGGAAACGTACACTTATTGGCGGACGGAGGGAGTATTAGTCAGTTAACCATCTTTCTCTTCCCTATCTTTGGATAATTCTGTTGCTACTACCATCTCTACACTCTTAGGGGTGCATAATGGGAATTCTTTGTGATCACCTTCTCATGAGCTAGCAAGGCTTTGTAGGGAAGCCATCTCCTCTCAACTATGACTGAACCGATCTGCCCGGTGACAGGCAACTGGGATGAACCACTGGTGTGGCAGACCATGGGGGAAAGCGATTCAGAGGTGCTGTGGATCCCTATCTTCGATGGGCAGGAGGACTCGATTGCTCGACCCCAAAGAGGAATTTTCTCTGTCAAAGAATACTTGCAAAGTTCATGTGGCAAGTTGTTCCGAGGGTGGTACTAGTGGAGGTACAGGGCAGACCAGCGGCTGACTGGAAACTGTTGTGGAAGCGGCCATGCCCAGGTTGTTTCTTATCATTTCATCTGGCATTTGGCACACAAACTGTCCATCTGTTCTGGCTGAACCTCCGCAAACTTTGACATTGACACCATCTGCCTGTTGCACCGCCGACTTGATGAAGAGGTCGCAATCTTGTCCTGTGGTTTAAGGAGGTAAAGCACAGATGGCTGCCGGTGTCTAGCAGATCATCCTAAGCTTCCATTCTGCGAGCGTGTTGTAGTGTAGGATATCCTGGTAGTTGACTAGCACTGCAGACTCAAAGCATGTTTCTTCTTATTGTGATGGTGAGTTTGCTGAAACGAAACTTCAGCTGGAGACAGGCAAAAGACTGAGATTTCGTGTTTGACATGGAACACGGCAGAATTCTGGAACTGCTTTCACAATATTGCCACATGGCCATTTTGTGGATCTGATTGGTAAGCCACCATCAAGCAACATAAGTTTATACTTGTTGCAACGGATTCTTTTCACGATTGAATGGTAGACCGGACCGATGGGTTCCACCTGAGCTGAGCCGGGCTTTGTCAAGGAAAACACTGATGGAGCCTTCGACGACGAGCATGGTGGAGAAGTCCTAGCTGCCGGTTGTTGCCGCCTTTAACATGCGAGCGATGCGCTGTGCACTGAAGCTGTGGAGCTCCCTCCTCCCAAAGATAAATCTCAATGCTGGGTGTGCCTCGTGTGATCTTCTTGACAGACATGATAGTCCTGAAGCAGTCGGTCGCATCTTGTTCGTAATGAGTCATCAAGCAGTGGTGTTGTTTTCTGGGAGATCATAGCCCAGCTGATTTGAACTTCTACCAACCACAGAGTTGTCTTTTATATTCGTTTGTTGTACTCATGCTGCCCATCGCATAGTTGCGTTTGGTGCTAGAACGGACCTTGAATTCACTGTCTGGCTAGACTGGTCGCCAAACTTTTGTAACTAGTCCAGTGGCCGGTAATATTGCCGTAACCACCAGTTAATTTGAATTATGTTGGCGGTAACTACTGCTCTGGAAACATCTTCTCTTGGTTGTGTTACCATAGTGCTTATGGACTGGTGACATCAACATTATCAAGCGAAAGAAAATACATGTGTCGAAACACTGTGGATTGTGGTTTTGAAACACAATGGTTGTAATTATGGCTTGGGTCTTGCAAACAAAGGATTTTATACCATGGTTAACCTTGGCTGTACGGCAAACGAGTGACCCATTTGGGACTGCTGTGCTGTGGAACCATGTGCTGGAGAAAATATTTGCTTTGTCGTAACCCTTTGCCAAATTAGTTGGTCAATACAAAGCTGTTTTATGATTTCTATAATAAAGGCTAATAAATAACGCATTTTACCCAAAAACATGTACTGGGATGGCATCTATTATCATCAAAAGAATTCCTGTCTGAAGGATAATCCTTTTCTCTAGCTGCAGTTTTAAGCATGATGGCGTAAGTCTCATGGAACCTGATTGTTTGTTTATTTATTTGCTCTAGCTGTATCATATTCTCAAAGTTGATGTATCCTGATTTGGTGATGACGCTAGGCTCACTCATGTTTTTTTCCTTGTGTATTACAGCTCAGTGAATATGTTTCAGCAGAAAATTTGGAGCAAACGAGTAACCTGTCAGGTTTTTAAGGTATCCTCTGTATTGCATGAGGTGATTGCTACCTGAAAACATGGTTGATAAGCTGAGATGAAATCGGCATCAGTTATCATTCAGTGGTGAAGAATTCGCCTTTTCATATTAGTAGTATGTGGATAATACTTGGAAGCTAACGTAGGAATGGCAGTAACCTATTTTGTGTTCTATATGACCGTACGATGTGAGACCTCATCTGGGCTCATTGATTCAGGGTTCTTTGCCAGTAACAATACTGGTGCTGTATTCTTTGAAAGAGAGCTTGGTGACTCACTGGAATACCTGTACCTTTAATTAGGGATCAGCGTCGGTGCGATGATGAACACCCCCTTTGCGCGTCTCACTTGGATCTCCCTCTGAACTTATAATTACTTTTAACTTGTAAGTCCACTTGAGTTGTTATTTGACATATCATCATGGTATAAGTTACTGGGGCTGGATTTCTCACCAAATATTTTTCTCACCAGATGCTCTCAATCTGCAAGCAGAAAGCAGCGTCTTATTCAACTTAGATAGGCTTTAGCATCAAATATGTTTGTGTCAGATCCTAACATGGATTATGAAGAGTGAGTTGGGAAGATGTGATTGTTTTGTTATCCTGGGTGAGTCTGGATGGACTATTGTGACTGGTTCTGTCAATTTGCCTGATTTTGATACAAATGGTTTTGTGTTCATGTGAGAACTGGTGATAAAGATCCTCCTCATTGTCTTAACCTGGTGCAGATGAAGATAAAGGAGATCACATACTCAATCTACCAGGGCAAAAAAGCCTTGCCGGTTTCTGTAATATTTTCAGCCAAGCTAAAATGATAATTGATGTACTATTGTGAGCCCTGCTGGGTACTGCCAAGAATTTGTGTTTCACTAGTTTCTCATGGAGTATTTTTTTATAGAATCTTCATGTTTTCAGTCATATAGGTAAAAATGAAGTCAGGCTTTGTCTGTATGTCTGCTCATACCATTACGAAGAAAGATGCCATATGTTTGCTGTATTTATCTGAGATTTGCGTGTGGTTATAAGACCTTTGGAATGTTACTCTTGAGGTGAGGAAATGAGGATGGGTGGCGCACTGCACATTGTTGTCATTGATCCTGTTGGTTTCTTTACTAGTAGCTGTGCTGTCCACGCGTTACCTCTGCTTCCAGTCCATTTGATATGAACAACTTCTAACTTTTGCATCCAGAACCTCCTCGTTTTAGATGCGCAATAAGCTGTCGTTTCATCTGGGGAAAATTCATTCAAGTAGAGGAAATGTTAGCCGCTTCGAAAGGCATGCATTTCAACAGACTTTTCAAACTTATGAAATTGTATCAATTGGGTTTTGAACTTGTCCATGGGAACTGCCAACTTTATAACTGTAGTTGGTTCTTGATGACATCCATCTGTTATTATTTAGATAATACAAAATTCTTTGCCAAGTGGATGTGCTCATGTTTACAGAGACGGTAAAAAGGAGAAGTCAATGGTCACACAGAACTTGATAATCAACCCTTGTTGCCCATGGCTACTCCAGTTCTTTGGCAAAGTCTATATTGTCGACAAACACCTGCATAACAAAATGGATCAAGGGTTTTAGTCTGGATGCTCAGCAAGCAATTTGAAAGAAACAGAACATCTGAAGATGAGAATAAGGGGCGATACCGATTTCCACCCATCAGGGTCCAGGATAGCTGTGATCTTGGTGTTGATCCCCGGCAAGGGGCCTGCCTCCCGAACAACCTGCCCTCCCGACAGCTTCACCACCTCGGCCGTCTTGTAGACATCGTCGGTGCCAATGGCGATCTACAAAAGGGATAGCGGCAGCTCTTGACATCTATTCGGGCTCTTGGGTTTTACTGAATTTGAAAAGCAAAGGAGTCACGTACCTGGCCGTACGCGTTGCCCTTGTCATACTCGGTGACGCCGTAGTTGTAGGTCAGCTCCAGAACCGCATTCTTGTCTTCAGGTCCGTACCCCATCATCGCTACCGTATACTGCACAAGAACGTGTCCAGCTTAATGTATGCCGCCGTACAAGAAGCTGTTAATTAGATGATGCACCCAAAGATTGTTCACCTTGTATTCAGGGTTGTCTCGCTTCCGTAGCAGCTCCATGCCACAAGCCTACAATTCGGCGACAAGAAGAACCACTGTGATGATCCATCGAGACAGATGAAGAAGCAGAGTAAGTGTCATGAGCTGAGCTGCCTACCTTCTCGTAGAAGCTTATGGCTCGATCGAGATCGCCGACCCGGAGCATCACCTGGCACAACGGCTCTGGTGTACCTGGCCTCTCGAGGATCTCAAACTTGTAGCCGTCGGGGTCCTCGACGAACGCGATGACGGTCTTGCCGCCCTTGACTGGGCCTGGTTCCCTCGTCACCTTGCCTCCCTTTGCCCTTATGAGTTCAACCGTCTTTGACACCTACAGCGATCAACCATCAAAGTTGAAGGCATATTCGTGTAAACATCATCATACTTGTGTGAAATGGATGACGGCAGTCCTACATCATCAGTGGCGATGCCAAAATGACCAAACCCTGCTCCAATATCGTACTTGTCGACCCCGTAGTCTGCAGAGATGATTTGTCCATCAGCAAAGGGCTACATTCTGAAGAAGAAATGTGCTCCTTATAATTAATATATGTAATGTGCGTAACTGTAGGTGAGCTCGACGACGAACTGGGCTTCCTCGGGGCCGTATCCGAGGAAAGCGTTGGTGTATTTCTCTTCGGGTATGTCGCGCTTCCTCAGCAGCTTCATGCCCAGGCATTCCGTGTAGAACCTGCATCAGCCAGGCCCCATCAGAGCATGCTAAGAAAATACAGTGCCGCCGTGGCGGTGTTGCAGAAGAAGATGGTACCGACTTGATCGTTCTGTCGATGTCGCCGACGCGGTAGACGACGTGGAGGAGCCTCCTGTTGTCCTTCTTCGCCCACGCGAACGCCTCCTCTTTGCTGACGAAGGACGTGGCCGCAGCCTGCGCGGCGTCCGCCGAGGCCCGGAGCTTCGCCGCGCCACTCGCGCTCCTGCCGACGCTTAGCCTGATCGGCTCCGACTGCAGCGCTGTCCCGAGAAGCAAGAAACCGAATCAACCGAATGCAATGCAGGAGCTATGCTCCTTCTCTGTTTCGCTGTTCTGGGTTGGCGCGGAGGAAGGAACATTACCTGCACCTGCGGCCGCGGTGGAGAGGAGCAGCGATCTCCGGGGGACAGCGGCGGCGGCCGGGGTGGCGCAGGCGACGGCGCCACGGCCGACGGCCATGTAGAGAGCCCTCATCGTGTCCCCGGTGCGTTTCGGGTGTGCTGTCGTGGCCTTTTTCTTTGGTTGGCGGGGCTTTCTCGTGCTATCCTTAATTCATGGCTGCTTCGCGTTTGTAATGGAGCCAATGACCTCCCGTGCAGATCTTCTGATTTCTCCCTATTTTTTGCTGAACTATCCGGTCCCTGTTATTATTTTTCTTATTGTCTTCCAACAAATTGTTGAATGTGCGAACTGGGCTGTTTTTTCACACACTTTAAACTGCGTGCGCGCCTGATAAACCGATACCGGTAGTGCACGTCCAAAACCGCCTTCTTAGTCTTACGGATTAAAATGTGGATACAAAGATAACTATGACGAGTAGCTAACGGTCCGGTAGGCAGCGTGCGGGGCTCTAGGAGAGAGCGAGGCTCCAAGGAAAGAGGGAGGCGATTTCTGAAACCCATCTAGGGTTCCATCCTCTCCCCGATGATGCCGCTGTGGTCTGTTTCGCCTTCGGTGCCTATAGGGCCTTGGAGGTGTGACGGACAACGACCCCTCGCCGCCGGGAGGTTTCTTGTTCTTTTTAGGTTGTTTTTCAGTGTCTTCTTCGAGATGATGAGACGGCGGCTACATCAATAAGATTTTCCCCACCCTATCCTCGCTCCGGTAGTGCACGCAGTGTCACCGAAGGGCGCGCAGATTTTTGTGTCCGGCGGACCTCCTGGGACCCGGCCCGTCTTCGTGTTCGTCGGTGTGGTTATAGGTTTCATCTTCCAATCTATGGTTTTTTATCATTAGCGTTGATTGCTGCTCTACTATGTTGGGCCTTTGGGGGCTTAGCACTACGGCTTCGTATCTATCTACTACAACAAGCTGTACTTCGACAAGTTTTGCCCGGCTCCAGTGATAGAGGGGCGAGAACGGCGGCACGCCTTCAGTTCGCTCCAGTGTTGTAGTCTCCTCTAGGTGGTTCAAAGACTTTTTGTAATTTTTATTACTTTTGGTGTTCTTTGACTATTGTTGATAATTATTAATAAATCGGTGGTCCTTTTCGTAAAAAATAAATAAATTTAAAGGACGCAAGGTTTTGGCCCTGGGTGCAAATGCTCATTTTACTTAACATGTAAACTTTACATGCGCATGTGAAAGCGGATATATATGTGATGCGCGTAGATGTACACGTCCGTTGGGAACCCCAAGAGGAAGGTATGATGCGCACAGCGGCAAGTTTCCCTCAGAAAGAAACCAAGGTTTATCGAACCAGGAGGAGCCAAGAAGCAAGTTGAAGGTTGATGGCGGCGGGATGTAGTGCGGCGCAACACCAGGGATTCCGGCGCCAACGTGGAACCTGCACAACACAACCAAAGTACTTTGCCCCAACGAAACAGTGAGGTTGTCAATCTCATCGGCTTGCTGTAACAAAGGATTAACCGTATTGTGTGGAAGATGATTGTTTGCGAAGAAAACAGTAAAACAAGTATTGCAGTAGATTGTATGCGATGTAAAGAATAGGACCGGGGTCCACAGTTCACTAGAGGTGTCTCTCCCATAAGATAAAAGCATGTTGGGTGAACAAATTACAGTCGGGCAATTGACAAATAGAAAAGGGCATAACAATGCATATACATGATATGATAAATATAGTGAGATTTAATTGGGCATTACGACAAAGTACATAGACCGCCATCCAACTGCATCTACGCCTAAAAAGTCCACCTTCAGGTTATCATCCGAACCCCTTTCAGTATTAAGTTGCAAAGCAACAAACAATTGCATTAAGTATGGTGCGTAATGTAATCGACAACTACATCCTTAGACATAGAATCAATGTTTTATCCCTAGTGGCAACAGCACATCCACAACCTTAGAACTTTCTGTCACCCAGATTTAATGGAGGCATGAACCCACTATCGAGCATAAATACTCCCTCTTGGAGTTAAGAGTAAAAACTTGGCCAGAGCCTCTACTAATAACGGAGAGCATGCAAGATCATAAACAACACATAAATAATAGATTGATAATCACCATAACATAGTATTCTCTATCCATCGGATCCCGACAAACACAACATATAGTATTACGGATAGATGATCTTGATCATGTTAGGCAGCTCACAAGATCCAACAATGAAGCACAATTAGGAGAAGACGACCATCTAGCTGCTATGGACCCATAGTCCAGGGTGAACTACTCACTCATCACTCCGGAGGCGATCATGGCGATGAAGAGTCCTCCGGGAGATGAATCCTCTCGGCGGTGCCGGAGGCGATCTCCTGAATCCCCGAGATGGGATTCGCGGCGGCGTCTGGAAGGTTTTCCGTATCATGGCTCTCGGTTCGGGGTTTCGCGACGGAGGCTTTAAGTAGGCGAAAGGGCAACGCGGGGGCCACACGAGGGCCCCACACGCCAGGGCCGCGCGGCCAAGCCCTAGGCGCGCCGCCTGTTGTGGCGGCGCCTCGTGGCCCCACTTCCTTCCCTCTTCACGCTTGGAAGCTTCGTGCAAAAATAGGACCCTGGCGTTGATTTCGTCCAATTCCGAGAATATTTCGTTACTAGGATTTCTGAAACCAAAAACAGCAACTGGCTCTTCGGCATCTTGTTAATAGGTTAGTTCCAGAAAATGCGTAAATACGACATATAATGTGCATAAAACATGTAGATATCATCAATAATGTAGCATGGAACATAAGAAATTATCGATACGTTGGAGACGTATCAATATGCACAAAATATTTTCAGAACTTCTTCTGTTTTAAAATGTGTTTTTATGGTAAAGGGAGTATATGCCCCCAAGATCAAAACTTAATTTCCGAGGCGATTGGGCGACTGGTTCACCAAGGACGCGTTTGGTAGCCTGCATCAGTTTCCTGCACCACTGGCGCAGCGGGAAGGAGTCTCCTGCGCGTTGCAGACGGGCCATGGGCCATAAAAGCCACGTTGTTTGGTGACCTGCATTGAGTTTTTTCGTTCTCGTGGAGATTTGGGCTCTGCCCGTTTGGTAGGTCGGTTTTGAGGCCTCGTAGCAGTCCAGAACGGCGCCGCTGTTGTTTGGTTGCAACCTAGAAACTGCTTCTGCTTACCTCTTACCTTCGATGGTGAGGTTACCAGCGATCAAACAACACAAGGAAGAAGACAATTCACAGTTCAAACAAACTAAGCAATGATAATAGTTCAAACACGTTCATAGTTAAGAAGACATGACGATCATAGTTCAGGACAGAGGACGATCATTGTTCAGGACACACCATAGACGATCATAGGACGACTGGAACAACAAGTACACACACCAGGAGCTTCAGATATGGGCTTGGAAGACGACACACCTGGTGGCGTCGCCATGGTAACGACACATGGTCATCACCTCAGTGCATGTGTAGTCGAAGATGACCATATTGTACTGGAAGGTGGACACCTTCTTGAAGACGAGGAACTGACCTATCTGCAGCTGATGAGCGACGGCGAAGGCCGCCCACCCCTGGTCGATATATGCGTCCTCACCTTCCATCACCGTAGTCATCCTCCAGTAGCAGCCTGTGTTGGTGGTGACGATGATATTCGAAGGGATTTCTCCGAACCATCTGACGAAATCATGAGGAATCCGTAGCCGGTTGAAGGTTAGCTTGAAGACGATGCGCGAGAACTGGTCCGGCTGGAAGTGGCCGACGTTAGCCGCCCTTCTCTTCTTGGACGGTCCCTCGTCGGGGGTCTCAGATGACCCAAGCTTGAGCTTCTTAGTCTGCCACAAAAACACATGCCATTAGAGGTGTCCTGCTCACAAGTATATAGATGAAAACGAACATTGCAAACATGTGATGCCTCATACATTGGATCACACGACAGCTCAAGGGACTGCCCCCAAACTAAGTCTAGTGTGCAACATATCACACACCAACGACTAAGTTTGAGGGCAGCACCTTGCCTTCCAGTGTTCCATTGTTGAATCATTGGCCATTGCACTAGACAAACCAAAAGGCGGCCTCATATATGTAGGATCACACGGTAGGCAAAGGGTCTGTCCTCAAACTAAGTCTAGTGTGCAACAAGTATGGCACACACGACTCAGTTTGAGGGCAGCACCTTGCCTTCCAGTGTGCCATTGGTCAATCATTGGCCATTGCAGTAGACAAACCAAAACGATGCCTCATATATGTAGGATCACACGGTAGGCAAAGGGACTGCCCGCAAACTAAGTCTAGTGTGCAACAAATATGGCACACACGACTCAGTTTGAGGGCACCACCCTGCCTTCCGTTGTGCCATTGTTGAATCATTGGCCATTGAACAAGTGAAGAAGTACAAACATGGAAAGCAAGGTAGCATAGGCCTCATACAATGAGCACATATGGAGGAGATGTTTGATCTGAGCCAATGTCATGGTGATGTTCAGTCATGCCATAGGTTCAGATCAATCATCTGCTCACACTATGATTACTGGTTAGAATCATCGGCCTAGTTCAATCAGAAAGTACACAATCTACAGCCAACTACCGCACAACAACCTCAACATGCTAAACCCCAACACAAAAAACCCTTCCCCTCTTTGCATGCATAGTAAGATCTGCTAGTTTCAGCAATCCAAAGCCCGATCTAGTAAGGATCTACCGCAATCCGATACTAGACTCACAGATCTAACCAAATCGAGACCGTGGAAAACAAATCTGGACAAGAACATCAAGAAATGTGGACGAACACATTGCAAATGTCAATCCGACCGCTATCCTAACGGAAACCCTAGCAGATCTAATGTGCATGTCGTCGGAAATGCCTGAGAAAGGCATGTTGTGCAAGAACGAGTATGGAGGTGAGAAGGAGAGGTCGTTACCGCCATTCTTCCGGCCGAGGACGAGGACGAGGTTGAGGTCGCGGCCGAGGACGAGTTTGAGGTCGAGGTCGCCGATGTCTCCTTCCTCCGGTACCGGTGGTCCTCCGTGCGGCGGTGCGGCGGAATGGTCGGCGGGAGGGGAACCGCCGGGTGATGTGACAGTTTGGGGGAGGTCGCGAGTGAGAGGAAGGAGAGGGAGCGGTGAGCCTAATTATGGCGCGTGTTCCCGAAGGGACGCGGCGTCTCCGCCTCCCTTCTCCACGCGTGCAGGCTTCTGGCCGCAACGGGCCTGGCCCCGGAGAAACTGCCATTCCGGGCGTTCCTCCAGGGCCTGTCCCGAGGGTGCTTTAAAACCTGGTTCATGCAACAACGCAGTGGGCTGCAGGCATCCAAACTGGCCGAAAATTGCTGGCCCGATGCGAGCCAAGGGGGATGCAGGCTACCAAACGCGCCCCAAATCCACTTGGAAAAATACCGAGGAAAACCGATCAAACAATCTGTGCCAAGGCCTAATTTAGTTGCTTCCCTTCACTCGCATGATCCACGGCTCCATTTCATATTTAGTTGGGTGCCCACCATTGCATAAGCATGTTGGATAAAATAGTACTACCTCCGTTTTAATGATAAGGCTTATAATATTTTTGAAAAGTCAGACAATGTAAAGTTTAACCAAGTTTTTTTAAATTAACACGTAAAATACAATATAAATATCATCAGATACATCATGAAACCTGTAACATCCCAACCTTGTGTTTATAAATAACTGAATGTTCATGAGCATTGCATGCATGTAGTTTGAATTTGAGCAAAATTTGCATCTGCATTTTCAATTATGCAAATCCCTCTATTTCAATCTCATTCAAATCTCTCAAGATTTTTAAAACAAGCCACATGGTGTTGTTGTTTACAATAAGGCCATGTGTGTTCTTTTATTCTCTAGAAATTTGAGTTTCAAACTCCATTCAAACAGATTTGAATTTGGTTTAGATTTGGAGAAATAAAAATCAGAAAAATCAGAAAAAGAGAGAGAGAGCTCTCTCTTCTCTCTCCCTGGGCTCAGCCCACTCTCTTTCCCTCTCTCCTTCTCTCTGGCACGGCCCAAGTGGCCCAGCCGCACCCCCACCACCAGCCCAGCAATCTTTGCAGGGGTTTTCCTGCAAAACCCCCTTCTTCCCCGAAGCTCCAAGGTGCTGCCTGGCAGCAGCCCGGCCGCTGGATGCGCCGGTCGCCCACGATGCTCCCCGCCGCCCCCAGCGCCTACAAAAGCTCGCCGCCGCCGCCCGGGAACCCTAGCCCCACTTCTCCCCTTCCCCGTGCTCTCCCGCGCCCCCCAGAGAACCCTAACCCTAACCTACTTCCGGCCCGACCACCGTCGATTTCGCCGCTGGCGACGCTGCCCAGCCGTCGCCGACCCGCCATCGCGCTCCTGGTGAGGTTCCGCACCTCCCCATGCCCTCAGCTCCCTCTCTCTCGCCCTCTAGCTCCGCCCCCACGTGCACCTGTCCCCGGCCGCCACCGCACCTCGCTGGAGGCGGCGCTCCGGCGACCAATCCGGGGCGGCACCGCCACCAAACGGCTCCCCGCGTCGAGCCGCATCTATTGCACCCGTGCACGCGTGCGATTACGGCGTGAATCCCCGGATTGCAACGCCATCTGCGAGCTCAAGGTTGACACAGTAAAGCTTTTTTCTTTTTATGTATTTTCTGTAAATTAATTTCTGTATTTTCAGTAAATAGAAAAATAATATGACATGTGGGTCCCCTTGTCAGGATTTTAATAATTTCATAAATGTTTAGAAAATAAAAAAATTATGACATGTGGGTCCAAATTGTTAAACTTTTATTATTTTTATATAATTTTTAGAAATTGATTTAAAATGAATTAAACTTTGGAAATTCATAACTAATTCATTTTAAATCAGAAAAATATAAAATTATATATCAAAATGATCAGAAAAACAAATCGTAGCTGTTTATCCATGTTTCATACATGCTTGAACCAATTAAATATCAAGCCTTAGTAGAAACCCTAATTGACCCCTCTCATATGTCGGGATTCGATGCCGAACCCGTCATTTTCCATCGATGCACCTAGGGTTACCCAAACCCCTTTCATATGACATGTCATCATATTGTATGTGCATTGCATTGTACCTTGTTTTGATTGTGCTATTCCTTTCCGGTGTTTGGTTCTTCACGATAGGGACCGAACGTGAGCCTGAGATCAACGCCACCGAAGAGCAGCACCAGAACAACGAGGGACAAGGCAAGCCCTAACCTGGTTCATATAT
Source organism: Lolium multiflorum (assembly GCA_030979885.1). NCBI lineage: Eukaryota > Viridiplantae > Streptophyta > Magnoliopsida > Poales > Poaceae > Lolium > Lolium multiflorum. The sequence goes on along the minus strand of CM061751.1, from coordinate 147,728,690 downwards.
AGTTTTGAAATGCTTTTACTTCTGCTTCTTACATATTGCATCCGCTTCAAATATGTTTTATCGGCAGTTGTAGTTATCCTATGTGTGCATATTCCATCCTTGTAGCCCAAAGTTCCTGATCCACCGCTCCCAGCAAAACTAGGTTGAGCTTTGTTCGCATCGCTAGAGCCGTATATATGTTATGCTTAGCCATGCTTAGCTGTTGAAGTCTGGTCCATCCGGTTGATGAATCAGAGCTACGAATGAACCTAGTTTGACAGGATGACGTGGTAAGATCAGTGATGATGTTAATAAACATGTTAAAGGCTTGGATGGGCCGCCACATGGGGATGTGGTGATTTGACTCGTTCTCGCCGATACTAGGACCTGAGTTCTCGCCTTCGGAACCAAGACTGAGCGTACAGCCACACGGGGCCCATGGGAACCCCTTGGCCCGAACTTACCTAGCTTACCCATGAGTCAATTAGTTTGCGAGTTCCATTTGGCATTCTGCATGGCGAAGGCATGGAAAAGGTTTTCAAAGGTGCATCATACAGGGACGTGGCTAGGGTGAAGGATGCTGGAGGCATTGAACTGGATCCCCTGCACACAATGACCGGGACCGCCTCGGAGAATGGCTACCTACGATGACGGAGCTCCCCAGTTAGTTTGACTCATGGATTAGGCGAAGTAAGAGAAAGGTTTTGGTCGACCACCCTCTGCCGGCACACCAAGGAAGTGTGTTAATCTATAGTGGCATTAAGAGTCGGTCGGCGCGTGTGGGTAAAGTTGTACACCCCTGTAGGGTAAATCTTTTCGAAAAGCCGTGTCCACGGTTACAGACGACTTGGTGATGGATTCTGTGATCATAGACAACTTGAATCTAATCGTAAAACTTGATATCTATGTGTGAATAAGGATCCCTTCTCAGGGTGTCGAGGGGGTGATCCTAGGTGATAGGTTCAGGTGATGATGAAGATTCGGTGGATTCAACATGATGATATTTAGAGCTAGAGTTGTTAACGCTCTCTTATCCCCTTTTGAAAATGGTCTGAATAGACGAGCTTCTGCTCCCTCCTGTTTACAAAGGAAAACTGGCTTTCCGCAAAATAAGCTCCACATAAAGCCTCGCATACCCGCTTTGCTAACAGGTTGTACTAAGTCTTGCTGAGTCCCTGTACTCAGTCTTGCATGCTTTGTTTCAGACGAAGTCCTTCCAACAGATGGTGGCTTCTACCTTGACGTCGACGAGTAGTTCGGAGTTCCCAGGCGGCAGCCTGAGACTTATGGGCTGGGACGTCGCCTTATGTTATGGCCTCTTAGACCCTTTGCAGTCTTGTTATCTAGATAACATAATTTGCTTTCCGTTGCTTGTTGAATTGTGGTCAGTGACCTCTGCGTGTAATAAATTTGGATCTTAACTCTGTTAAGAGTTGTAATATATTTGCTTTCAGTCGTAGAGTCACTGTTGTGTTACCGATTCTCACCCTGTAGGCCCTAGAGATCTAGGTTAGTCTTATGCCAGATGTGATATCTGGGTTTGTCTAGCCCCGACCTCCGGGGTCACGACAAAACCCATTTTCCATATGATTCATCTAAAGTTTAATCAAATTTTACTTCGCTTGAATTTTTAATAAATATAAAACTTATTCACTGGAATGGACACAATATTGACATAACATTAACACTATGTCGAGAAGGATAGGTCCTTACTTATGTTAAAAAAATATTTTAAGCATAGATAAGGTTGCTCCAAAAAACTTATTTGTTTCTGTCTTTGTGAAGATCATCTCACTGAGGGAGAAAATGTTGGTTCGATGGATCATACGGATCTATCTTGTCAAACTACAACAAAAAAACATAAGCGTAAAAATGTTTCAATACATAAGTTAAAGGTTAGGCGTAGCTCGAGAATAAGAAAGAATAAAAAAGAAATAGATCGGTAGTCATGCAAGCTCTAATTTGTAGTAGTGACGGTTTGACACAACTAAGCATCTTTTTGTCCAAAAGTCTACTCGAGAGTATAAGTTAGATATGTTAGCTAATGAGTTAGAAACATGCCGCTCTAGTTTTTCAACGCCTTTTCTTAGAAATCTAGCTGCAGGACGAGATTTCTCCTGGTTTTGTCTGCCCTCTCATAGTCTCATGGGTGATCGTGGTTCATTCTTGTTGGCATTAATATGGCTCTCTCATGGTCAAAAAGGTTTACTCATGATATTTCTGTATTAAATTTCATTTAAGATCTAAAGATGATTTTGAATGGAAATTTGTGGTTGTTTATGGAGTAGTGCAGGAGGCTTATAAACAAGCCAACCTAGCCGAGCTAGTTCGAATTTGTGAAAATAGTGCACTTCCTATGATGGTAGGAGGGACTTCAGAATCATTCGAGGACCGCATGAGAAAAAAATAAAGAGAATTTTATGGCACACTGGACTTTTGTTTTAATGCTATAATTGAGAGTCTAAATCCAAGAGAAATCGTTCTCTCGGGTAGACAATTTACTTGAGCTAGCAATGGTGAAAATCCAACATTGAAAAGCTCGATCGCGTTCTAGCAAGTGTGGCTTGGGGGCTGAAATTCCTGTTGGCAACGGTAAGAGCGTTAGCACGAAAGGGGTCTGATCATATGCCTTTGCTAATTAACTCAGGTGAAAAGAACACCTAAAGATTTATTTTATTTTGAGTTATCCTAGCTCTGTGAAGAGAGTTTTGCGACACGATTGGAAGGGAATGGACTTCAGTTGTTAAAGGTAAGAGCCCGATAGAAATTTGCAAAACAAAATAAGACACTTAAGAGCTTACAGGGCACATAATAGAAATGGTAGATACAAAAGAGAAAAAGATAGATTGTTAGCAATTATTGATGAGTTAGACATAACGGCAGAAACATCTCCTCTTAATACTTCCGATAGTGGAAGGTTTAGAGATGCAAATGACAGGTTGACGAAACTAAGACGGGAAGAAGAATCTAAATGGACTCAAAGGGCAAAGGTTAAGAATGTGCAAGAAGGCGAAAATAATACGGAATATTTCCATCTTATTGCTAACATGTTACATAGAAGAAAACAAATATTTCAGCTAGAGGAAGACGATGGGACATTGGTAGGAGATGAAAATGTGAGAGTTTTTTATTTCAGAATACTACAAGAAACTATTTAGGGCACCGGTTCCGATTAGTTTCTTGTTGTGTCAAGATGTGTATTATGATAGCCCACAAGTTTCTAGTGCGGAAAATATTATGATCGAAACCAACTTCACAGAGGAGAAGGTGCTTGAGGCAATACCCTAGATGGAACGTAATAAAGCACCGGGACCAGACGGGTTCCCAACTAAGTTCTATAAATCTTTTTGGAGTATTATTAAAAGTGACCTTATGACCATGTTTGTATAGTTGCAACAAGGCATTTTACCGCTATACAAATTACACTTTTGGGTGATTATTTAATTTCGAAAAAAGGAAGACGCGGTGAAGGTTAATCAATACACGCCCATATGTTTACTCAGTGTGATTTTTTTTAACAAAGGTGGGAGCAAACCGTGTCACATGAATAGCTCACAAAGTTATTAGGACTTCCCAAACAACTTTCATGCCTGGCTGACACATCCTCAAGGGAGTGGTGGTGTTGCATGAGATGATCCAGGAGTTTTATGTGAAGAAAATGGATATGATCTTGTTTAAGATAGATTTTGAAAAGCCTTACCACAAAGTGAAGCGGTATTTTTTGTTTAGTGTGGTCTTGTATTTTTATAAAATCAATTCCATTGCGAATGAAAGGTTTTGACCAAAATTTTGTAGAGGGTGGGTCTGTAGGTGTCAGGTAGACCCTCTCTCTCCTCTTATTTTTAACATTAATGTGGATTTGCTTGCTATCCTAACTGCACGAGCTGAAGAGGATGGGAAGGCGGGAGGTCTTATTCCTCATCTTGTTGAGGGAGGGGTTTCCATTTTACAATACGTAGATGATATCATTCTCTCCGGGTAACACGACCTTGAGAAGGCAACATACATGAAGATAATTCTGTGTATCTTCGAACAACTACCTGGGTTGAAAATAAATTTCCACAAAAGCAAAATGACTTGTTTTGGTAAAGAGAACTATTTAGAGGATCATTATAAAAATATCTTTGGGTTTGAGGATGCCTCTCTATCTTTTAAATACTTGGGAGCTCCAATTCATTATATAAGACTTTTAAATAAGGAATGTGATCATGTAGAGAATTGGTTTGAAAAGTAAGTATGATGGTGAGGCAACTCATACGGAGATCGGTTGGTCCTTATTAATTATGTTCTTGTAGAGAATTGTTTTGAAAAGAAAGTATGATGACGAGGCAAGCTACTCTCATACGGAGATCGGTTGGTCCTTATTAATTATGTTTTTACAAGTCTTCCTATGTTCATGTTATTCTTCTTAAAAGATTTTATATCTAAGGGTCTCATTTTTTCTAGCAAAGTGACCAACAAAAAAGAAAATATTGGTTGACCAAGTGGAATATTGTTTGTAGACCTAGGGATCAAGGGGGCTGGGTACTGAGGCCCTCAAAATTGAAAATATGGGTTCATTAAGTAAATGGATTTTAAAATTACTTAACAAAGATAGTGTATGGAAAGAGCTATTGCGCAAGAAGACAATAAGACGTTGTCACAATTGATGGCGACACCTACCGATTCCCCTTCTTGGAAGGGTCTTATGAGAGTGAAATATGAGATTTTCGAGAGAGGATCCTTTGTTGTTGGGAATGGTTGATCTACCAGATACTTGGCTGGGTGAAACACCATTATCCGAACAATATCCTTTGCTTAATATGGAGGTACGCCAAAGAAACTTCTTGGTGACTGAAGTATTAGGTAATAATCCTTTAAGTGTCGAGTTTAGACATATCCTTTCTAATGACAAATAGGCTGCTTTGATCCATTTGGCTCAACGTGTTATGTCTATAAATTTGAATGATGATGAAGATAGATTTGTGTAGAAGCTTAATAATTATGGTATTTTCTCGGTTATGATTTTATGAATGGACATGATGTCTACGTGTGCTTCTATTCTTGTAGACAGTGTTGGGCCTCCAAGAGCAGAGGTTTGTAGAACAGCAACAAGTTTCCCTTAAGTGAATCACCCAAGGTTTATCGAACTCAGGGAGGTAGAGGTCAAAGATAGTCCTCTCAAGCAACCCTGCAATTAAGATACAAGAAGTCTCTTGTGTCCCCAACACACCTAATACACTTGTCAGATGTATAGGTGCACTAGTTCGGCGAAGAGATAGTAAAACACAGGTGGTATAGATGGCGGTAAACAGTAATTGCGATATGAAGTAAATATTGCAGCAAGCGAACATGTAGCAGAACTTGTTGGAAACGGTGTTTCAATGCTTAGAAACAAGGCCTAGGGATCATACTTTCACTAGTGGAAACTCTCAACAATGCAATCATAATTGAATATAAATATAAGCACTTCACTATGCTACTCTGAATTACTCTCTGGCTGGATAACAAACACTAATTCACCATGTAGGGATGCAAAAGCAAACCTTAAAGATGCATTCTCAAGTACTAATAAACACCCCACGCTGTCACTTTGAGCATTCATAGGAGGTACTAACACACCACAATTTCATAGAGACATCCAACTCAAATCATAACTCAGTGAATAAGTATTCTGTGAAATATAGCCTAAGAGACCCACACAGTGCACACACTCTCACCTTTACACACGTGGGACAAGGAGTCTCCGGAGATCACATAAGTAAAATCCACTTGAATAGCATAACTACTTCTAGATTACAAAGCTCATCATATGGATCTCAATCATGCAAAGCAATTCATGAGATCATTGTATTGTAGTACAGAGAGAGAGATTAACCACATAGCTACCGGTACAACCCTTAGCCTCGGGGGAGAACTACTCCCTCCTCATCATAGGAGACATCAGCGTTGATGGAGATGGCGGTGGTGTCGATGGAGATGCCTTCGGGGGCAATTCCGTCCGGCGGCGTGCGGAACAGAGACTTCTGTCCCCGAATCTTGGCTTCGCGATGGCGGCGGCTCTGGAACTTTTCTCGTATCGTGGCTTATCTTTTTAGGGTTTTCGACGGAGGCTTTATATAGGCGGAAGGGCAGCCTCGGAGGGGCACCAGGGTGCCCTCACCACCAGGTGGCGCGGCCGGAGTGGGACCGCACCCGGGTGTGGTGTGGGGCCCAGCCCATCTGCGGCCCCTCTTCGGTGCTCTGGAAGCTTCCGGGAAAAATAAGATCGGGCGTTGATTTCGTCCAATTAGAATATTTCCTTTGTAGGATTTCTGGAACCAAAAACAACAGGAAGCACTTGGCATCTCGTTAATAGGTTAGTTCCGGAAAATGCATCAAAACGATATAAAGTGTGAACAAAACATGTAGGTATTGTCATAAAACTAGCATGGAACATCGAAATTATAGATACGTTGGAGACATATCAAGCATCCCCAAGCTTAGTTCCTACTCGCCCTCGAGTAGGTAAACGATAACAACAATAATTTCTGAAGTGACATGCTACCAACACAATCTTGATCAACATTATTGTAAAGCATATGACATGAATGAAGTGATTCAAAGCAACGATCTATAGTTTGCTAACAAATAGATAACATATAGCAAAACTTTTCACGAATAGTACTTTCAAGACAAGCATCAAAAATTCTTGCATAAGAGTTAACTCATAAAGCAATAAATTCAAAGTAAAGGCATCGAAGCAACACAAAGGAAGATATAAGTTTCAGCAGTTGCTTTCAACTTTCAACATGCATATCTCATGGATAATTGTCAACAGAGTAATATGATGAATGCAAATAAGCAAGTATGCAAGAATCAATGCACAGTTGACACAAGTGTTTGCTTCTAAGATGGAAGGAAGTAGGTAAACTGACTCAACATAAAGTAAAAGATAGGCCCTTCGCAGAGGGAAGCAAGGATTAAATCATGTGCTAGAGCTTTTCAAGTTTTGAAATCATATAGAGAGCATAAAAGTAAAATTTTGGGAGGTGTTTGTTGTTGTCAACGAATGGTAATGGGTACTCTGACTACCTTATGAACCAGACTTTCAAAAGCGGCTCCCATGAAGGACGTTATCTCTACCAGGAAGGTAGATCATCCCTCTTCTCTTTTGTTTACACATGTACTTTAGTTTTATTTATTAGATGACACTCCCCCAACCTTTGCTTACACAAGCCATGGCTAACCGAATCCTCGGGTGCATTCCAACATTCACATACCATGGAGGAGTGCCTATTTGCAAATTTAAGTTGCTTACTGATAGATCAGGGCAAAACATGTGAAGAGAATTATTAATGCAAGTTAATTAATTGGGGCTGGGAACCCCATTGCCAGCTCTTTTGCAAAATTATTGGATAAACGGATGAGCCACTAGTCCATTGTGAAAGTTTGTCGAAGTAAATGACAAGATCGAAAGATAAAACACCACATACTTCCTCATGAGCTATAAAACATTGACACAAATAAGAGATAATAGCTTTTGAATTGTTTAAAGGTAGCACATGAAGTATTTACTTGGAATGGCAGGAAATACCACATAGTAGGTAGATATGGTGGACACAAATGGCATAGGTTTTGGCTCAAGGTTTTGGATGCACGAGAAGCATTCCCTCTCAGTACAAGGCTTTGGCTAGCAAGGTTGTTTGAAGCAAACACAAGTATAAACGGTACAACAAAACTTACATAAGAACATATTGCAAGCATTATAAGACTCTACACTGTCTTCCTTGTTGCTCAAACACTTTTACCAGAAAATATCTAGACCTTAGAGAGACCAATCATGCAAACCAAATTTCAACAAGCTCTACAGTAGTTCTCCACTACTAGATTTAAACTACATGATGCAAGAGCTTAAACATGATTTATGAGAGCTCAAAACAATTGCCAAGTATCAAATTATTCAAGACCATATGAAGCATTTTCTGATTCCAACAAAATAACAACAAGTGAAGCGATCAACTTTCGCCCTTGAACATTAAAAGTGAGAATGAAGAGCACTAGTGTTCATATGAAAAAGCGGAGCGTGTCTCTCTCCCACATGAGCATGAATTTATTCAGAGAATGAAAATAACAAAACGAAAATAAAAGCACACAAACGCTCCAAGTAAAGTACATAAGATGTGATGGAATAAAAATATAGTTTCACTAGAAGTGACTGATAAGTTGTCGATGAAAAATGATGCCTTGGGCATCCCCAAGCTTAGATGCTTGAGTCTTCTTGAAATATGCAGGGATGAACCACGGGGGCATCCCCAAGCTTAGACTTTTCACTCTTCTTGATCACATTATATCATCCTCCTCTCTTGACCCTTGAAAATTTCCTCCACACCAAACTTAAAGCAAACTCATTAGAGGGTTAGTGCATAATCAAAAATTCACATGTTCAGAGGTGACACAATCATTCTTAACACTTCTGGACATTGCACAAAGCTACTGAAAGTTAATGGAACAAAGAAATCCATTCAACATAGCAAAAGCGGCAATGCAAAATAAAAGGCAGAATCTGTCAAAACAGAACAGTCCGTAAAGACGAATTTTACAGAGGCACTTAACTTGCTCAGATGGAAAAACTCAAAACTAATGAAAGTTGCATACATATCTGAGGATCACGCACGTAAATTGGCAGATTTTTTTGATTTTTTTACAGAGAGTTCTACGCAAATTCGTGACAGACAGCAATTCTGTTTCTGCGCAGCAATCCAAATCTAGCATCAACTTCCTATTAGAGACTTTACTTGGCACAAAAAACATGATAAGGAGAGGTTGCTACAGTAGTAACAACTTCCAAGACTCAACAATACAGTAAATAAATAAAACCATGGGTTATCTCCCAAGAAGTGCTTTCTTTATAGCCATTAAGATGGGCTCAGCAATTTTAATGATACTCTCGCAAGAAATAAGAGTTGAAGCAAAAGAGAGCATCAAGAAGCAAATTCAAAACATATTTAAGCCTAACCCACTTCCTATGAAAAGGAATCTTGTACACAAATAAATTCATGAAGAACAAAGTGACAAGCATAGGAAGGTAAAACGCGAGTAACTTCAAGATTCTCAACATAAAGAGGGGAAACTTAATATTATTAAGATGCATATAACCATGTTTCTCTCTCTCATAATAACTTTCAGTAGCATCATGAACAAACTCAACAATATAACTATCAAATAAAGCATTCTTGTCATGAGCTACATGCATAAATTTTTTACTCTCCACATAAGCATAATCAATTTTATTAGTTGTAGTGGGAGCAAATTCAATAAAATAGCTATCATTATTATTCTCATCACCATAATCATCATATATAGGAGGCATATTGTAATCATAATTAATTTTCTCCTCAATAGTAGGTGGGCTGAAAATATCATATTCATCATTGCAAGCATCATATATAGGAGGTAAAGTATCATCAAAGTAAATTTTCTCCTCCATGCTTGGGGGACTAAAAATATCACAACCAGCTTCCCCAAGCTTAAATTCTTCCATAGATTTAGCAATAATGGTGTTCAAAGAGTTTATGCTAATAACATTGCTACAACTATTTTGCAAACAAAGTTCCATGGGTTTTTTAATTTTCTCTTCAAACACCTCATGTCCTAATTCAAGATAAATACTATACAGATCTCTAATTTTTTGTTGTTGTTTTCCATTAAGCGTAACTAGTGAAAATAAAAACAAGAAACAAAAAGTCGCAATTGCAGGATCTAAAGGAGATAGCTTCGAGCACTCACACACCGGCAACAGTGCTAGGAAATAGCTTAGTAGTCGGAGGATGTGAATACCTTTTACCTTACCTCCCCGGCAACGGCGCCAGAAAATAGCTTGATGTCTACGTGTGCTTCTATTCTTGTAGACAGTGTTGGGCCTCCAAGAGCAGAGGTTTGTAGAACAGCAGCAAGTTTCCCTTAAGTGAATCACCCAAGGTTTATCGAACTCGGGGAGGTAGAGGTCAAAGATAGTCCTCTCAAGCAACCCTGCAATTAAGATACAAGAAGTCTCTTGTGTCCCCAACACACCTAATACACTTGTCAGATGTATATGTGCACTAGTTCGGCGAAGAGATAGTAAAACACAGGTGGTATAGATGGTGGTAAATAGTAATTGCGATATGAAGTAAATATTGCAGCAAGCGAACATGTAGCAGAACTTGTTGGAAACGGTGTTTCAATGCTTAGAAACAAGGCCTAGGGATCATACTTTCACTAGTGGACACTCTCAACAATGCAATCATAATTGAATATAAATATAAGCACTTCACTATGCTACTCTGAATTACTCTCTGGCTGGATAACGAACACTAATTCACCATGTAGGGATGCAAAAGCAAACCTTAAAGATGCATTCCCAAGTACTAATAAACACCCCACGCTGTCACTTTGAGCATTCATAGGAGGTACTAACACACCACAATTTCATAGAGACATCCAACTCAAATCATAACTCAGTGAATAAGTATTCTGTGAAATATAGCCTAAGAGACCCACACGGTGCACACACTGTCACCTTTACACACGTGGGACAAGGAGTCTCCGGAGATCACATAAGTAAAATCCACTTGAATAGCATAACTACTTCTAGATTACAAAGCTCATCATATGGATCTCAATCATGCAAAGCAATTCATGAGATCATTGTATTGGAGTAAAGAGAGAGAGATTAACCACATAGCTACCGGTACAGCCCTTAGCCTCGGGGGAGAACTACTCCCTCCTCATCATAGGAGACAATAGCGTTGATGGAGATGGCGGTGGTGTCGATGGAGATGCCTTCCGAGGGCAATTCCCCGTCCCGACGGCGTGCCGGAACAGAGACTTCTGTCCCCGATCTTGGCCCGCGATGGCGGCGGCTCTGGAACTTTTCTCGTATCGTGGCTTATCTTTTTAGGGTTTTCGACGCGGAGGCTGTATATAGGCGGATGGGCAGCCTCGGAGGGGCACCAGGGTGCCCTCACCACCAGGTGGCGCGGCCAGGAGTGGGCCCGCGCCTAGGTGTGGTGTGGGGGCCCCCTGGCCCATCTCTGGCCCCTTCGGTGCTCGAAAGCTTCCGGGAAAAATAAGATAGGCGTTGATTTCGTCCAATTCGAGAATATTTCCTTTGTAGGATTTCTGGAACCAAAAACAGCAAAACAGGAACTGGCACTTCGGCATCTCGTTAATAGGTTAGTTCCGGAAAATGCATCAAAACGATATAAAGTGTGAACAAAACATGTATGTATTGTCATAAAACTAGCATGGAACATCAGAAATTATAGATACGTTGGAGACGTATCAGGACATATGGTCTATTTGAAGTACATTTGGAATCTTAAGGTACCACTGATGATTAGGATCTTTATGCGGTTCTTGCATCAAAAAGTAATTCTTACAAAAGATAATTTGTCAAAACACAATTGGCATGGTTGTAAAAAATGAGTTTTTTGCGACCATGAGTAATCTATCAATCATCTATTTTTTTGAATGCCCCTTTGCTTGTGTTGTTTGGAGAGTAGTTCACTTAAGTTTTAATATTGTTCCACAACTAATTGTACGAATATGTTTGGTAACTGGTTGAATGTAATTGATAAAAGTACAAAGGCATGAATTCGTATAGGAACTTGTGCTTTAGTTTGGTCTTTATGGAACTACAGAAATGATATAATATTTAACAAAGAAAAAGGAATTGCTCATTTTCTACAGGCTATCTGTGTCGGGGTTTGGAATTATGGTAGTAAATTTATAGGTTGGTGGGGGTTTGTGACCATGATTCGACGGGGTAACAACCTCAAGCACACAAGAGATGTAAAGGTTTAGGCCTCGGCTATAGTTTGTTGGTAAAAACCATATGTCTTGGCGGTGCTGGTGGTCCTGGCTTGTAGTGGGAAGTTGGCTAAAGTGTTCTTCCCTGTCGGGAAAGAACATGCTATGATCTAGGACGAAATTGGATGAACTTGTCACCTCGTTATCTCTGACGGCGAGAGTAGATGGGGTTGAGCTTGCTTAATTGCTACCGCCCCTAGGTGTTTGTCGTGGATATGACCACGGCAGACGCTACCGGGGGTAGCACTTCGTTGATGCGAGGGCAAGGGAACATGGCCATACGCGGATCGAGGTGCACATGACGCAAGGGTTTACCCAGGTTCAGCCCCTCCGGAGAGTAAAGGGCCTACGTCCTGCTAGATCTTTATTGCTCAGTGGAGAATTACAATGGGGGGGCTCAGTCGGCGGCTACGCCAGGAGCTTACAAGGAGAGATTGGATCTCAGATGATGTGGTTCTAGGGTTTAGCTCGGGGGTTTATATGGACACCCCCGATCTAGGGTTACATGGAGATAACTCCGAATCATACAGTTGCTACTAATCCGGGATTCTCTACCCCTCCGCAAGCAATCTTCTTATCCGTCGCACGGGCTTCCTCCTGGACTAGTGGCCCAGTCGCTTCATGGCCCAGTCGCTTGGGCGACTGGCGGCCCAACCGGGTCTCCACCTTCATGGCGAGTGGGACTGGCGACCCACCCCCTATGGGTGTATCCCCATCAGTAGTCCCCGAGCGCGGTGGCGATGAAGCGTGAATTCAAGGCCAGCTTCGAAGTTGAAGTCGCGCCGTTGCTGGTGTACCATGGCCGACGATTTTGGTCCCTCCGTGGTGCATGTCAAAACTTTTTTCTCGTTTTTGAGGCCACCTAGCCCGACGAAAGCGGCCAAAACGTGGCGTATGGTGGCCCGGGACGTGGTGCATCTCGAAATCTCGGGTTCGCCGGCCGAGTCAACGCAAATCCGCACCGCCGAGGGATGTAGGGCCCAGATGGCAGCCTCTCTGGCATTGTTTTTTTCTAGATCGCGCCATCTCGTTCAACGTTCTCCGATCGAGCCGTTTACGATGCAGGATCATGGGTCCCGCATGTCATCCTCTATGAACCAAAATTCTTTCTATTCTTGGATTTTTTTGACCCCCTGATTTCTGGCTACTTCCTTTTTCTTTTGATCCCTTGCCGCCTTGGAAACGTTGAGACCGCTGCTGCTAAATGGGACCCGCATGTCATCCTCTATGTGCAATCAACTTTCTTTTCTTGGAGTTTTTTGGCACCTCAAATTTGGTCACTTGCCTTTTTCTTTCGATCCCCTGCCGCCTCTCAAACGGTGATACCGCTGCTGCTAACTGGGACCCGCATGTCATCCTCTATGTACTATAAAACTTTCTTTTCTTGAATTATTTTTGGCACCTCATATTTGGTCACTTACCTTTTTCTTTCGATCCGCCTCTCAAACGGTGATACCGCTGCTGCTAAATGGGACCCGCATGTCATCCTCTATGTACTATAAAACTTTCTTTTCTTGGATTTTTTTGGCACCTCATATTTGGTCACTTGACTTTTTCTTTCGATCACCTGCTGCCTCTCAAACGGTGATACCGCTGCTGCTAAATGGGACCCGCATGTCATCCTCTATGTACTATAAAACTTTCTTTTCTTGGATTTTTTTGGCACCTCATATTTGGTCACTTGACTTTTTCTTTCGATCACCTGCTGCCTCTCAAACGGTGATACCGCTGCTGCTAAATGGGACCCGCATGTCATCCTCTATGTACTATAAAACTTTCTTTTCTTGGATTTTTTTGGCACCTCATATTTGGTCACTTGACTTTTTCTTTCGATCCCCTGCTGCCTCTCAAAGTGATACCGCTGCTGCTAAATGGGACCCGCATGTCATCCTCTATGTACTACTCCCTCCGTTTCAATCTATAGTGCCTATAGATTTTCTGCATTTGTTTCATAATATAAGAGTATATCTGTGTTTATTTGCGAAGAATCCCTTCCACCGAGATGAGCTGAACAGCTGGAAATAAGGACTCCACAGCGGGATCGAGGGATCGGCAGATCGGGAGTATTTCTGAGATCGTGGTTCGACTCTTTAGAGGGTTTTGTGTTAAAAAATGTGTTGCGCTAATTACCGTGCAGAAAATCTATAGGCACTATAGATTGAAACGGAGGGAGTATAAAACTTTCTTTTCTTGGATTTTTTTGGCACCTCATATTTGGTCACTTGACTTTTTCTTTCGATCCCCTGCTGCCTCTCAAACGGTGATACCGCTGCTGCTAAATGGGACCCACATGTCATCCTCTATGTACTATAAAACTTTCTTTTCTTGAATTATTTTTGGCTCCTGATATTTTTTCACTTGCCTTTTTCTTTCGATCTCATGCCACGTTTGAAACGTTGAGGAACCTGCAGGCTCATGGGACCCGCATGTCATCCTCTATGTACTATAAAAGTTCATTTTCTTGGTTTTTTTTCACCCTCGATTTTTGGCAATTTCTTTTTTCTTTTGATCCCCTACCGCCTCTCAAACGGTGATACCGCTGCTGCTAAATGGGACCCGCATGTCATCCTCTATGTACTATAAAACTTTCTTTTCTTGAATTATTTTTGGCTCCTCATATTTGGTCACTTGCCTTTTTCTTTCGATCTCATGCCGCCTTTGAAACGTTGAGTAAGCTGCTGGCTCATGGGTCCCGCATGTCATCCTCTACGAACAATAAAAGTTTCCTTTCTTGGAGTTATTTTTGACCCCTAATTTCTGGCTATTTGCCTTTTTCTTTGGATCTCCTACCCCTTTGAAACGATGAGGACGCTGTTGGCAGGTCGGTCCCACAAGTCATCCTCTATGAACAATAAAAGTTTCCTTTGATGGATTTTTTTGAACCCCTAATTAATTTCTGGATATTTCCTTTTTTTTCTTTGATCCCCTGCCGCCTTGGAATCGTTGAGGATGCTGCTGCCTCATGGGTCCCGCATGTCATCCTCTCAGAACGGTAAATGTTTCTTTTCTTGGATATTGTTTACCAAATGATTTTTGGCTTATTTTTTCTTTCGATATCCTGCCGCCTTTAAAACGTTGAGGACGCTGCTGGCTCACGGGTCCCACATGTCAGCCTCTATGAACAATAAACGCTGAGGACGCTGCTGCCTCATGGGTCCCGCATGTCATCCTCTCAGAACGAAAATGTTTCTTTTCTTGGATTTTTTACCAACAGATTTTTGGTTTATTTTTTCTTTCCATCCCCTGCCGCCTTTAAAACGACGCTGCTGGCTCATGGGTCCCCGATGTCAGCCTCCCCGTACAAGAAACATGTGATATCTTGATTATTTTGCAGACAATAAACAGTGTATTGCGCTCTGAGCTATTTCAACGGATAAATTAAATCTTTATTTTTACATAAACAAATTTATATGCTGAATCTCCTTGTTTTTTGTTTTTGCGAAGCATAGGACTTTCCTGTTTTTTTTAGAAAAATCCGAACTATCCTGCTTTGGAGTGGGCTGAAATTGTACGAGTCAAAAGGCCCAGCAGGATAGTTCGAATGCCCAGATGTCCACATGCAGCCCAATTGAAATCGTTCTTTTTTGGGATTTTTTTCACCCCCTGATTTCTGGCTACTTCATTTTTCTTTTGGTCTGTGCCGCCTTGGAAACGTTGAGACCGCTGCTGCAAAATGGGTCCCGCATGTCATCCTCTATGTACGGTAAAATTTCTTTTCTTAGATTATTTTTGGCTCCGATATTTGGTCACTTGCCTTTTTCTTTCGATCCGTGCAGCCTCTCAAACGGTGATACGTTGCTAAATGGGACCCGCATGCCATCCTCTATGTACAATCAAGTTTCTTTTCTTGAATTATTTTTGGCTCCCGATATTTGGTCACTTGCCTTTTTCTTTCGATCTCATGCCACGTTTGAAACGTTGAAAAACCTGCTGGCTCATGGGACCCGCATGTCATCCTCTATGTACTATAAAAGTTCATTTTCTTGGATTTTTTTCACCCTCTGATTTTCGGCTATTTCCTTTTTCTTTTGATCCCTGCCGCCTTTGAAACGTTGAGGACTCTGCTGGCTCATCGATAAAACTTTCCTTTATTGGAGTTTTTTACCCCCTGATTTCTGGCTACTTTCTTTTTCTTTTGATCTCAAGCCGCATTTGAAACGTTGAGACCGCTGCTGCTAAATGGGACCCGCATGTCATCCTCTATGTACAATAAAGTTTTCTTTTCTTGGATTATCTTTGTCTCCTGATATTTTGTCACTTGCCTTTTTCTTTCGATCTCATGCCGCCTTTGAAACGTTGAGTAAGCTGCTGGCTCATGGGTCCCGCATGTCATCCTCTACGAACAATAAAAGTTTCCTTTCTTGGAGTTATTTTTGAACCCTAATTTCTGGCTACTTCCTTTTTCTTTTGATCCCGTGCCGCCTTGGAAACGTTGAGACCGCTTGCATGGGTCCCGCATGTCATCATCTATGTACAATAAAATTTCTTTCTTCGATTATTTTCGGGTCCTGATATTTGGTCACTTGCCTTTTTCTTTCGATCTCATGCCGCCTTTGAAACGTTGAGGAAGCTGCTGGAGCATGGGTCCCGCATGTCATCCTCTATGAACAATAAAAGTTTCCTTTCTTGGAGTTATTTTTTACCCCTAATTTCTGGCTACTTCCTTTTTCTTTTGATCCCTGCCGCCTTTGAAACGTTGAAGACTTTCTGGCTCATGGGTCCCACATGTCAGCCTCTATGAACAATAAACACTTCCTTTCTTGGAGTTATTTTGTACCCCTAATTTCTGGCTATTTGCCTTTTTTCTTTCGATCCCCAGTCGCCTTCTAAACGTAGAGGACGCTGCTGGCTCGTGGGTCCCAGATGTCAGCCTCCATGGACAATAAACCTCTCCTTTGTTGGATTTATTCTTCACCCTCTGATTTTGGCTATTTCCTTTTTCTTTTGATCCACTGCCGCCTTGGAAACATTGAGTAAGCTGCTGACACATGGGCCCCGCATGTCATCCTCTATGTACAATCAACTTGCAAGATCTTCGAGCGAAAGAGCTTGTATTAGTGGGACCCATATGTCAACCTCTATGTACAATAAAAGTTTCCTTTCTTGGATTATTTTTAGCTCCTGATATTCGGTCACTTTCCTTTTTCTTTCGATCTCAAGCCGCCTCTGAAACGTTGAGTAAGGTGCTGGCTCATGGGACCCACATGTCATCCTCTATGTACAATAAAGTTTCTGTTCTTGGATTTTTTTACCCCTGATTTTTGGTCACTTGCCTTGACGCTGCTGGCTCATGGGTCCCACATGTCAGCATCTATGAACAATAAACCTTTCCTTTGTTGGATTTATTGTTTACCCCTAATTTCTGGCTATTTGCCTTTTTCTTTTGATCCCCACCGGCCTTTGAAAACGTTGAGGAACCTGCTGGCTCATGGGACCCGCATGTCATCCTCTATGTACTATAAAATTTCTTTTCTTTGTTTTTCACCTCTGATTTTTGGCTATTTCCTTTTTCTTTGATGCCGCCTTGGAAACGTTGAGTAAGCTGCTGACTCATGGGACCCGCATGTCATCCTCTATGTACAATCAACTTTCTTTTTTGGAGTTTTTTACCCCCTAATTTCTGGCTACTTTCTTTTTCTTTTGATCTCAAACCGCATTTGAAACGCTGAAACCGCTGCTGCAAAATGGGACCCGCATGTCATCCTCTATGTACAATAAGTTTCATTTCTTGGATTATTTTTGGCACCTGATATTTGGTCACTTGCATTTTTCTTCCGATCTCATGCCGCCTTTGAAACGTTGAGTAAGCTGCTGGCTCATGGGTCCCGCATGTCATCCTCTACGAACAATAAAAGTTTCATTTCTTGGAGTTATTTTTGACCCCTAATTTCTGGCTACTTCCTTTTTTCTTTTGATCCACTGCCGCCTTTGAAACGGTGCGGATTCTGCAGACTAATACAAGCTTTTTCTCTCCAAGATCTTGCAAGTTGATAGATTAAATCATGGAATTATTAGGATATGTTTTAAATTTCAAATCCACTTTATGAATTATTAAAAATACCGTTATCCATGTGGGTATGGAGCGAACAAGGATTTTCATATTGGGCATGAGCAGTTTCAAAAATTGGAACCCAATAATTCAAAATAACTAAAAACAACTTTTATGTAGAATCTCCGCGTTTTTTTCTTTTGCCATTCATAGGATCTGTGTTTCATTAGAAAAGGGCCGAAATTGCATGAGCAGAAAGGCCCATTTGTAGTTATTGGGCTTCGACGGCCGGAGCAAGTAGGCCGAGAGCAATTACCATGTAGATGGCCGTTGGCAACCCAAAGTGAAATATTGGGCCCAACAGGGGAAGGCTGAACAGTACTATTTTCTAATTGGAAGGTGGTACATGGCGTAATCCTGCCAAAAAAAAAGATGGACACGGGTTGCTGAAATTTGCCCATCTGCGCCTAATATCGCCGCCGCGGCTCCGCTTCCGCCGCCGCCGCCATGCCTCGTCTCGCGTCGAGCTCGCGGTACTGCCGCGTCTCGGGCACGGGGTACCGCGGCGTCCGCGCGCGCCCCAAAGGTACGTATTACGCGGAGATACGTGACGGCGGCGAGCGCATCGGCCTCGGCACCTACGAGACCGCGCACGAGGCCGCGCGCGCGTACGACGCCGTGGCGTGGCGGCTCGGGCGCCCGCGATCGTCGATGAATTTCCATGACGTGTGGACGCGCCAGCAGGCCGAGGATCTCGCGCCGCCGCCGTACATCGTTAGACAGGAGGAACAGCACCGCCGCCGCGAGACGGAGCGCCGTTTGCGCATCGCCGAGCGGGACGAGCGCGCGGCGCGCGAGTGGGCGGCCCGCTTCCCCGAGGACGTTGCCGCCGAGAACGAGCACTTCCGCAGACGGAGGGCGGAGAAGGCGACGAGGCGGGCAGCGAAGAAGGAGGACCGCGCACGACGGAGGGCGGAGAAGGCGACGAAGCGGGCCTTCATCGAAGCGCAGCTCGCCGGGCCGACCACCATTGGCGAGGACGACCCCCGTTGGATTGACCTCTTCTCGTCGGATCCGGTGTCGGGCACGACACCGGACTCGTCAGATGTCGAGTTTTAGTTTAGTTTTATCGCACTACTTTGTACAAATATGAACTACGGAGTATCTATCAAGCTAATTTTATCCTATTTTATGTCTATTTCTAGTCTTTGTTTGATCTTCTGTTTTACTGCACTCTATTTTTCATTATATTCTGTTTTTGGCGCTGCATTTATAGCGCCTCTGAAAATACGCTGTTTCAGCCCTGCATTTGGCCGCCACAGTTTGCAGCTTCCGGTGAAGCTATTGCCGGCTCCATGCGCAGCATCAGCCATTCAGCCCACAGCGCCAAAATATAGAGCCACTGCTGGAGTTGCTGTAATATGTTTGTCAGCAGGAGCTTACCTAATTAGTGAAAAAGATGTTCAGCGTGGGATTCGAAAAAAAGATCTTCATGTTTTTTTCCTAGCTATCCTAGTTCGGACTTTTCATTGTGTTGGCTAGTGCATGAAGCTTGACACCTGTATTATGTGATCCTGATATGAGGATAAGAACACCTTCAGCTTGCATTGCTAATGGTGTCTACTGCAGCAGTGGCTTACATTCAATGGAGACTGATGCAAGAGAGTTGGTACTGGTGAGCCTGCACTTGACATCATCGTGCCACCTGAAGTAGGTGGTGTATTGGGATTAGACTGATAAGCATAGCACCTTGCAAAGAACAAGATGATGCTAGTGTTGGTTAACGTGATTTTACGCCAAAAGTCATGTATGCTCAACAGGTGCCGTACCTAGTTTGGATATTGTGTTGTTACCCTTTTGTGGTTTGGTGTTTGTCCAACAGAGAAAGCTACTCTTTTCCCGTGTAAGTGCCTGTTTGTTTGGGCTGCAGCTGAACAAGAAGCAGCTAGAGCTGGTAGGATCTGAGAAGCGGCTGGAGCTGGACAGCTGGTGAAATGTAAAATTGCTGTTTGGCAACCTGCTTTTAGGACAGCTGGTGGACATATAGCTGGTGGTGATTGTCTGAAATACCCTGTATGCTGAAGATGATGTATAAGTACTAATTTGATCTAATAATCTGATTATGATTTGTGTGCTAGCTCAAATTATAGGTTTATCACTTTTTAGGTAAAATAATTTTGTAGTTGTTAATAAATGATTATAATCAATTAAACCATACAGAGGTACAAATAATATTTGGTTCCATATTATAGCGAGTTTCAACATTGTATCATCTGCACACTTTGTCAATTGAATCAAGATTCAGTCCTAAATCACTGTAATATAACACAATAATTAATCATCTACACATATACACACATAACAACAAAGATTTAGCCCCTAAATCAAGTTGGGGCGGGCGGCGACCGGGAGGAGAAGTGCAGCAGCGGGCCGCCGCGAGTTGAGGGCGGGCAGAGACGTGGAGGCGGCGGATGCGCGGCGAGCGGCCGAAGAGGCGGGAGAGGCGGGTGGGGCGGCGACGGGGAGAGGAAGGGCAGCGTCCGTCGGGAGGAGAAGTGCGGCGGGGGCGGAGGCGCTGAGGCGGGCGGAGGCGGACATGGACGTGCGGCGAGCGTGTGGAGGCGGACGCACGGCGAGCGCCGGCCGGCGTGGCGACCGGAGAGGCCGGCGACCTGGAAGAACCTTAGCCGCCTCTCCCTGCCTCCCTGGTTTGCATCTCGGGACAGGTCGGGGGGATGGGGAAAACGGGTGAGATTTGGTGGAAGTTTTGTGAGGGGTTTCCGTATATATACCGGGTGGCATTCTGGCCGTAAATATGAAGATACAGAGTGGCATGAGTTAGCGGGAGGATTACCAGCTGCGGGAAGCTGCGGGAAGTTCCTCCAAAGGTGCTTCCGGGCTTGTAGTACAAAATGAACAAGCGCTTGTACAAGCCTGGATCCAAAAGTTAGGTGTTTGTTTGGGCTTGTGCTTATAGGGACCCAAAAGCAGCAGAAGCACAAGCTCTAGCCCAAACAAACAGGGCCTAGTGTTATTATGTGAACAAAAGTTGTGTGTACATATATATCGGTCAGAGAACCAAGATTGCATATTCTTGCCTGGTTATAACACATAAGTCATAATAACAATTAAAGAGAAAAGGAACATTTGCCTTTGCAATGTGATTGTGCCAAGTAGATTAGACAACCAACCACAAACATTACAGGTCAACAGCCAAACGCATGCGAAAGTCCTAAGGTAAGCTCCATAATACATGTTGAAACCAAAAGCCTAGAAACCATAAGAAAGGTAGCTCCACATCACAGTTCCACGACAGCAGCATACTGATCATAAAACATATATCAAGTCAGGACAGCTGCACCACTGGGTAAGCATCCATGGGGTCTGGCTCAAGAGCGAAGACTGTGTGAATGCTGCAAAATGTGGCTCTTGCCTCACCCCACCCATACATCTTATCATGGAACCTTACCAAATCAGCATGAATCATCTTGACATAAACATAGCTCCTCTCTCCATGCTGATGGGATTGAACAATGCGCCAGTTGCAGTGCTTCAGCTTGTCAAACAGTATGCAGGAGATGACGAAGCATGCTGGCTGGTCTTTTGTAGTGACAATGGCTTGGAGTAGCTGGTCCTGTGAACCACCCAACTGGATCTTTAGAGCTTGAAGGACAGTCCGTGCTATATAAGCTACCGTTGCTGACTTCAGCTCAGAATCAGGTGAATGACAGCTGACATCTTGTCCTAGAGATGCAGATCCTTCTTGATCAGATTCAGCGGAATCATCACCACTACTTACAGGTGCGTCAGGTTCAACAGAAGGCACATCAGGTACATGCTCCGGTTCATAGGAGTCGGTAGCACGGTAGAACCTAAAGGGATAGTAGGACCAGATATGTTCTCGGACAGGACCGCTTGCTGAAATCTCTACAATACCAGCTCCAGGTAGACCACTAGTCTCTACAGAGGGTAAACCACCAATATCCACTTCAGAGGATTCTCGTGGCACGACACCTTTCGCTAGAGGCTCTACCCTACCAGCTCCAGGTCCACCACCAGTCAGTACTCTGGCATAGTCAGGACGGGTTTTAACAATACAAAACATACTTCAGGTGCAGGATCATCAGTAGCAACTCCAGCATCAGCACCAGTTATATCGGTCTTGACAATAGGTAAACCGTTTTGCTCCAGTTCAGAGAATTCCCGTGGCACGACACCGTTCACTAGAGGCTCTACACTAGCAGCTCCAGCTGCACCACCAGTTTCTACAGCAGGGGGTAAACCCAATCCACAACCTTCTTCATGTGACACGATGATGCCAGGTATAGGCTCATCAGTACCAGGTCCAGCTGCATCAGTCTCCATAGACAGTAAACAAGGTGGCGTCGGAGGTTTAAAAGACTGGCATGCCATTTCACCTTTGTCATCAGACAATATAGAGTTTTCTTCAACTCTATGTTTCTGCAATAATAAGCACATGAACAGAAATTAGACCAGAGCATCTAGCCATCTAACAGGGGCAGCGGCAAAACAAGCGTCGGTCCATATGTTTACCTTGTCATCTGGGATATCAGAACACACAGATTTAGAAGTCATTTCACATAGCATCCGCTTTTTCGTTCCTTCCCCTACGTCCATCTGGAATAAGTAATACTATTGATCACATAAAACTAATTAATCAAATATATGCATATGTTGAGAAGTTTGCACGGCAAATTGTGGATTCTGCTTTTATCACCTACGAATCGTCGTTCTATATATTTACCTTGTTATCTGGGATATCAGAAGTCAAAGAATGAGAAGTCATCTCACTAAGTATCGGTTTTTTCGCTCTTTCCCCTCCATCCATCTGCAATAAGAAGTACTATTGATCACATAAAGCCAATTCATTGAATATATGCATATGTTGAGAAGTTTGCACAACAAATTGTGGATTCTACTTCCAATCACCAAGTAATCTCGTGAGAAATGCATGATCAAGATATGTTTCTCCCTCTTGATCGACATCTGCATCTCCATTAAGACTAATCATCGTGCGATGGTGCTAGCGCATACACTTCCAATCACCAGACAAGCAAAAAATTGTTGATTCTAGTAATGCTTAATCAGCAGTGGCCATGGAACGACCACAGATCGACCAAGCAAAAAAATAAATCATCAGCCTACTGACCACCAGGCAAAACAAACTAGGCCCATACATGGCCTCACAAATCATCATCAAACGTCGATCAAACTAGCAAGTTTGAACATGGATTACTAATTTATTTTCTGATAAAGTGAGTATATTAATATCGAAAGATATTGATTACACTGAGCCTCTGCAACAACGCAATACCTTACTGGTAGTACGGATGCACATGGATTCCTAATACTCCCTCTGTTCGGTTTTAATTAGTCGACGCGAGGGAGAGAAGAAAATGAACTGTCGATGCTTTCAACTAGAGTCAATTAAATACGAACGGAAGAAGTACGTAGTAGTATTGACAAATATCCGGATCTAGTCTAAAAACAAATTGGCATGTAAATCCTAGTAGTCTACTAAACTAGGATCAATACCCTAGATTAGGGTTGCAAGCGGCGTCCGCGAATCGTCCCGCAAAGCAGAAAATTAGAGCAAATAGTGGTTGAGATTAGAGCAGATTTAAAGCACTCGCACTGAAACTAGCTAGCCCGCTACCCACCCCGCTTGACACCCTGCCCTAGATGTGAATCTACACCAAATATTCAAACAAGGATGAGCAACCGCCAATAAAATTTTATCCGCACATCATCATCTCTACCATACAAAAGGGTATGGTGATTTCACATACAGCCATTGTTGCCGCGGGACGAGGATGAGTGATGCGCCGCGGAGAAGGTGCCTCACGCCTCTGTCGCCGCCGCCGTCGAAGAGGAAGTCGAAGCCGCGCGATTGTGGTCCGTCGCCGATATGGAGGTGGAGCTACTAGGGAAGAGATGGAGGTGGAGGTGGAGAGGGAGTGATGGTTTGTACTAGTGGCGGCCGGTGAGATAGTTATAAATACAGCCTCTCTCTCTTTTTTGGCAAGGAATGCAGCTTCTCTTGGAAGGCAACGAGGCAACGCACTCCAGATTATAATAATATGGACGGAGAAATTTGGACGCATCTGTGTTGTCTTGTCAAATGAATCACCAGGATTTGCTTTTAGTACTCCAGATTTGGGCGACCCAAGGAAGTAGAGATAGTAATGTACGCCATCTAGCTGCACGCTATCAAATCAAATAAATGGTCATGCCATTTACTTTTAAGATGGTGCAGCAGTTATTCTGACCAAAGAAACATGCACGTCTGCTGATTATTTCTGATGGGTATACATTTACCGTCCGCTAGCAAAGATTGTTTGGCACATTGTTCTTATGGCTTTCAACATCACACCCCTTAATAATATTATTAATCAATGTTTGGGCAATCAATTGAGTGTGTTAATAAAAAATTAAAACCCACAAATCCAACTGTACTATTTTTAGGGCCATATGAAGGACAAGGAATGATTTTAAATGCCATATGGAGTACCTCCAACCATGTGAAATATGGTTCTGTCATGCAGGTGATACCCATGGCTTCGCATTGGATCTGTATGTTGTCCTACATACAGTCAACTATGAAGTACCACGATTTGGTTTTTGGGTGCAACCGGCTAGAGAATGATGCACGGGTTTGTACAGCCAGTACAATTCACATTAAGATTTTCTGATAGGATGTTGATGTGTATATGTAAGAATCATACACTAGAATGTCTTCTATGTTTAGATGGTTGATCTACGTTTATACTTTCTGTGAACCATGAGGTTAAGACCTTTGTACTGTAATAAAGATTGCTAAATAACAGTATATATGTATGCCTCTAGGGACACTGAAACAGCCAAACAACCATGCATGTGCATAGACCGTATTTGATCAAATTAAAAGATCTAGAGATAGCCAAACATAGTCTTCTTATGTCACATAGTAAGCATTCAATTAAGTTGATAAACAAGGTCTAGAGATATATTCAAACCAGAGAAATCATGTATCTACCCCTAACCCTAAACTCTATCTCATGAAGTCAAGCATGAAGATATGTGGTTTTTGGTTTCAAACATGGAAATTTCAAAAACCCTCCCAAGAGCTTCATTTTGGAGTGACTAAGAAGGATATATGCTTAACTTTTTATATTCATGTTTTCAACTTGTTTAAATCATGGTCAAACCTAGGATTTGGCCAAGATTCAAATGGGCATAATTTAAAAAAATGGAAAATCAAGGCACATAGTCTTCTTATGTCACATAGTAAGCATTCAATTAAGTTGATAAACAAGGTCTAGACATATTCAAACCAGAGAAATCATGTATCTACCCCCTAACCCTAAACTCTGTCTCATGAAGTCAAGCATGAAGATATGTGGTTTTTGGTTTCAAACATGGAAATTTCAAAAACCCTCCCAAGAGCTTCATTTTGGAGTGACTAAGAAGGACATATGCTTAATTTTTCATATTCATGTTTTCAACTTGTTTAAATCATGGTCAAACTTAGGATTTGACCAAGATTCAAATGGGCATAAAATTAAAAAAACAATAAAATGAAAAACCAATGCACATAGTCGATCTTCTTATGGCATATATATAGTAAGCATTCAATTAAGTTGATAACAAGGTCTAGACATATTCAAACCAGAAAAATCATGTATCTACCCCCTAACCCTAAACTTTATCTTATGAAGTCAAGCATGAAGAGAAGTGGTTTTTGGTTTCAAGCATGGAAATTTCAAAAACCTCCCCAAACTTCATTTTAGAGTGACTAAGAAGGATACAAGCTTCCCTTTTCATTTTCATGTTTTAAACTTGTTTAAATTATCTTGGTCAAATCTAGGATTTGACAAGATTCAAATGGGCAAACATATGATAAGTGATGCAAATATCATATTACAAGGTTTCAGAAAATTGAGCGGGGGCAGCTGCCCCCCTTGGCTATAGTCTGGATCCGCCCATGCTATAGTTTGAGGCCATTTGGATGACGTCGAAAAAATCTTTGATTAGAAATGGGGTTGTTCGAACCCCGTAGTTGGATTTTTTTGAACCTTGATCTGTAGTACTGGGCAAAACCCTAGTTTAACCTAGTATATTTAATTATAGATTCGTAGGTCGAATTTTCTGTAGTACCTTTTTATTATTACTATGCAGCACATATGTGTTTGCCCGTCGAGTGAAACTCGGAGGAAGAGGGATCACTCGGAAGGAGAGAAGAAAGGAGGGAGAGCATTATGGTGTCTCCCCTTTTTCGGGTGATGATGTTGACTTTTGTGCAGGGTTTGTCAGTGAGCAGGAGGAGCGAGCGAGTCGAGCGAGGCCGAGAATGAGAGAGATTTGTTTTTTTGTGAGAGGGACAACCGAAGGATCCTGAAGGACCCACAGACTTCCAATACGCATCCTGATGCGTCTTCTCTTGACAAAGAAAATGGCTGGGAGTTTGCGTACCTATTGCACGTGACTTGTGCTCACTGAAGTGTGGGACCTCACGCATGGGCACCACACGTAAGTGACAGACCTGTTGGTGTAAAAACTCGGTTGATTATTATAGTGCATTAGAACAAAGTTTCCTATGGATTCAAGGGTAGGAAATCCAAGTTAACTCATTTACATGACATTATTTTTTCCATGAAGCAAAGTTAACACATCTATCAATTGGTACATTTTGGAGTGACTAAGAAGGATCCATGCTTACCTTTTCGTTTTCACGTGTTAAACTTGTTTAAATCTTGGTCAAACCTAGGATTTGACAGAGATTCAAATGGGCGGAAAATTCAAAAAAAAAACAGAAAAATGAAAAACCAAAGCACATACGTAGTTTTCTTATGTCATATAGTAAGCATTCAAGTTGATAAACAAGGTCTAGACATATTCAAAACATACAAATCATGTATGTACCCCTAACCCTAAACTATGTCTTATGAAGTCAAGCATGAAGAGAAGTGGTTTTGGGTTTCAAACATGGAAATTTCAAAAACCTCCCAAAAACTTCATTTAGAGTGACTAAGAAGGATAAATGCTTCCCTTTTCATTTTCATGTTTTAAACTTGTTTAAATCTTGGTAAAACCTAGGATCTGACCAAGATTCAAATGGGCATCAAAAATAGAAAAAATCAGAAAAATGAAAAACCAAAGCACATAGTCTTCTTATGTCATATAGTAAGCATTAAAGTTGATAAACAAGGTCTAGACGTATTCAAACCAGACAAATCATGTATCTACCCCTAACCCTAAACTCTGTCTTATGAAGTCAAGCATGAAGAGAAGTTGTTTTGGGTTTCAAACATGGAAATTTCAAAAACCCTCTCAAAGAGCTTCATTTTGGAGTGACTAAGAAGGATCCATAGGAAACTATGTACTAATACAGTATAATGATCACCCGAGTTATTAGAGCAACAAGTTTGTCACTTACGTGTGGTTCCCATGCGTGAGGTCCCACACTTCAGTGAGCACAAGTCACGTAGTCTTCTTATGTCATATAGTAAGCATTCAATTAAGTTGATAAACAAGGTCTAGACATATCAAACCAGAAAAATCATGTATCTACCCCTTATATATCCCTAAATTAACCCTGACTTATGAAGTCAAGCATGAAGAGAAGAAGTGGTTTTTGGTTTCAAACATGGAAATTTCAAAAACCCTCCCAAGAGCTTCATTTTGGAGTGACTAGTTAAGACGCATACATGCTTACTTTTTCATATTCATGTTTTAAACTTGTTCAAATCTTGGTCAACAAACCTACGATTTGACGAAGATTCAAATGGGTATAAAAAAATTAAAAGCAAGGTCTGCCCATGTCATATATTAAGCATTCAATTAAATTGATAAACAAGGTCTAGACATATTCAAACTAGTAGGAAAATCATGTATCTACCCCCTAACCCTAAACTATGTCTTAGGAAGTCAAGCATGCATGAAGAAAAGTGGTTTTTGGTTTTCAAGCATGGAAATTTCAAAAACCCTCCCAAGAGCTACATATTGGAGTGACTAAGAAGGATAGATGCTTAATTTTTCATATTCATGTTTTAAACTTGATTAAATCATGGTCAAACCTAGAATTTGACCAAGATTCAAATGGGCATAAAAATTCAAAAAAAATGAAAAACCAATGCACATAGTCATCTTATGTCTCATCTAGTAAGCATTCAATTAAGTTGATAAACAATGTCTAGACATATTCAAACCAGAAAATTCATGTATCAAGCTAACCCTAACCCCAAACTCTGTCTTATGAAGTCAAGCATGAAGAGAAGTACGTGGTTATTTGGTTTCAAACATGGAAATTTCAAAAACCCTCTCAAGAGCTTCATTTTGGAGTGACTACGAATGATACATGCTTAATTTTTCATATATATTCATGTTTTAAACTTGTTTAAATCATGGTCAAACCTAGGATTTGGCCAAGATTCAAATGGACAAAATTTTAAAAAAAATCAAGGCACATAGTCTTCTTAAGTCATATAGTAAGCATTCAATTAAGTTGATAAACAAGGTCTAGACATATTCAAACGAGAGAAATCATGTATCTACCCCCTAACACTAAACTCTGTCTCATGAAGTCAAGCGCATGCATGAAGATATGTGGTTTTTGGTTTCAAACATGGAAATTTCAAAAACCCTCCCAAGAGCTTCATTTCGAAGTGATTAATTAAGAAGCATACATGCATGCTTACTTTTTCATATTCATGTTTTAAACTTATTCAAATCTTGGTGAAACCTAGGATTTGACCAAGATTCAAATGGGTATAAAAATTAAAAAAAAAAAAAAAGGTCTTCTTATATATGTTATATAGTAGGCATTCAATTAAGTTGATAAACAAGGTCTAGACATATTCAAACAAGAAAAATCAAGCATGTATCTACCCCTAACCCTAATATAAACTATGTTTCATGAAGTAAGCATGAAGATTTGTGGTTTTTGGTTTCGAACATGGAAATTCAAAAACCCTCCCAAGAGCTTCATTTTGAAGTGACTAAGAAGCATACATGCTTACTTTTTCATATTCATGTTTTTAACTTATTCAAATCTTGGTGGAACCAAGGATTTGACCAAGATTCAAATGGGTATAAAAGTTCAAAAAAAAGGTCTTCTTATATGTTATATAGTAAGCATTCAATTAATTTGATAAACAAGGTCTACACATATTCAAACCAGGAAAATCATGTATCTACCCCCTAACCCTAAACTCTGTCTTATGAAGAAGTCAAGCATGCATGAAGAGAAGTGGTTTTTGGTTTCAAGCATGGAAATTTCAAAAACCCTCCCAAGAGCTACATATTGGAGTGACTAAGAAGGATAGATGCTTAATTTTTCATATTCATGTTTTAAACTTGTTTAAATCATGGTCAAACCTAGGATTTGACCAAGATTCAAATGGGCATAAAAATTCAAAAAAAACAATAAAATGAAAAACCAATGCACATAGTCATCTTATGTCATCTAGTAAGCATTCAATTAAGTTGATAAACAAGGTCTAGACATATTCAAACCAGAAAATTCATGTATCAAGCTACCCCTATCCCCAAACTCTCTCTTATGAAGTCAAGCATGAAGAGAAGTACGCGGTTTTTTGGTTTCAAACATGGAAATTTCAAAAACCCTCTCAAGAGCTTCATTTTGGAGTGACTATGAAGGATACATGCTTAATTTTTCATATTCATGTTTTAAACTTGTTTAAATCATGGTCAAACCTAGGATTTGACCAAGATTCAAATGGGCAAAATTTTAAAAAATGAAAAATCAAGGCACATAGTCTTCTTATTTTTGGTTTCAAACATGGAAATTTCAAAAACCCTCCCAAAGAGCTTCATTTTGGAGTGACTAAGAAGGATCCATAGGAAACTATGTACTAATACAGTATAATGATCACCCGAGTTATTAGAGCAACAAGTCTGTCACTTACGTGT
Organism: Lolium multiflorum; assembly: GCA_030979885.1. Classification (NCBI taxonomy): domain Eukaryota; kingdom Viridiplantae; phylum Streptophyta; class Magnoliopsida; order Poales; family Poaceae; genus Lolium; species Lolium multiflorum. The sequence goes on along the minus strand of CM061751.1, from coordinate 147,698,980 downwards.
GGTTCCCATGCGTGAGGTCCCACACTTCAGTGAGCACAAGTCACGTACGCTAGGTAAGCAAACTCCCAGCCATCTTCTTTGTCAAGAGAGAGGCATCAACACTCTCTCTCTCTCTCTCTCTCTCTCCAATTATCCACCTCCGTTGGCTGCCGGTTTTGGCAGGTCGTTTCTAGCTCAGCTCGTAGGCCATGGTGTGCAGGCTCTGTAGCCATGGCGATTTGGTCGCGCCAAGTGGTTCGTCCCCGGCTCCGACGAGGATCAATCCGGACGGTGCCTATTAAGGACCCGATCGCATTTCTTGCTTTCAGCATGGGGTCTACCATGTAAATCTTAGGGATTTAGACGTAATTTCCTGTTTATTTTGTGTCCTGCTGTAAACTGCGCTCTGATGCGTATTGGAAATCTGGGTCCTTCAGGATCGTTCGGTTGTCCCTCTAAAAAAAACATCTCTCTCATTCTCGGCCTTTCTCGCTCGCTCGCACCCCCCTGCGCACTGACAACCCTGCACAACAGTCAACATCACCAGAAAAAGGATAGACACCATAAATAAGTGGGGCCCCGTGACTGCTCTCCCTTCGTCTCCTCCCGTGTGATCCCTCTTCCTCCGACTCCCGACCTTGCGGAAAAGAAAAATGAAATGAAAGAGTTTCACTGGACGGGCAAACACATGTGCTGCCTAGTAATAATAATAATAACGTAAAAAAATCGACCTACGAATCTATTATTAAATAAGCTAAACTAGGGTTTTGCCCAGTACTACGGATCAATTTCTGAAAATCCAACTACGGGGTTCGATTTTGGCCTGCTAATATAAAATTATATAATCCGAACTAGTATTCCTCTAAAAAATCATTTTGGTATGCATCGTTTGGTACTTTTCATAGCTAGAGTGCTTAATCCCTCCGTTAGCAAACAGTCTTCGTATGTCATATAGTAAGCATTCAAGTTGAAAAACAAGCTCTAGACATATTCAAACCAGAAAAATCATGTATCTACCCCCTATATATCCCTAAACCCTGACTTATGAATTCAAGCATGAAGAGAAGTGGTTTTTGGTTTCAATCATGGAAATTTCAAAAACCCTCCCAAGAGCTTCATTTTGGAGTGACTAATTAAGAAGCATACATGCTTACCTTTTCATATTAATGTTTTAAACTTGTTCAAATCTTGGTCAACAAACCTAGGATTTGACGAAGAATCAAATGGGTATAAAAAAATTAAAACCAAGGTCTGCTCATGTCATATAGTGAGCATTCAATTAAATTAATAAACAAGGTCTAGACATATTCAAACTAGCAGGAAAATCATGTATCTACCCCCTAACCCCAAACTCTATCTTATGAAGTCAAGCATGCATGAAGAGAAGTGGTTTTTGGTTTTCAAGCATGGAAATTTCAAAAACTCTTATGTCATCTAGTAAGCATTCAATTAAGTTGATAAACAATGTCTAGACATACTCAAACCAGAAAGTTTATGAAGTCTAGCATGAAGAGAAGTACGTGGTTTTTTGGTTTCAAACATGGAAATTTCAAAAACCCTCTCAAGATCGAGCTTCATTTTGGAGTGACTACGAAGGATACATGCTTAATTTTTCATATTCATGTTTTAAATTGTTTAAATCATGGTCAAACCTAGGATTTGACCAAGATTCAAATGGGCATAAAAATTCAAAAAAACAATAAAATGAAAAACCAATGCACATAGTCATCTTATGTCATCTAGTAAGCATTCAATTAAGTTGATAAACAAGGTCTAGACATATTCAAACCAGAAAAATCATGTATCAAGCTACCCCTATCCCCAAACTCTGTCTTATGAAGTCAAGCATGAAGAGAAGTACGTGGTTTTTTTGTTTCAAACATGGAAATTTCAAAAACCCTCTCAGGAGCTTCATTTCGAAGCGATTAATTAAGAAGCATACATGCATGCTTACCTTTTCATATTCATGTTTTAAACTTATTCAAATCTTGGTGAAACCTAGGATTTGACCAAGATTCAAATGGGTATAAAATTAAAAAAAACAAAAAAGGTCTTCTTATGTTATATAGTAGGCATTCAATTAAGTTGATAAACAAGGTCTAGACATATTCAAATAAGAAAAATCATGCATGTATCTACCCTTAACCCTAAACTCTGTTTCATGAAGTCAAGCATGCATGCATGAAGATATGTGGTTTTTAGTTTCGAACATGGAAATTCAAAAACCCTCCCAATAGCTTCATTTTGAAGTGACTAAGAAGCATACATGCTTACTTTCTCATATTCATGTTTTTAACTTATTAATTCAAATCTTGGTGGAACCAAGGATTTGACCAAGATTCAAATGGGTATAAAAATTCAAAAAAAAAACAAGGTCTTCTTATGTTATATAGTAAGCATTCAATTATTTTGATAAACAAGGTCTACACATATTCAAACCAGAAAATTAGGTATCTACCCCTAACCCTAAACTCTGTCTTATGAAGTCAAGCATGCATGAAGAGAAGTGGTTTTTGGTTTCAAGAATGGAAATTTCAAAAACCCTCCCAAGAGCTTCATTTTGGAGTGACTAAGAAGCATACGTACGTGCTTACTTTTTCATATTCATGTTTTAAACTTGTTCAAATCTTGGTCAAACCTATGATTTGACCAAGATTCAAATGGGTAAAAAAATGAAAACCAAGGTCTTCTTATGTCATATAGTAAGCATTCAATTAAGTTGATAAATAAGGTCTAGACACATATTCAAACCAGAAATATCATGTATCAAGCTACCCCTAACCCCTAATTAACTCTGTCTTATGAAGTCAAGCATGAAGATAGGTATGTGGTTTTTTGGTTTCAAACATGGAAATTTCAAAAACCCTCTCAAGATCGAGCTTCATTTTGGAGTGACTACGAAGGATACATGCTTACTTTTTCATATTCATGTTTTAAACTTGTTTAAATCATGGTCAAACCTAGGATTTGACAAAGATTCAAATGGGCATAATTTAAAAAAACAAAAAATGAAAAACCAAGGCACATAGTCTTCTTATGTTATATTGTAAGCATTCAATTAAGTTGATAAACAAGGTCTCTAGACATATCCAAACCAGAGAAATCATGTACCTACCCCCTAACCTAAACTCTGTCTCATGAAGTCAAGCATGATGATATGTGGTTTTTTGGTTTCAAACATGGAAATTTCAAAAACCTTCCCAAGAGCTTCATTTTGAAGTGATTAATTATGAAGCATACGTACATGCATGCTTACTTTTTCATATTCATGTTTTAAACTTATTCAAATCTTGGTGAAACCAAGGATTTGACCAAGATTCAAATCCGTATAAAAATTAAAAAACAAAATAAAAAAAACAAGGTCTTCTTATGTTATATAGTAAGCATTCAATTAAGTTGATAAATAAGGTCTAGACATATATTCAAACCAGAAAAATCATGTATCTACCCCTAACCCTAAACTTTGTCTTATGAAGTCAAGCATGAAGAGAAGTGGTTTTTGGTTTCAAGCATGGAAATTTCAAAAACCCTCCCAAGAGCTTCATTTTGGAGTGACTAAGAAGCATACGTACGTGCTTACTTTTTCATATTCATGTTTTAAACTTGTTCAAATCTTGGTCAAACCTATGATTTGACCAAGATTCAAATGGGTATAAAAAATGAAAACCAAGGTCTTCTTATGTCATATAGTAAGCATTCAATTAAGTTGATAAATAAGGTCTAGACATATTCAAACCAGAAATATCATGTATCAAGCTACCCCTAACCCCTAATTAACTCTGTCTTATGAAGTCAAGCATGAAGATAGGTATGTGGTTTTTTGGTTTCAAACATGGAAATTTCAAAAACCCTCTCAAGATCGAGCTTCATTTTGGAGTGACTACGAAGGATACATGCTTACTTTTTCATATTCATGTTTTAAACTTGTTTAAATCATGGTCAAACCTAGGATTTGACAAAGATTCAAATGGGCATAATTTAAAAAAACAAAAAATGAAAAACCAAGGCACATAGTCTTCTTATGTTATATTGTAAGCATTCAATTAAGTTGATAAACAAGGTCTCTAGACATATTCAAACCAGAGAAATCATGTACCTACCCCCTAACCTAAACTCTGTCTCATGAAGTCAAGCATGATGATATGTGGTTTTTTGGTTTCAAACATGGAAATTTCAAAAACCCTCCCAAGAGCTTCATTTTGAAGTGATTAATTATGAAGCATACATGCATGCTTACTTTTTCATATTCATGTTTTAAACTTATTCAAATCTTGGTGAAACCAAGGATTTGACCAAGATTCAAATCCGTATAAAAATTAAAAAACAAAATAAAAAAACAAGGTCTTCTTATGTTATATAGTAAGCATTCAATTAAGTTGATAAATAAGGTCTAGACATATATTCAAACCAGAAAAATCATGTATCTACCCCTAACCCTAAACTTTGTCTTATGAAGTCAAGCATGAAGAGAAGTGGTTTTTGGTTTCAAGCATGGAAATTTCAAAAACCTCCCCAAACTTCATTTTAGAGTGACTAAGAAGGATACAAGCTTCCCTTTTCATTTTCATGTTTTAAACTTGTTTAAATTATCTTGGTCAAATCTAGGATTTGACAAGATTCAAATGGGCAAACATATGGTAAGTGATGCAAATATCATTTCCATGATTACCTTTTCATTTTCATGTTATAAACTTGTTTAAATCTTGGTCAAACCTAGGATTTGACCAAGATTCAAATGGACACAAAATTTTAAAAATCAGAAATATGAAAACCAAAGTACATAGTCTTCTTATGTCATATCGTAAGCATTCAAGTTGATAAACTCGGTCTTATGAAGTCTAGCATGAAGAGAAGTCGTTTTGGGTTTCAAACGTTTAAGCCAAAAGCCCCATTTCAAATATTTTACACTTATTCAAATTTGGTTCAAATTTGAAAGACATACAAGTTATAGCACACATAGTGCATACATGTTCACACATACTGCACTAGATGCTAACCCTACAGTTTAGGGGCGGACCTAGGATAAATTTTTAGAGGGGGCAAACATATGATAAGTGATGCAAATATCATATTACAAGGTTTCAGAAAATTGAGCGGGGGCGGCTGCCCCCCTTGGCTATAGTCTGGATCCGCCCATGCTATAGTTTGAGGCCATTTGGATGACGTCGAAAAAATCTTTGATTAGAAATGGGGTTGTTCGAACCCCGTAGTTGGATTTTTTTGAACCTTGATCTGTAGTACTGGGCAAAACCCTAGTTTAACCTAGTATATTTAATTATAGATTCGTAGGTCGAATTTTCTGTAGTACCTTTTTATTATTACTATGCAGCACATATGTGTTTGCCCGTCGAGTGAAACTCGGAGGAAGAGGGATCACTCGGAAGGAGAGAAGAAAGGAGGGAGAGCATTATGGTGTCTCCCCTTTTTCGGGTGATGATGTTGACTTTTGTGCAGGGTTTGTCAGTGAGCAGGAGGTGCGAGCGAGCGAGCGAGTCGAGCGAGGCCGAGAATGAGAGAGATTTGTTTTTTTTGTGAGAGGGACAACCGAAGGATCCAGAAGGACCCACAGACTTCCAATACGCATCCTGATGCGTCTTCTCTTGACAAAGAAAATGGCTGGGAGTTTGCGTACCTATTGCACGTGACTTGTGCTCACTGAAGTGTGGGACCTCACGCATGGGCACCACACGTAAGTGACAGACCTGTTGGTGTAAAAACTCGGTTGATTATTATAGTGCATTAGAACAAAGTTTCCTATGGATTCAAGGGTAGGAAATCCAAGTTAACTCATTTACATGACATTATTTTTTCCATGAAGCAAAGTTAACACATCTATCAATTGGTACATTTTGGAGTGACTAAGAAGGATCCATGCTTACCTTTTCGTTTTCACGTGTTAAACTTGTTTAAATCTTGGTCAAACCTAGGATTTGACAGAGATTCAAATGGGCGGAAAATTGAAAAAAAAACAGAAAAATGAAAAACCAAAGCACATACGTAGTTTTCTTATGTCATATAGTAAGCATTCAAGTTGATAAACAAGGTCTAGACATATTCAAAACATACAAATCATGTATGTACCCCTAACCCTAAACTATGTCTTATGAAGTCAAGCATGAAGAGAAGTGGTTTTGGGTTTCAAACATGGAAATTTCAAAAACCTCCCAAAAACTTCATTTAGAGTGACTAAGAAGGATAAATGCTTCCCTTTTCATTTTCATGTTTTAAACTTGTTTAAATCTTGGTAAAACCTAGGATCTGACCAAGATTCAAATGGGCATCAAAAATAGAAAAAATCAGAAAAATGAAAAACCAAAGCACATAGTCTTCTTATGTCATATAGTAAGCATTAAAGTTGATAAACAAGGTCTAGACGTATTCAAACCAGACAAATCATGTATCTACCCCTAACCCTAAACTCTGTCTTATGAAGTCAAGTATGAAGAGAAGTTGTTTTGGGTTTCAAACATGGAAATTTCAAAAACCCTCTCAAAGAGCTTCATTTTGGAGTGACTAAGAAGGATCCATAGGAAACTATGTACTAATACAGTATAATGATCACCCGAGTTATTAGAGCAACAAGTCTGTCACTTACGTACGTGTGGTTCCCATGCGTGAGGTCCCACACTTCAGTGAGCACAAGTCACGTAGTCTTCTTATGTCATATAGTAAGCATTCAATTAAGTTGATAAACAAGGTCTAGACATATCAAACCAGAAAAATCATGTATCTACCCCCTATATATCCCTAAATTAACCCTGACTTATGAAGTCAAGCATGAAGAGAAGAAGTGGTTTTTGGTTTCAAACATGGAAATTTCAAAAACCCTCCCAAGAGCTTCATTTTGGAGTGACTAGTTAAGACGCATACATGCTTACTTTTTCATATTCATGTTTTAAACTTGTTCAAATCTTGGTCAACAAACCTACGATTTGACGAAGATTCAAATGGGTATAAAAAAATTAAAACCAAGGTCTGCTCATGTCATATAGTAAGCATTCAATTAAATTGATAAACAAGGTCTAGACATATTCAAACTAGTAGGAAAATCATGTATCTACCCCCTAACCCTAAACTATGTCTTATGAAGTCAAGCATGCATGAAGAAAAGTGGTTTTTGGTTTTCAAGCATGGAAATTTCAAAAACCCTCCCAAGAGCTACATATTGGAGTGACTAAGAAGGATAGATGCTTAATTTTTCATATTCATGTTTTAAACTTGATTAAATCATGGTCAAACCTAGAATTTGACCAAGATTCAAATGGGCATAAAAATTCAAAAAAAAATGAAAAACCAATGCACATAGTCATCTTATGTCATCTAGTAAGCATTCAATTAAGTTGATAAACAATGTCTAGACATATTCAAACCAGAAAATTCATGTATCAAGCTAACCCTAACCCCAAACTCTGTCTTATGAAGTCAAGCATGAAGAGAAGTACGTGGTTATTTGGTTTCAAACATGGAAATTTCAAAAACCCTCTCAAGAGCTTCATTTTGGAGTGACTACGAATGATACATGCTTAATTTTTCATATATATTCATGTTTTAAACTTGTTTAAATCATGGTCAAACCTAGGATTTGGCCAATATTCAAATGGACAAAATTTTAAAAAAAATCAAGGCACATAGTCTTCTTATGTCATATAGTAAGCATTCAATTAAGTTGATAAACAAGGTCTAGACATATTCAAACGAGAGAAATCATGTATCTACCCCCTAACACTAAACTCTGTCTCATGAAGTCAAGCACATGCATGAAGATATGTGGTTTTTGGTTTCAAACATGGAAATTTCAAAAACCCTCCCAAGAGCTTCATTTCGAAGTGATTAATTAAGAAGCATACATGCATGCTTACTTTTTCATATTCATGTTTTAAACTTATTCAAATCTTGGTGAAACCTAGGATTTGACCAAGATTCAAATGGGTATAAAAATTAAAAAAAACAAAAAAGGTCTTCTTATATATGTTATATAGTAGGCATTCAATTAAGTTGATAAACAAGGTCTAGACATATTCAAACAAGAAAAATCAAGCATGTATCTACCCCTAACCCTAATATAAACTATGTTTCATGAAGTAAGCATGAAGATTTGTGGTTTTTGGTTTCGAACATGGAAATTCAAAAACCCTCCCAAGAGCTTCATTTTGAAGTGACTAAGAAGCATACATGCTTACTTTTTCATATTCATGTTTTTAACTTATTCAAATCTTGGTGGAACCAAGGATTTGACCAAGATTCAAATGGGTATAAAAGTTCAAAAAAAAGGTCTTCTTATATGTTATATAGTAAGCATTCAATTAATTTGATAAACAAGGTCTACACATATTCAAACCAGGAAAATCATGTATCTACCCCCTAACCCTAAACTCTGTCTTATATGAAGAAGTCAAGCATGCATGAAGAGAAGTGGTTTTTGGTTTCAAGCATGGAAATTTCAAAAACCCTCCCAAGAGCTACATATTGGAGTGACTAAGAAGGATAGATGCTTAATTTTTCATATTCATGTTTTAAACTTGTTTAAATCATGGTCAAACCTAGGATTTGACCAAGATTCAAATGGGCATAAAAATTCAAAAAAAACAATAAAATGAAAAACCAATGCACATAGTCATCTTATGTCATCTAGTAAGCATTCAATTAAGTTGATAAACAAGGTCTAGACATATTCAAACCAGAAAATTCATGTATCAAGCTACCCCTATCCCCAAACTCTCTCTTATGAAGTCAAGCATGAAGAGAAGTACGCGGTTTTTTGGTTTCAAACATGGAAATTTCAAAAACCCTCTCAAGAGCTTCATTTTGGAGTGACTATGAAGGATACATGCTTAATTTTTCATATTCATGTTTTAAACTTGTTTAAATCATGGTCAAACCTAGGATTTGACCAAGATTCAAATGGGCAAAATTTAAAAAAAATGAAAAATCAAGGCACATAGTCTTCTTATTTTTGGTTTCAAACATGGAAATTTCAAAAACCCTCCCAAAGAGCTTCATTTTGGAGTGACTAAGAAGGATCCATAGGAAACTATGTACTAATACAGTATAATGATCACCCGAGTTATTAGAGCAACAAGTCTGTCACTTACGTGTGGTTCCCATGCGTGAGGTCCCACACTTCAGTGAGCACAAGTCACGTACGCTAGGTAAGCAAACTCCCAGCCATCTTCTTTGTCAAGAGAGAGGCATCACACACACACTCTCTCTCTCTCTCTCTCTCCAATTATCCACCTCCGTTGGCTGCCGGTTTTGGCAGGTCGTTTCTAGCTCAGCTCGTAGGCCATGGTGTGCAGGCTCTGTAGCCATGGCGATTTGGTCGCGCCAAGTGGTTCGTCCCCGGCTCCGACGAGGATCAATCCGGACGGTGCCTATTAAGGACCCGATCGCATTTCTTGCTTTCAGCATGGGGTCTACCATGTAAATCTTAGGGATTTAGACGTAATTTCCTGTTTATTTTGTGTCCTGCTGTAAACTGCGCTCTGATGCGTATTGGAAATCTGGGTCCTTCAGGATCGTTCGGTTGTCCCTCTAAAAAAACATCTCTCTCATTCTCGGCCTTTCTCGCTCGCTCGCACCCCCCTGCGCACTGACAACCCTGCACAACAGTCAACATCACCAGAAAAAGGATAGACACCATAAATAAGTGGGGCCCCGTGACTGCTCTCCCTTCGTCTCCTCCCGTGTGATCCCTCTTCCTCCGACTCCCGACCTTGCGGAAAAGAAAAATGAAATGAAAGAGTTTCACTGGACGGGCAAACACATGTGCTGCCTAGTAATAATAATAATAACGTAAAAAAATCGACCTACGAATCTATTATTAAATAAGCTAAACTAGGGTTTTGCCCAGTACTACGGATCAATTTCTGAAAATCCAACTACGGGGTTCGATTTTGGCCTGCTAATATAAAATTATATAATCCGAACTAGTATTCCTCTAAAAAATCATTTTGGTATGCATCGTTTGGTACTTTTCATAGCTAGAGTGCTTAATCCCTCCGTTAGCAAACAGTCTTCGTATGTCATATAGTAAGCATTCAAGTTGAAAAACAAGCTCTAGACATATTCAAACCAGAAAAATCATGTATCTACCCCCTATATATCCCTAAACCCTGACTTATGAATTCAAGCATGAAGAGAAGTGGTTTTTGGTTTCAATCATGGAAATTTCAAAAACCCTCTCAAGATCGAGCTTCATTTTGGAGTGACTACGAAGGATACATGCTTAATTTTTCATATTCATGTTTTAAATTGTTTAAATCATGGTCAAACCTAGGATTTGACCAAGATTCAAATGGGCATAAAAATTCAAAAAAAACAATAAAATGAAAAACCAATGCACATAGTCATCTTATATATGTCATCTAGTAAGCATTCAATTAAGTTGATAAACAAGGTCTAGACATATTCAAACCAGAAAAATCATGTATCAAGCTACCCCTATCCCCAAACTCTGTCTTATGAAGTTAAGCATGAAGAGAAGTACGTGGTTTTTTTTGTTTCAAACATGGAAATTTCAAAAACCCTCTCAAGAGCTTCATTTCGAAGCGATTAATTAAGAAGCATACATGCATGCTTACCTTTTCATATTCATGTTTTAAACTTATTCAAATCTTGGTGAAACCTAGGATTTGACCAAGATTCAAATGGGTATAAAAATTAAAAAAAAGGTCTTCTTATGTTATATAGTAGGCATTCAATTAAGTTGATAAACAAGGTCTAGACATATTCAAACAAGAAAAATCATGCATGTATCTACCCTTAACCCTAAACTCTGTTTCATGAAGTCAAGCATGCATGCATGAAGATATGTGGTTTTTAGTTTCGAACATGGAAATTCAAAAACCCTCCCAATAGCTTCATTTTGAAGTGACTAAGAAGCATACATGCTTACTTTCTCATATTCATGTTTTTAACTTATTCAAATCTTGGTGGAACCAAGGATTTGACCAAGATTCAAATGGGTATAAAAATTCAAAAAAAACAAGGTCTTCTTATGTTATATAGTAAGCATTCAATTATTTTGATAAACAAGGTCTACACATATTCAAACCAGAAAATTAGGTATCTACCCCTAACCCTAAACTCTGTCTTATGAAGTCAAGCATGCATGAAGAGAAGTGGTTTTTGGTTTCAAGCATGGAAATTTCAAAAACCCTCCCAAGAGCTTCATTTTGGAGTGACTAAGAAGCATACGTACGTGCTTACTTTTTCATATTCATGTTTTAAACTTGTTCAAATCTTGGTCAAACCTATGATTTGACCAAGATTCAAATGGGTATAAAAAATGAAAACCAAGGTCTTCTTATGTCATATAGTAAGCATTCAATTAAGTTGATAAATAAGGTCTAGACATATTCAAACCAGAAATATCATGTATCAAGCTACCCCTAACCCCTAATTAACTCTGTCTTATGAAGTCAAGCATGAAGATAGGTATGTGGTTTTTTGGTTTCAAACATGGAAATTTCAAAAACCCTCTCAAGATCGAGCTTCATTTTGGAGTGACTACGAAGGATACATGCTTACTTTTTCATATTCATGTTTTAAACTTGTTTAAATCATGGTCAAACCTAGGATTTGACAAAGATTCAAATGGGCATAATTTAAAAAAAACAAAAAATGAAAAACCAAGGCACATAGTCTTCTTATGTTATATTGTAAGCATTCAATTAAGTTGATAAACAAGGTCTCTAGACATATTCAAACCAGAGAAATCATGTACCTACCCCCTAACCTAAACTCTGTCTCATGAAGTCAAGCATGATGATATGTGGTTTTTTGGTTTCAAACATGGAAATTTCAAAAACCCTCCCAAGAGCTTCATTTTGAAGTGATTAATTATGAAGCATACATGCATGCTTACTTTTTCATATTCATGTTTTAAACTTATTCAAATCTTGGTGAAACCAAGGATTTGACCAAGATTCAAATCCGTATAAAAATTAAAAAACAAAATAAAAAAACAAGGTCTTCTTATGTTATATAGTAAGCATTCAATTAAGTTGATAAATAAGGTCTAGACATATATTCAAACCAGAAAAATCATGTATCTACCCCTAACCCTAAACTTTGTCTTATGAAGTCAAGCATGAAGAGAAGTGGTTTTTGGTTTCAAGCATGGAAATTTCAAAAACCTCCCAAACTTCATTTTAGAGTGACTAAGAAGGATACAAGCTTCCCTTTTCATTTTCATGTTTTAAACTTGTTTAAATTATCTTGGTCAAATCTAGGATTTGACAAGATTCAAATGGGCAAACATATGGTAAGTGATGCAAATATCATTTCCATGATTACCTTTTCATTTTCATGTTATAAACTTGTTTAAATCTTGGTCAAACCTAGGATTTGACCAAGATTCAAATGGACACAAAATTTTAAAAATCAGAAATATGAAAACCAAAGTACATAGTCTTCTTATGTCATATCGTAAGCATTCAAGTTGATAAACTCGGTCTTATGAAGTCTAGCATGAAGAGAAGTCGTTTTGGGTTTCAAACGTTTAAGCCAAAAGCCCCATTTCAAATATTTTACACTTATTCAAATTTGGTTCAAATTTGAAAGACATACAAGTTATAGCACACATAGTGCATACATGTTCACACATACTGCACTAGATGCTAACCCTACAGTTTAGGGGCGGACCTAGGATAAATTTTTAGAGGGGGCAAACATATGATAAGTGATGCAAATATCATATTACAAGGTTTCAGAAAATTGAGCGGGGGCGGCTGCCCCCCTTGGCTATAGTCTGGATCCGCCCATGCTATAGTTTGAGGCCATTTGGATGACGTCGAAAAAAATCTTTGATTAGAAATGGGGTTGTTCGAACCCCGTAGTTGGATTTTTTTGAACCTTGATCTGTAGTACTGGGCAAAACCCTAGTTTAACCTAGTATATTTAATTATAGATTCGTAGGTCGAATTTTCTGTAGTACCTTTTTATTATTACTATGCAGCACATATGTGTTTGCCCGTCGAGTGAAACTCGGAGGAAGAGGGATCACTCGGAAGGAGAGAAGAAAGGAGGGAGAGCATTATGGTGTCTCCCCTTTTTCGGGTGATGATGTTGACTTTTGTGCAGGGTTTGTCAGTGAGCAGGAGGTGCGAGCGAGCGAGCGAGCGAGTCGAGCGAGGCCGAGAATGAGAGAGATTTGTTTTTTTGTGAGAGGGACAACCGAAGGATCCAGAAGGACCCACAGACTTCCAATACGCATCCTGATGCGTCTTCTCTTGACAAAGAAAATGGCTGGGAGTTTGCGTACCTATTGCACGTGACTTGTGCTCACTGAAGTGTGGGACCTCACGCATGGGCACCACACGTAAGTGACAGACCTGTTGGTGTAAAAACTCGGTTGATTATTATAGTGCATTAGAACAAAGTTTCCTATGGATTCAAGGGTAGGAAATCCAAGTTAACTCATTTACATGACATTATTTTTTCCATGAAGCAAAGTTAACACATCTATCAATTGGTACATTTTGGAGTGACTAAGAAGGATCCATGCTTACCTTTTCGTTTTCACGTGTTAAACTTGTTTAAATCTTGGTCAAACCTAGGATTTGACAGAGATTCAAATGGGCGGAAAATTGAAAAAAAAACAGAAAAATGAAAAACCAAAGCACATACGTAGTTTTCTTATGTCATATAGTAAGCATTCAAGTTGATAAACAAGGTCTAGACATATTCAAAACATACAAATCATGTATGTACCCCTAACCCTAAACTATGTCTTATGAAGTCAAGCATGAAGAGAAGTGGTTTTGGGTTTCAAACATGGAAATTTCAAAAACCTCCCAAAAACTTCATTTAGAGTGACTAAGAAGGATAAATGCTTCCCTTTTCATTTTCATGTTTTAAACTTGTTTAAATCTTGGTAAAACCTAGGATCTGACCAAGATTCAAATGGGCATCAAAAATAGAAAAAATCAGAAAAATGAAAAACCAAAGCACATAGTCTTCTTATGTCATATAGTAAGCATTAAAGTTGATAAACAAGGTCTAGACATATTCAAACCAGACAAATCATGTATCTACCCCTAACCCTAAACTCTGTCTTATGAAGTCAAGTATGAAGAGAAGTTGTTTTGGGTTTCAAACATGGAAATTTCAAAAACCCTCTCAAAGAGCTTCATTTTGGAGTGACTAAGAAGGATCCATAGGAAACTATGTACTAATACAGTATAATGATCACCCGAGTTATTAGAGCAACAAGTCTGTCACTTACGTACGTGTGGTTCCCATGCGTGAGGTCCCACACTTCAGTGAGCACAAGTCACGTAGTCTTCTTATGTCATATAGTAAGCATTCAATTAAGTTGATAAACAAGGTCTAGACATATCAAACCAGAAAAATCATGTATCTACCCCCTATATATCCCTAAATTAACCCTGACTTATGAAGTCAAGCATGAAGAGAAGAAGTGGTTTTTGGTTTCAAACATGGAAATTTCAAAAACCCTCCCAAGAGCTTCATTTTGGAGTGACTAGTTAAGACGCATACATGCTTACTTTTTCATATTCATGTTTTAAACTTGTTCAAATCTTGGTCAACAAACCTACGATTTGACGAAGATTCAAATGGGTATAAAAAATTAAAACCAAGGTCTGCTCATGTCATATAGTAAGCATTCAATTAAATTGATAAACAAGGTCTAGACATATTCAAACTAGTAGGAAAATCATGTATCTACCCCCTAACCCTAAACTATGTCTTATGAAGTCAAGCATGCATGAAGAAAAGTGGTTTTTGGTTTTCAAGCATGGAAATTTCAAAAACCCTCCCAAGAGCTACATATTGGAGTGACTAAGAAGGATAGATGCTTAATTTTTCATATTCATGTTTTAAACTTGATTAAATCATGGTCAAACCTAGAATTTGACCAAGATTCAAATGGGCATAAAAATTCAAAAAAAATGAAAAACCAATGCTCATAGTCATCTTATGTCATCTAGTAAGCATTCAATTAAGTTGATAAACAATGTCTAGACATATTCAAACCAGAAAATTCATGTATCAAGCTAACCCTAACCCCAAACTCTGTCTTATGAAGTCAAGCATGAAGAGAAGTACGTGGTTATTTGGTTTCAAACATGGAAATTTCAAAAACCCTCTCAAGAGCTTCATTTTGGAGTGACTACGAATGATACATGCTTAATTTTTCATATATATTCATGTTTTAAACTTGTTTAAATCATGGTCAAACCTAGGATTTGGCCAATATTCAAATGGACAAAATTTTAAAAAAAATCAAGGCACATAGTCTTCTTATGTCATATAGTAAGCATTCAATTAAGTTGATAAACAAGGTCTAGACATATTCAAACGAGAGAAATCATGTATCTACCCCCTAACACTAAACTCTGTCTCATGAAGTCAAGCACATGCATGAAGATATGTGGTTTTTGGTTTCAAACATGGAAATTTCAAAAACCCTCCCAAGAGCTTCATTTTGAAGTGATTAATTAAGAAGCATACATGCATGCTTACTTTTTCATATTCATGTTTTAAACTTATTCAAATCTTGGTGAAACCTAGGATTTGACCAAGATTCAAATGGGTATAAAAATTAAAAAAAACAAAAAAGGTCTTCTTATATATGTTATATAGTAGGCATTCAATTAAGTTGATAAACAAGGTCTAGACATATTCAAACAAGAAAAATCAAGCATGTATCTACCCCTAACCCTAATATAAACTATGTTTCATGAAGTAAGCATGAAGATTTGTGGTTTTTGGTTTCGAACATGGAAATTCAAAAACCCTCCCAAGAGCTTCATTTTTGAAGTGACTAAGAAGCATACATGCTTACTTTTTCATATTCATGTTTTTAACTTATTCAAATCTTGGTGGAACCAAGGATTTGACCAAGATTCAAATGGGTATAAAAGTTCAAAAAAAAGGTCTTCTTATATGTTATATAGTAAGCATTCAATTAATTTGATAAACAAGGTCTACACATATTCAAACCAGGAAAATCATGTATCTACCCCCTAACCCTAAACTCTGTCTTATATGAAGAAGTCAAGCATGCATGAAGAGAAGTGGTTTTTGGTTTCAAGCATGGAAATTTCAAAAACCCTCCCAAGAGCTACATATTGGAGTGACTAAGAAGGATAGATGCTTAATTTTTCATATTCATGTTTTAAACTTGTTTAAATCATGGTCAAACCTAGGATTTGACCAAGATTCAAATGGGCATAAAAATTCAAAAAAAACAATAAAATGAAAAACCAATGCACATAGTCATCTTATGTCATCTAGTAAGCATTCAATTAAGTTGATAAACAAGGTCTAGACATATTCAAACCAGAAAATTCATGTATCAAGCTACCCCTATCCCCAAACTCTCTCTTATGAAGTCAAGCATGAAGAGAAGTACGCGGTTTTTTGGTTTCAAACATGGAAATTTCAAAAACCCTCTCAAGAGCTTCATTTTGGAGTGACTATGAAGGATACATGCTTAATTTTTCATATTCATGTTTTAAACTTGTTTAAATCATGGTCAAACCTAGGATTTGACCAAGATTCAAATGGGCAAAATTTTAAAAAATGAAAAATCAAGGCACATAGTCTTCTTATTTTTGGTTTCAAACATGGAAATTTCAAAAACCCTCCCAAAGAGCTTCATTTTGGAGTGACTAAGAAGGATCCATAGGAAACTATGTACTAATACAGTATAATGATCACCCGAGTTATTAGAGCAACAAGTCTGTCACTTACGTGTGGTTCCCATGCGTGAGGTCCCACACTTCAGTGAGCACAAGTCACGTACGCTAGGTAAGCAAACTCCCAGCCATCTTCTTTGTCAAGAGAGAGGCATCAACACACACACACTCTCTCTCTCTCTCCAATTATCCACCTCCGTTGGCTGCCGGTTTTGGCAGGTCGTTTCTAGCTCAGCTCGTAGGCCATGGTGTGCAGGCTCTGTAGCCATGGCGATTTGGTCGCGCCAAGTGGTTCGTCCCCGGCTCCGACGAGGATCAATCCGGACGGTGCCTATTAAGGACCCGATCGCATTTCTTGCTTTCAGCATGGGGTCTACCATGTAAATCTTAGGGATTTAGACGTAATTTCCTGTTTATTTTGTGTCCTGCTGTAAACTGCGCTCTGATGCGTATTGGAAATCTGGGTCCTTCAGGATCGTTCGGTTGTCCCTCTAAAAAAAACATCTCTCTCATTCTCGGCCTTTCTCGCTCGCTCGCACCCCCCTGCGCACTGACAACCCTGCACAACAGTCAACATCACCAGAAAAAGGATAGACACCATAAATAAGTGGGGCCCCGTGACTGCTCTCCCTTCGTCTCCTCCCGTGTGATCCCTCTTCCTCCGACTCCCGACCTTGCGGAAAAGAAAAATGAAATGAAAGAGTTTCACTGGACGGGCAAACACATGTGCTGCCTAGTAATAATAATAATAACGTAAAAAAATCGACCTACGAATCTATTATTAAATAAGCTAAACTAGGGTTTTGCCCAGTACTACGGATCAATTTCTGAAAATCCAACTACGGGGTTCGATTTTGGCCTGCTAATATAAAATTATATAATCCGAACTAGTATTCCTCTAAAAAATCATTTTGGTATGCATCGTTTGGTACTTTTCATAGCTAGAGTGCTTAATCCCTCCGTTAGCAAACAGTCTTCGTATGTCATATAGTAAGCATTCAAGTTGAAAAACAAGCTCTAGACATATTCAAACCAGAAAAATCATGTATCTACCCCCTATATATCCCTAAACCCTGACTTATGAATTCAAGCATGAAGAGAAGTGGTTTTTGGTTTCAATCATGGAAATTTCAAAAACCCTCTCAAGATCGAGCTTCATTTTGGAGTGACTACGAAGGATACATGCTTAATTTTTCATATTCATGTTTTAAATTGTTTAAATCATGGTCAAACCTAGGATTTGACCAAGATTCAAATGGGCATAAAAATTCAAAAAAAACAATAAAATGAAAAACCAATGCACATAGTCATCTTATATATGTCATCTAGTAAGCATTCAATTAAGTTGATAAACAAGGTCTAGACATATTCAAACCAGAAAAATCATGTATCAAGCTACCCCTATCCCCAAACTCTGTCTTATGAAGTTAAGCATGAAGAGAAGTACGTGGTTTTTTTGTTTCAAACATGGAAATTTCAAAAACCCTCTCGAGAGCTTCATTTCGAAGCGATTAATTAAGAAGCATACATGCATGCTTACCTTTTCATATTCATGTTTTAAACTTATTCAAATCTTGGTGAAACCTAGGATTTGACCAAGATTCAAATGGGTATAAAAATTAAAAAAAAGGTCTTCTTATGTTATATAGTAGGCATTCAATTAAGTTGATAAACAAGGTCTAGACATATTCAAACAAGAAAAATCATGCATGTATCTACCCTTAACCCTAAACTCTGTTTCATGAAGTCAAGCATGCATGCATGAAGATATGTGGTTTTTAGTTTCGAACATGGAAATTCAAAAACCCTCCCAATAGCTTCATTTTGAAGTGACTAAGAAGCATACATGCTTACTTTCTCATATTCATGTTTTTAACTTATTCAAATCTTGGTGGAACCAAGGATTTGACCAAGATTCAAATGGGTATAAAAATTCAAAAAAAAACAAGGTCTTCTTATGTTATATAGTAAGCATTCAATTATTTTGATAAACAAGGTCTACACATATTCAAACCAGAAAATTAGGTATCTACCCCTAACCCTAAACTCTGTCTTATGAAGTCAAGCATGCATGAAGAGAAGTGGTTTTTGGTTTCAAGCATGGAAATTTCAAAAACCCTCCCAAGAGCTTCATTTTGGAGTGACTAAGAAGCATACGTACGTGCTTACTTTTTCATATTCATGTTTTAAACTTGTTCAAATCTTGGTCAAACCTATGATTTGACCAAGATTCAAATGGGTATAAAAAATGAAAACCAAGGTCTTCTTATGTCATATAGTAAGCATTCAATTAAGTTGATAAATAAGGTCTAGACATATTCAAACCAGAAATATCATGTATCAAGCTACCCCTAACCCCTAATTAACTCTGTCTTATGAAGTCAAGCATGAAGATAGGTATGTGGTTTTTTGGTTTCAAACATGGAAATTTCAAAAACCCTCTCAAGATCGAGCTTCATTTTGGAGTGACTACGAAGGATACATGCTTACTTTTTCATATTCATGTTTTAAACTTGTTTAAATCATGGTCAAACCTAGGATTTGACAAAGATTCAAATGGGCATAATTTAAAAAAACAAAAAATGAAAAACCAAGGCACATAGTCTTCTTATGTTATATTGTAAGCATTCAATTAAGTTGATAAACAAGGTCTCTAGACATATTCAAACCAGAGAAATCATGTACCTACCCCCTAACCTAAACTCTGTCTCATGAAGTCAAGCATGATGATATGTGGTTTTTGGTTTCAAACATGGAAATTTCAAAAACCCTCCCAAGAGCTTCATTTTGAAGTGACTAAGAAGGATAGATGCTTAATTTTCGACCTACGAATCTATAATTAAATATACTAGGTTAAACTAGGGTTTTGCCCAGTACTACAGAAGCCTGGTTTAACTCCAAAATGAAGCTCTTAATTAGGAGGGTTTTTGAAATTTCCATGTTTGAAACCAAAAACCACTTATCTTCACCATGCATGCTTGACTTTATAAGACGAGTTTAGGGTTAGGAGATACATGATTTTCAGGTTTAATATGTCTATACTTTGTTTATCAACTTAATGATTGCATACTATATGACATAAGAAGATCTTGGTATTCATTTTTTTTGAATTTTTATGCCCATTTGAATCTTGGTCAAACTAGGTTTGGATTTGAACAAGTTTAAAACATGAAATGGTAAGCATGTATGCTTCTTAGTCACTCCAAAATGAAGCTCTTGGAAGGTATTTGAAATTTCCGTGAAAACCAAAAACCACATCTCTTCATGCTTGACTATAAGTTTAGGAATTAGGGGTAGATACATGATTTGTATGGTTTGAATATGTCTAGACCTTGTGTTTATCAACTTTAATGCTTACTATATGACATAAGAAGATTATGTGCTTTGGTTTTCATTTTTCTATTTTTTAATGCCCATTTGAATCTTGGTCAAATCATAGGTTTGACCAAGATTTGAACAAGTTTAAATCAATATGCAAAATTAAGCATCTATATATCCTTCTTAGTCACTCCAAAATGTAGCTCTTGGGATGGGTTTTGAAATTTCCATGTTTGAAACCTAAAACCACTTCTCTTCATGCATGCTGACTATAAAATAGAGTTTAGGGTTAGGGGTAGATATATACATGATTTTCTGGTTTGAATATGTCTAGACCTTGTTTATCAACTTGAATGCTTACTATATGACATGCAAAGACTTGCTTTGGTTTTTGATTTTGTTTTTGAATTTTTATGCCCATTTAAATCTTGGTCAAATCCTAGGTTTGACCACGACTTAAACAAGTTTAAAACATGAATATGTAAAAGTAAGCATGTATCCTTCTTAGTCACTCCAAAATGAAGCTCTTAATTAGGAGGTTTTTGAAATTTCCATGTTTGAAACCAAAAACCACTTATCTTCACCATGCATGCTTGACTTTATAAGACAGAGTTTAGGGTTAGGGGTAGATACATGCATGATTTTTCAGGTTTAATATGTCTAGACCTTGTTTATCAACTTAAGTGAATGCGCACATACTATATGACATAAGAAGACCTTGGTATTCATTTTATTTGAATTTTTATGCCCATTTGAATCTTTGTCAAATCCTAGGTTTGACCAAGATTTGAACAAGTTTAAAACATGAATATATATGAAAAGGTAAGCATGTATGCTTCTTAGTCACTCCAAAATGAAGCTCTTGGAAGGGGTTTTTGAAATTTCCATGTTTGAAACCAAAAACCACATCTCTTCATGCTTGACTTCATAAGACAGAGTTTAGGGTAAGGGGTAGCCACATACATGTTTTTTTTGGTTTGAATATGTCTAGACCTTGTTTATCAACTTAATTGTATGCTTATTATATGACATAAGAAGACTATGTGCATTGGGTTTTCATTTTTTTCCCCATTTGTTGAATCTTGGTCAAATCCTAGGTTTGACCAAGATTTAAACAAGTTTAAAACATGAATAATATGAAAAGTAACCTGCATCGATCCTTCTTAGTCACTCCAAAATGAAGCTCGTGGGATGTTTTTGAAATTTCCATGATTTTTCTGGTTTGAATATGTCTAGACCTTGTTTATCAACTTGAATGCTTACTATATGACATACAAGACTATGTGCTTTGGTTTTTGAATTCTTATGCCCATTTGAATCTTGGTCAAATCCTAGGTTTGACCATGACTTAAACAAGTTTAAGACATGAATATGACAAAGTAATCATGTATCCTTCTTAGTCACCCCAAAATGAAGCTCTTGGGAGGGTTTTTAAAATTTCCATGTTTGAAACCAAAAACCACTTCTCTTCACCATGCATGCTTGACTTCATAAGACAGAGTTTAGGGTTAGGGGGTAGATACATGATTTTTCAGGTTTAAAACGTCTAGACCTTGTTTATCAACTTAATTGAATGCTTACTATATGACATAAGAAGACCTTGGTTTTTCATTTTTTTCTTCATTTTTGAATTTTTATGCCCATTTGAATCTTGGTCAAATCCTAGGTTTGACCAAGATTTGAACAAGTTTAAAACATGAATATAAAAGTAAGCATGTATGCTTCTTAGTCACTCCAAAATGAAGCTCTTGGGAGGGTTTTCGAAATTTCCATGTTTGAAACCAAAAACCACATCTCTTCATGCTTGACTTCATAAGACAGAGTTTAGGGTTAGGGGTAGATACATGATTTTTCTGGTTTCGAATATGTCTAGACCTTGTTTATCAACTTAATTGAATGCTTACTATATGACATAAGAAGACTATGTGCCTTGGTTTTTCATTTATTTTGATTTATTTTGAATTTTATGCCTATTTTTATGCCCATTTAAACAAGTTTAAATCATGAATATGAAAAATTAGTCACTCCAAAATGTAGCTCTTGAGAGGGTTTTTGAAATTTCCATGTTTGAAACCAAAAACCACTTCTCTTCATGCATGCTTGACTTCATAAAGACAGAGTTTAGGGTTTGGGGTAGACAGCACGCGCCGACGCGTGGACGAAATTTATTCTCTGTCCCCCTGACATGCACTTGCCAGTGTCTTCAACAGTCTGACACGAGCAGTGAAGCTTTTATGGAGCCCAGCGGAGAGGGGCTCCATTTCTCGAGCGGTAGCGAGGTGACATGCGGCCTAAATCCAAATTTAAACATTGCGAAAAAATCTGAAACAAATCATGCACGTTCACAGCTCATATTAAGATAACCCCTAAAAATTTCAGATCAAAATTCGAAACATACATCGAGAAACAAAAAAGAGAAACTCAGATGGGAATAGTCTACAGAGAAACTCAGATTTGAATTCGGGAACTATTCATGACAGATTTCTCTTTTTTGTTTCTCGATGTATGTTAGTGGCAGTTAATATGGACCGGAGGAAAGTACTAATAATATGAGGCATATTTTTGAGCTGGCCCTGTTTAGTAGAGTTTACATTTGAGAGTTACATCTTTCTACCACCATTATTTTTGATTTAGCTTGTCTTTTTTTGCCCACCATTTTATCGAGCAGGGTTAATGCAAGATCCATAGCAAACTAGCTTGTCATGACATTTTTTTGGCGGAGTGCATCTTCTCATGGCGAGCTAGCGACTTTGCCTACTAGAGTTTTTTTTGTTGAACTACATTTTTTGGATTTTCCCATTTTATTTGTGCACAAGCTATGAGCCGCCCGCAATTCAGCACCATATATTGGCGGGATTTTCTAGTTCAGCACCATAAATTAGCAGGATGCTATCTTCCTACCTCGCTTTCATTTCCCCTATATCCAGCCCCACCCACGGACAAGCAAGGGCCTCTCTCCCTACCTCGCACCTAGTCCGTCTCGCTCCCTCTCAGTCCTCCATCCGTAGCCGACATCCACCGCACCGGAGCCAGCTCAGCGACGCCGTCAACCACACTCCGTCCGCTTCGTCGGATCTGCTTCCCCGACTCACTGGTTCATCTTACCGGCCGGCGAGATCGGTACACAAAGCGCCACCATGATCCACCGAACCAAACCGAACGGCCAACGCGCCACCTCCCCAGTCGACCAAGGTTGAACACTTTGTCCGGCAGCTTTTGTTATGTACTCCGTATTTGATTTCCGAGACTAGTTTATTGCTTGCTTCCACTGCTTGTTATTAGCATCTGTTTTTTTTGTAATGCCTGCTAGATATTCCCCTCGAGAATGCCTACGAAGAATCTCGGAGGCAAAATATCTTGCAGAATATGATAATTGCAGCCAAGCTCGGCATACTGTGGAATGGGACAAAATCACCGCACCCCAAGTCGTTGCCGAGATTTTTCACACGTGTGATGTGCCGCCAAAAGGACGATTCCGTGGGGCAGCTGCTGAAGAAGGTATTTAGCCGCACTGCTCAAATTTCATATGTCTTGTTTGCTGATTGATTTGATGAACTTTGATTTGCAGCAGCTAGCCACTGCTCATGTTCCTAACAAAGACAGTGAGCGCGCCAGTGATGCAGACATTGGTAGAAAGGAGGCGGGATTTGGTCCTATTGTTCTAGCAAGCAATCATTTGAGTGGCCGCCTAGGATCAGCACATCTGGATCCTCCTGAGCTCAACATTAAGGAGGTAATTTTATAATAGTGTTTTAAACATGACATAATCTAATGTACTGAAAGAGATCAAACTGTCAACAGGAGTGGAGTGGTATAGATGGTAGAGATATAGATATAGATTTCAGATTTCCTAATTTTTTCTTGAAAATAGGGTCGCCCCGGCCTCTGCATCCAAATGATGCACCCACCCTTTTATTGCAATGTTTTAGACTCCATTTAAGGTTTAGAAACTCATGGGTTGCTGAAAGTGGTGACATGAATCAACCAACATATTTCCTTTTAATCTGCTGATTGATTTTATGCATGGCAAATCGCAGAAGCAAGTGACTGCTCATGTCCCTGCCAAGCAGCATTGTAGCACAGATGTCCAGAGTTCCAGTGATGCAAACGTTTGTAGGAACAAAACAGAAGGATGTGGCACTGGGGAAGCTAAGATTAGGCGTCTTCAAAAGGACTTGGATGTGGCCACTTGGCGGAACAAAGAAATGAACCGAGGATGGAATTCTACAATTCAAGATGGCCTACATGCTGTTGCTGATCTGCAGAAGCTAGTGGCTGGCAACTTGGTTACCGCTTTGGCTGATGCAGATGTCCATGAGATCAACTGGACGATCTTGGAACAGGTGAAAGCACGAGCAGAAACTCTGCACTCATCTTTGCAGGTAGATGATTTTCAAAGGGTGATGCAAGAGCCGCTATATGAATAGATTGTTGTTTTCAGTTGATGATGTCCCTGGTTCTTTTGTTTACTTATGTGCTGGTAGTACTTAGGGGAACTAGCTTGTACAAGTATTTTTTTCCGATAAAGTTGTACAAGTAAATGGCACATGCTTCGCATGTTTGACCAATTAAGTTAAAAAGCTTCACAAAATCCTGCTATCATGTAGGCGGGCTTGCATTGGCTTTCAACCCAAGTGACTATTGACTGCAATCTGTAATATGTACCCCTCTGTTGCACTTAATGGTATCCAAGCCCTTGGGCCCCCCTCCTTTGTTAAAAAAAGATCGAATTCTTATTGCGTCGAAGTTGTTTCACTAAAAAAAAGAGCCCTCACGTGCAAGGCACGTGTATATATACTAGTACTAGTAGAGATGGTACACCTAGACATTAGAGATTTGTTTGTTTTAAAGATATTTTTAATTGTGTACAAGATGGAAAATATAACTTTAGGCTATCCACAATGTTGCTATTGCCAAATCTGATACGATGGTGAATTTGGCTTTGGTGTGAAATATAGCAATAGCTCCACAATGTAGTGGTTCCAAATATTTATAACGTGGGTCCCGCCATCAAGCTAAAACAACTCATAAAGCCAATATGGAACTACTCTCACAATGTAGGGAACTAGTTCCAAATGCCAAAAGTGAAATTTGGCATCGGAGCACCTATTTGCTCCGGTTCCCTGTTTTTCTGGTTTTGGAACTACCTCTACAATGTATGGAACTAGTTCAAAAAGCCAAAAATCAAATATGGAACCACTTTTGGCTACACGTTGTGGATGCTCTTAGCAAATTCCTAGTATTTTTCATGGTCGATGTAAAAAAAGTATTTTTCATGGTTGATGTAAAAAAAACAAGTTTTTTTCATGGTCGATGTAAAAAAAGAGAGAAAACATGTCTCATAAAAAGCCTTATGGTTAGCACAATTTTTTTACGGAGTAACTCTTTTTTACATAGCCCAAATTACTATTCGATTTTCCATTGAAATATTTTATGTGTATAAAGCAAGCGAAGAAGTACACATGCATTTTTCGTTTTATTCTTTTTTGACATTTCAAAATGTATAGAAGATGAATTTCGAAATAAAGAGATCATATGCACCCAAGAACCAACAAGCATATCCCCTTGAACCCGAACATACTCAGGGCCCTTTTGTTGTGCCTTTTTTTTTGCCTTTTTGGCTTTTGGATTTTGGAAGCCAAAAACAAATATTATATTCTTTTGGCTTCCAAAATCCAAAAGCCAAAAAGCCACAGCAAAAGGGCCCTCAGCTTCAGACTTGGGATTTCGTAGGCTAGGGTTCCACAGTTTTCCAGCAACCAGTAATAATTTCAACTCTGCCCCAAAATTCCCGCCGAAATCCCCCCCCCCCGCTTCCAAAATTCAAAGCGATGTGAAATAAGTACAGTGTCGATCTTATCCCCCCGGACCGCTCAATTCAGACCTATCACCGGCGGCGCCGAACCCCGCATCTCTCTCTCACGCTTCCACCCTGCATGACCCACCGGATCATCTCACACGCCGGCGCCGGCCCACTGTCCCACTCCCACACCAGCACTACTGCCTTCTCATCGGCCACCGTAGTGACCGACGACGTTCCGCCGTCTCCCTTGCTTTTTAGCAAGCCGGAGTAGCTTCCACCTCCCCCACCCCCACCGACGACCACTGTACCATACGAGCTCCTCCGTAGCCGACTTCCACCGCCGCCTTGTCAGCGACAGTCACCATCGCCGGGTTCTCGTATCTTAATCCCCGACTCCTTCCGTCCACCGGACTGGAGAGATGGGCGCTTCCATGGTCGACGGCAGGAAACCAAAGCGTACACGCGCCCACTTCCAAGAAGGTTGATATGGCCGCATTCGTTATGCATGTGATTTCGAAAAGTATTTTTTTGCTTACTTGCACCGCCATCTCATTAGCATTTTTTTGTAATGCATGCTAGATATTATTGCAATACAGAAGAATGAATTAAAAGAGAAACGGATACGGAATATATGTAGAAGATATGCAAGCCGTGTGGGCACAAGCATTTGTAACGCTATTGCCTCTAGTGCAAACCTGAACAAAATCGGAGAAGAACCCTTTCCCCTCCCCAAAGATAAAGAACAATGTTATGATTCACAATTTGATCCTGCTGAGCCCATTGGAGAGCTGACTCAGGAAGATGCCTTGCCTGACCATTCTCCTCAACCCCACCAGGTGATTTCTGTGTTTTTACTTTGAGATATCTGTTGCAAGTTGCAACTTCCATGTGTTGTATACTTGTATCCTGAATCCCACCAAACATGTTCACATGCCACCTCTAGGTCTCCTTAATGCATCATATATATGTATCAGCATGCACGTCATCCTTTACTGTTCTTCATTCTATTCCATTTGCATATCATCATATATGGGACTTATGTAGACTGAAATATCGTTTATGTGTGCTAGGAATCTGCAGCTTCAAGTAAGAATTTCGCAGGAACCACCAATGAGAGGAAGACCAATCAACAGGCACCTGAATCGGTGATAGAACAGCTGCAACCAAAAAAGAAACCTGCTTCTGCTACTAGACAGTCTCAGCGATTCATGGCACCAGTTGAAGAAAATAACGAAAATTCTAAGAGTACTGAAATAAAAAAACGTGGTGAACACCCCAAGCGGTTGAATCAGCCACCTGTTACCAATCCAGTCAACCAGCGACAATCGGCAGCAGAACCAGTTTCCACAGCAACTTCTCAGCCACAATTGGCAGCAGAACCAGTTTCCACAGCAACTTCTCAACAACAATTGGCAGCAGAACAAGTTTCCACGGCAACTTCTCAGCCACAATTGGGATCAGCAGTAGCTGTGGTAGGAAATACTGCCCAAGGACACACTGTACCAGTCCCAGCTGACACAACCACAACTGGCCAAACACTGCTAGCACAACATCAACAAACTGTTGATGATCTCCCACTGACCCATATTAGTCCTGCCATAGACAACTCCCCTGAGGATGAGCCCCACACCGAAGAAGGTACATTTTCCAATGCTTATAGTTTCATTCTCCGTTATAAAGTTATACTTTATAGAGATATATATATATATACCTACCTTGATAGCTTGATGTAATGCTTAACTTTGTAGTTGCACCACGATCAAGAAAAACGAGGGGCCCAACAGTAGGGAAAATGTTCGTAGCTAAGCTTGCTAGGATGGAATCAAGATTTCGCCTTTCATCTATCGTAGGTGGCAGAAGGCCACTGGACCCAGAAGAATCTTGTAAATTAGCATCGGATGTAGGAATTTTCGTCAGGAATGAAATTCCTATCTTCCCAACATGGAAAGAGCACGTAGACACCTCTGCGCATTTTGAAAAATTAGTGCACAGGTTACACGTAAGTCATCTTTCTCTTGGTAATGTTACTCATACTAGTATACCACATTGGCACGTCCCGTTCCTTCTAGCTTGTTGTTGGATCTATGTATATCACACCAACGGTTTATATTGTTGTGAACAGTTAAGGTTCGAGTTCGATGAGGACCAAGAGGAAGTAAAGCATGTTCTCAACAGTCTATTCTCAGACTGTCTGCGCCAGTATCGCAGCAGGCTAAAGAAGAAATACTTCACTGGAAAGATTACTGGGAGTGTTCCAACTATATCTCCTTTTAAGCAAATGACTGACAAACAGTGGGGAGATCTTGTGAAGCACTGGTCTGATCCAAAGAATATGGTATGATTTGTAAGACTGAGACCAGATCACATCTTGGATTCTTATTTATAGCAGTGTCTCACTAGTCTCCTTTTTGCAGAATTTGGCTAAACAGAATCAGGAAAACCGCGGTAAACTACTTTTACCTAGCCGTACGGGATCTCGTAACCTTATAGTGCACATTCGGCAAAAAGTAAGGACATGTTGTTTTATACTGCTATTTAGAAATATTTTAGTAAAAGATCATGCAGAGTATATACACCAGTGTGCAGCTTATATTATGATCCTCCATTTCAACCACGTTATTCGATTTATAAATGGTAGTACTAAAATGCAGATGTTACATAATGCAAGTAAAAGGGAACCAAACAAAGAGATGACTCTGCCAGAGATTTTTGAAGCATGCCAGAAGAACAAACTTGAAGTGATTGGAGAAGTCGCACAGAGTGTTCTTGTAAGTCTTCTCAAAGATTGAAATTTTGTGACGACTCACATCCCAACTTGTAGGAGTAGTAAAGTACATGTCAATATGATATTATATATGTTTATTAAAATTCATGTGATGTGAATCGGACATGCCAAACTGTAGGAATAAAAGTAGGTCATACACATGATAAATCTACTATCAGCAAGTTTCTCTGTAGTAACTATCATGTTTACACATGTGTACGAACTGAATTTTTTGCAGGAAGATATGAAATTAGAGATGGCAAAAACCGGTAAAAACGGTCTGGAAAAAACCGATGAAGAATGTGTGAAGGCATTTTCTATGGCAATAAAAAAGAAAGGCATTGCCAAAAACACTTTCTTACGAAATGCTGGACTGCTGAAGTGCAAGTCCATGTCCAAGTCAAAGTATTTGCATGCTCAAGTTCTAAAGGAGCAACTCCAAGTAGAACGAGCTGCATCAGCTGCGCTAAGACTAGAAGTCGACAATTTTAGAACGATAGCAGCACAGAAGGAGGCCCTACTGGAGCAGGTTAGGAATGCTAGTAAGTAGTAAGAAGAGTATCTGCTAGATAATTGGAGATGAACGGGGACAGTGACAGGTCATTACCTTTGTCTTGTAAAATGGTTCCTTAGTCTGAGCATATTTCGTAGGTGCATTTATCTGCAATTGCTATGATCTTGGTGGTCGTTTCCTTGTTGTGATGTGGATTTTTTTGAACCGGAACCCTGCTGATTGTTAATATTATAAGTGGATTGCCTAGCCCTTTCCATCAGTTCTGACTTGTGGTTCCGTTGGCTCGTGGATGAAGCTTGACGTGGTATCAGAGCCCATAGTCTCAAGTTCGAGTCATCGCTTTCACAAACCTTCTCTTCTCTTCTCCCGGTCTAGCCTTTTCTGTCAGTTTGGACTTTTTGTTGCGATGTATAAAGTGGATTGCCTAGCCCTTTCCATCAGTTCGGACTTTTGGTCGCGTTGGCTAGTGCATTAAAGCTTGACACTGATGATTTTCTGTGATCCATTGATTTCCATCTTTCTACATACTGGTCTAGAAGCTTGTCAACTGGTCTGGTTCATTCATCGCTGTATTGAGTGCAATGAACGGAACAGTGGCTTCTCCTTTGTGTTGTGCTGCAACACAACAGCTGTTCCTGCTTCTGTACAGGCGAGTTGTGAACAGAGATACTTATGTATGCTACCAAATTTCGACTCCATATAATCAATAGCTTAACAACCCTCTAATTCAAAATCTCAACATTATTTCACACACTGAAATATTTTGTACGCGTTTTGAATTGGAGAACATGGGAACCGACTTTGGTTTCTGATTATGACTTGATGTGACCCTAGGCCCTGGATTCCTGAGCAGAAGGTATGTGTAAAAACAAAGAGATTACGAAGTGCTAATTCCCTTTTTTTGTAAGTCCTGGTGGCATTGACACTCCTTTCTTACTTGCTATATTTTTTTGGTGTTTATATATAATAGAGAATTACCAGCTTATTGTCGAACCCGTTAGATTTTGGGCAATAATTGTTACGTGGCTGCTTCTTAATTAAAGTTTATCATGTCATGTAGATGGATTTGTGAAAGATGCAGCGGGTCGTTCTTCAGATCGTCTACATGGGATTCCCATCTACATGTATGTTCACGGTTTCATGGAGTACTTCAGCTCATAGCAGCCACATACGATCCTGCAAGATTTGCATTTTTTTTGACCTTGCAAGATTTGCATTCAATGTATCGCCAAGACGCGTCCGTGAGAACTCTAGAAACATCTTCGTCTGACTCGTTTTGGCGCGCGCAGTTCCCGAGCGAATCCAATGAATTTTGACCGTTCTCTTAAAAAAAGGAACTTTGACCGTTGGATCAAGCGTTGGAGAACTGTTGTGCCAACGGCCAATAATTATGATCGTCGTAACCGATTTTCAACGTGATGATGAATTGATGTGACATTTGGCCGTACTAGTACGGTCTCATATTTTTGTATTACTTGGACTGTAGCCAAATTCGAAATCTCATTCCAGCGGCAAAACTTCCCGCCCGAAAAATACAAATATTTCACACGCTTCTAACTTCCCATTCTACCCTCGTAAAGATGACAACAATGTCCATGTATAAGTCGGTTGGTGGGGGGTCTACCCGTCATTTTTTTCGATCACCACCTCCCTAGCTCCGGAAACTCCCCGAAAAAAAATTCATTTCCCTCACTCTCTCCTCTGAGACCACCCACCGGAACTTCCCAAGTCCCTCTCTCTCCCACCTCCACGACCACCGCACCGGAACATCCCCGCCGGACTTCCCTGGCCTACCCGAGGCCTCGCGATCCTCGTCATCCGGCTGCCTGCCGGAGCCGCTTCATCGACGCCGTCATCAACCGGACCGGATCATCCCCGCCGAACCTCGAAACCATATGCTCATCCAGCAGTCTACCGCAGTCGCTTCAGCTGCGGCATCGTCCACCCCACCGGAGCCGCTTGGATCCGTCGTCCACCGCATCGGATCTTGCTCACCGACACCGGTGCATGAACCGGATCTGCTTCACCGGCGCCGTGTATGATCTAAACTCTTCTACTGTCGCTTTTCTATTGCTTTGCAAGTTCTTGTTTAATCTTGGGGGAACCTGTTTGTGCTAACGACGCGCCGTTACGTTTTTGCAGACGAGATGAGTAACCATGAAGTGTAATGGCCGTCTCTCCAACCCCAAGTAGCACATGTAGCGTACTTCATCACCGGATCTATCAACCCCAGGAAGATCTGCTGTGACTCCCACAGAGTGCTTCTCCTAATGTAAGTCCCTTGTTTTAGCGCCATGTTCTGGGTTCAGATGCTTGTTTGTCTGAAGCTCTTTTAGTTCATTCCTAGCTATGACCGTAACACCTTGCTATTTTCTACTTCATTGCTAACTTTAAGCGATTGAACATTTTGGTTTGCATTCCCTGCTCTGTAGATGTAGCCATCATAACTTCTATCTTGCTCAGTCGTTGTTACAAAAATTATACTGTAGGTATTATAGTAACATCCTGCTATTATTTAGTTCATGGCCAATTTTAAGTAATTGCACATGTTGGTTCGCATTCCCTGCTCTATAGCTTTTGGCATCGTAACTTCTATATTTGGTTTACATTCCCTGCTCTGTAGATCTAGCCATCATAACTTTATCTTGCTCAGTCGTTGTTACAAAAATTATGGCCTGCTACTATGTTGTTTGTGCCAATTTTTTACTCCATGAACATGTTGGCTTGCATTCCCTGTACTACAGGTGATGCCATTGTTTTGTATCTAGTTCATTGTAAGCTAACAAAGTAAGGACTTAGTTTGGCATGCTATCACTCTGCTATCTAGCCTGTAGTACAAATAAACTTGTCATACTACTAGATAATAATTTTGCGTGCCATCTTGTTCTTCAAAAGCTGCATTATTGACTTGTTTATCTGACTTGGCATGACGCTCACATATGGAAAGCTGAACATATTGGTTTGCATTCCCTCTTATACAAGTTCACAGGTGATCCCACTATATTCTGTATCTGGTCCATCCTAAGCTCCAGCATTAACTATCCTCCATGTGTTGCTCATTACAAGTTTATATCCCGAAACATCTTGATTTGCATCCCCTTCACTATAAGTTCAGGAGTATTATTTAGTTCACGGCCAAAATGAAGTAATTGCACTTGGCACATGTTGGTTCACATTCCCTCCTCTTTAGCTTCTGCCATCGTAACTTCTATTTTTGGTTTACATTCCCTGCTCTGTAGATGTAGCCATCATAACTTCATCTTGCTCAGTCGTTGTTACAAAATTTATAGCCTGCTACTATGTTGTTCATACCAATTTTGTACTCCCTGAACATGTTGGTTTGCATGGGACTCGACAGTAGTAAGTCTGCTGTTTCATTCTAACATGCTCTGTTATATTGGCTGTTGGTATGCGGCATGCACTCTTTGTTTGCTTATTGTGCGCATTACAATGATCTTGTTATAACGACGAAATGATGAGTTCCAAATTCTTTGCCAAACAATATTGGAGTGTCTTTGCCTTTCCATTGTTGCTGTCTTAACTTGTAATGTCTTTGTTTCAGATATAGGTGCTGCATGGACAACTTAAAAGATTGCCGGATCGCTTCATTGTATTGCTAGGTTTAATTACCATTCAATTTCTCTGGGTTCTGTAATATTTTTTTCAATGCCTTGCAGCTGATGTAATATTTAGTTAGTTTTTATAGTTCTTTCGCGCATTTTTTCTTTGGTGCTTGTGGTAAGTGAGGCTATCCGAGAGAAATCAATGCTGCGTAAATATTCTCAGTATCTAAATCACGAATTCCCATCCCTTAAACGGCCCAATTAAGCGAAATCACATATGTGCCTGCCCGCAAAATCCTAAAGCGCATATTATGCCGGCATATAAACAGCAACTAAACGGGCTGGCCCACTTACTTCTTGGGCCAGCCCATTTGATTTACGGTGGACCCCACACACTAATTGGGCTGGCCCACTTGCTTTAATGTGGACCCCATCAACTACTGGGCGGCCAGTTGTTGTCGAAACCCGGCGGGCAGCGGCCAACACAGTAGAGCGGGAATGACTAGGGCTGCGGCTGGCCCCTCCCTCAGCGACGGCCCGCAAAGCTTCCGGTCGCGCCTGCTGGGTCGCAAGGCGTGCCACCTGACCTATACCTGGTCGGAAGGTGTGGATGATGCCTCGCTTAGTTTCCTGCAGGCACACACGTACACGTTAAATACGAGCCTCGATCGGCTCTCGGGCTGTCTGAATCGGCTCAGGGAGCCGATTCACCCATGATTCGTCAAGGTGGCCGAATATATGGTGGTCTGCTTGATCAATATAAAGCGTATGAGATCCACGACGATCTAGGGTTTTCACCGCATAATCGGATCATCCTACTCACGATTGGGCCTCGCGCTCATGCACGGTAAACGTAAGCCAGCCCTAGACAAGGCCTAAAAACCAACACTAGGTTGATCCTCGGAACGTCCTGTCTAGGGGCAAACTACACCCTGCATGCCGCTGGATCCTCCAACCCTTTGTAAGGCCTAACTATTGCAGATATTAAACTAATCCTTGATGAATCAAGGAGCGACCATAACGGATCGGATCTACTAAACAAAGATCAAGCGGGGTGCCGCCCCTGCACCCATGATGAGGCACAAGGACGGCTAGACGCGCAAGGGTTGCACTACGCGAGCATATGATGCTAAGAACGATGCTAACCCTAACGCGTCTACGATAACTACGTTGCTCGCCATCAAAAACGCTTCAGTACGAGCAACGCATGAACAACTAGGCAGGCTTGTGCTGCCTAGATCGCGAGATGCGATCTAGGCAGCATGATGCTTACCGGAGGAACCCTCGAGACGAAGGAGTTGGCGATGCGCCGAGATTGGTTTGTGTTGAACGTTGGTTGTTGTTTATTCCATAAACCCTAGGTACATATTTATAGTCCAGGGGACTTTCTAATGTGGGCGTGCACCAAACCGTGCACGGGTAAAACTCTAACTTCTAAACTAAGATGCGATCTAATATGTTACAGATACATGGGCAGTTTAGCCCAACTTGGTATAAAAGGCCGATTCACGTATTTCTTCCATGTACAATCTTCACGTCCATCTTGATCGCGGCCCACCTCTGACTCGGTCAAATTCTGGTGATAACACATGCCCCCCTGGTTTTGGAAATGACATTTCCAAAATCATTACGCTTTTTCCGTCGGGTCATGTCATGGCAGAGCAGAACTGTCGCAGTATACTTCATGATGACGTCTTGCCTCCTCGCCTTCTCTGCGCGATTTGACGGTTCTGGCACCACGTCCTCGGAAACTGCTTGGGCATTAAATTGCTTCGCCTCTTTTCATTTGGCCACTCCCCATAATTCCTTTCTTCACCCCCTTGCTCCACAGTAGCCATCGTCAAACCCAAAAACCCTCATTAGTCCCCATGGATTCTTCCTCTTCCACTGCTTCCTCTGGCCTGTCCCTCCAGTCCTCCTCCTCCAGCGAGCTCGAGCAGGAGGTCGATCTGATGGCCATCTACGAGGCCCGCGCCCCAGAATATTGGGACGCGCGGGACTGGGACTTCTCCAAAGAGTCGGAAGACGACGAACCCCTCACCGATGGGGAAGAAGACCTTCGGTTCCTTCTTGACGGAGAGCTGGAAGCAACAAGTGACGACGACCTCTTCCCCTGTGAAGGGGGCTTCTCCTCCGACGAGGAGGAAGAGGAGGAAGAAGACGACGACGACTCCCTCGAGGGCTACCCACCAGCGAAGCGCCTCCGCATGTGGTGGGACGACGACGACAGCGATGACGAAGAAGAGGATGAAGCCCCCGCAAAGGGCTTCGGGAGCAGCGACGAGGAGCCCGTCGGCAGCAGCGCCGATGGGAACTCCGGGGATGATGATGAAGGCAGTGACGGCCCGTAGATTAGGATCTACTAGTGTAGGTCTAGTAGTAGTGGCCCCTCCTTTTGTTCTTCTCTTCTTAAGCAATCGGTTCCTTCCTTGTAAGAAATCTAGTTATCAATGGAAAATTCCCCAACTTGATTTCACTGATTCTTTTTTATGCCAACTTAGCCGATTGACAACTCAATCAATTTTTAATGAGCCGATCTCCCTTCTCCCATTGTCAGCCACTACTTTTAGGCGATCACCCCTGACTTAAGGAACAATAGGCTGTTTTGGGATGCCAACGTCTTCAGCATTGCCAAACCGGTAATGAGGCAACTTTGAGTGCTCGTACTAGAGCCGATAGCTGCGCATCGGCTTTGCGCAGGCTGATGATTTGATCTCGAGCAAGTGCCCTCAACGGAGCTCCAGGCTTGTCTCCCAATTGATGTGGGAACTGATATACTTTAGTGACACCAGCGCGAGCCGATTCCAAAAATAAATCGGCTTTTGATAGCAAAGGATCCTCCAGGGCAAAGAAACCTCCACGGTCAGCTGCCCCCCGAGCCTTTGACCAAAGTGAGCATGAAAGTGAACCGGTAGTATCGGGCCACTATCCACCTCTCAGCTGCGGTGTAGCATCAACCGATCCCGACCAACTCGACCGTCAACAGCAGAGAACCTTCAGACTAATGGGGCAACCTCTGGTGGAAATGAGTCCAATCTAGCCGGATGACCGTCGGTTGCTCTCTTGATCCTAGCCTGATTGGGTATGGCTGCAATCCTTGAATTCGCCAGCAGCGTTACACCTGAAGGCTTGCAAACGACGCCAGAGGCCCTCGCGGAGAAGACCTGAGTCACCAAACAGTTGGAGAAATCTTCATAGAGCCTCATCCTGTAACAGGTGCAGCACCAACCGATTCTAGCCAAATCGGCTTTTCAAAAGCAGAGGACCATCAACGAGAACTGCCCCCCGAGCTTCTTCAGCTTTCATCAATGTAGCAGAAAAACTTTTATCCAAATAGCCGATGCAGTCAACCTCCCCCTCGCACTAAGAGGCCCCCAAATGCAGCGGCTCTAATGAACTAAAAGTGGCCCTGGATGCCCACACTAATTTTCTTGCTCACGAATCCGCCAACTAAAGTAGCCCTGGGCCCCATTTAATTTTTTATTATTGAGTCGATCCACGAATCGGCTTGGGTACATCCTTTGTGGCTTTGTACCTTCTCCGTGTATATGCCCCCCGAGCCGAATCCTTCACGTGATTGAAGATATCGGCTTTCCAGCCAATTCAAGATTTTCTCGCCACTCACCCATGCGAAATAGCACATCAGTACACAAGGGTGGTGCGAGTAATCGTAGCCGATCGCTGGAATCGTCTCACCTTGCAGTGGTCAATCCGACTATTCACAGAATGTTGAGATTTCGGAAATCTATGGAAACGCGCCACCGGCCATCCTTTTTCTCCACAGGTATTACATTGGAAATCCTTTCAGCGTGCTTGCATGGCCTGATGAACCCGGCGTCCAACAACTTCTTGATCTCTTTCTTGACTTTCTTAATCCCTTCTGGCCCGTCAGCCGATGTAAACCCATACCCCAGCTTTCCATCGCCTTCTAGGTCAACGCTTGCCATCATTTTGGGCCGATCGTGTGGATCGGCCTCCTTTTCGCCTTTCTCGCGGGAGCGACTGCTCTCGGGCTCATCCTCGTGATGGCGATCTTCGAGCCTTGCTCCATTGACATCGGATGAGCCATCTCGCTCGCGATTTAAGCAGTTGCTGAGATTGACCATGTTGACCTCCGGAGCCGGCTGCGTGTCAACTTTCCTGGCGAACTGGTCGAAGAGTAACCGGCCTTGTTCTATCGCCACCTGAATCTGTCCGCGCAAGGCTTCGCAGTCGTTGGTGGCATGGGTGAACGTGTCATGCCATTTGCAGTATGGTTGGCCGGTAATTTCTTGTAACGTGGGGATCCTGTGGCCGTCGGGTAACTTCAGCTGTTTTTCCTTCAGGAGCCAATCAAAAATTTGCTCCGTTTTGCTCAAGTCGAAGTCGAATCCCTTTGCTGGTCCTGGCTGCTTTGCCCCCTTGCAGGACTCGGGTTTTGCCCCCCGGGTCCACTCAACATTGGTAAACTCCTGATCTCTTGCTGGGCCTTCATCTTCGTCCTTCTCGATCAGGGTGACGCGCCTGCACTTGTCCTGGTACGATTCTGGATGGCGCTGTTCATATGTTGTCCCTTCCTGGGCCACGTCTGTGTCTACCGATGCGTCTGCATCGGCATCAGTTGATGCCTGTGCATCGGCTTCAGCCTGTTTGAGGCGCCACACTTTCTTTGGTGGGCGCGCCTTTGTCTCCACCATTCGTTGGATTTTCGCGGCCAGATCGGGCCGTGATATCCTCAACATGTAGAAGTACCGTGCCTCGGCCTCTTCCAAACTTCGCGGCCGCTGCACCCGGCGCTCCCGAGACTGGCTGGGTCCATCAGGGCACCGCCTTGGTTGGCGGTACCTATCTTCTTCTCTACCCGACTCCTCGAAGTCTTCTTCTTGAGACGACTCAGTCCGTTTGCTCTGAGGTGGGAGAGGTCCTAGACGTTTGAACACTGCAACTCGGTTCGTCCTTCCCCTTTGTTGTGTGCATCTTGGGCAGTTGCCGATTGTTGGTAATCGGCTCATTCCTGCATCCCAGCAGTGTCTGAAGAAGGGACAGTTCCAGTGCTCGTCCATGTTGTATTGCTCTTCTGACCTCCCCCTGGCGCGCCGTTCATACCCGTCGTTGTTCCGACGATACCTCCCGTCTGCATCAGACCGATGATCTCTTTGATCGCCTCCGCCGTAGCGGTGGCGTCGGTCGTATGGCTGATCGTATTTGCTGAGGAGATGCACGGATAATGAGCGTGGATACCGCATGCTTCTCACCTCCTCCTCGGCCAGGTACCGTTTATCGTCGTCTTGGGGCCGGTCACGTGGAACGGCCTCGTCCTTTTCGTTGCCACGAGCGTGGCTGCCCTTTGCTTTGTCTGCGTCGTGGCGAATCACGAACCCTGCCATATTGGCATCGAAAGAGAACCCTGGTTCCCTTATGGAGTGGCTGAGATCGACCGTGTTGACGCCATGGGAGCGGGCGTCGTAGGAAGAGCCGATGAGGTCGGCTTCACGGAGGGCCTTGACTTTGCCATTCCGATCCTCGTACTCGACCGGGGTGTTTTTCGCCATCTCTGATGTGGATGGTGAGATGGTTGTCGCTGAAGATTGTCCCACCGGGCGTGCCAGAATGTGTTGGCGTCGAAACCCACCGGCGGGCAGCGGGCCAACACGGTAGAGCCGGGAATGACTAGGGCTGCGGCTGGCCCGGTCCCTCGAGCGACGGCCCGCAAAGCTTCCTGGTCGCGCGCCGATGCTGGGTCGCAGGGCGTGCCACGACCTATACCTGGTCAGGAAGGTGTGGATGATGCCTCGCTTAGTTTCCTGCAGGGCACACACGTACACGTTAAATACGAGCCTCGATCGGCTCTCAGGTTGTCCTGTGAATCGGCTCAGGAGCCGATTCACCCATGATTCGTCCAAGGTGGCCGAATATATGGTGGTCCTGCTTGATCAATATAAAGCGTATGAGATCCACGACGATCTAGGGTTTTCACCGCATAATCGGATCATCCTACTCACGATTGGGCCTCGCGCTCATGCACGGTAAACGTAAGCCAGCCCTAGACAAGGCCTAAAAACCAACACTAGGTTGATCCTCGGAACGTCCTGTCTAGGGCAGCAAACTACACCCATGCCGCTGGATCCTCCAACCCTTTGTAAGGCCTAACTATTGCAGATATTAAACTAATCCTTGATGAATCAAGGAGCGACCATAACGGATCGGATCTACTAAACAAAGATCAAGCGGGGTGCCGCCCCTGCACCCATGATGAGGCACAAGGACGGCTAGACGCGCAAGGGTTGCACTACGCGAGCATATGATGCTAAGAACGATGCTAACCCTAACGCGTCTACGATAACTACGTTGCTCGCCATCAAAAACGCTTCAGTACGAGCAACGCATGAACAACTAGGCAGGCTTGTGCTGCCTAGATCGCGAGATGCGATCTAGGCAGCATGATGCTTACCGGAGGAACCCTCGAGACGAAGGAGTTGGCGATGCGCCGAGATTGGTTTGTGTTGAACGTTGGTTGTTGTTTATTCCATAAACCCTAGGTACATATTTATAGTCCAGGGGACTTTCTAATGTGGGCGTGCACCAAACCGTGCACGGGTAAAACTCTAACTTCTAAACTAAGATGCGATCTAATATGTTACAGATACATGGGCAGTTTAGCCCAACTTGGTATAAAAGGCCGATTCACGTATTTCTTCCATGTACAATCTTCACGTCCATCTTGATCGCGGCCCACCTCTGACTCGGTCAAATTCTGGTGATAACACCCGCTAATTAGTTGGGCCAGCCCATTTGCTTTTTTGGAGGACCCCACATAATAAATGGGCCGGCCCTTTAAGAGGAAAGTGGGACCCACGTGTTTTGGCCCGGCCCAATATCTTGTTGGGCCGGCCCACTGCTATATTGTGGACCCCACATACTAGATGGGCCGGCCCTTTAACAGGAAAAAGGGCCCATTGCTTATTGGGCGGCCCACTATCTTGTTGGCCGGCCCACTTGCTTTATGGTGGTCCCACATGGCAAATGGGCCGGCCCTTTAAGTGGAAGGTGGGACCCACCTGTGTTTTTGCCCGGCCCACTATCTTGTTGGGCGGCCCACTTTCTATGGTGGACCCCACATACCAAATGGGCCGGCCCATTAACGGGAATGTGGGACCCACCATGTTTCTTGGCCCGACCCACTATCTTGGTGGGCCGCCCAGCTATATGGTGGGCCCCACATACTAAATGGGCGGCCCTTTATCGGAAAGTGGGACCCACTGTGTTTTGGCCGGCCCACTATTTTGTTGGGCCGGACCACTTGCTATATGGTGGACCCCACAAACTAAATGGGCCGATCCTTTAACGGAAAGTGGGACCCACTGTGTTTTGGGCCGGCCCACTAGCTTGTTGGGCCGGCTGCTATACGGTGGACCCCACACACTAAATGGGCCGGCCTTCTAACGGGAAAGTGGGACCCACCTGTGTTTTTGGCCCGGCCCACTTGCTTCTTGGGCCGGCCCAGTTGCTGTAAGGTGGACCCCACATGTTAAATGGGCCGGCCCATTTAAGTTTTGACCAGTCAACCTTAGAGGTTAGGCCCGGCCCACTTAACTAATGGACCAGCCCAGCTATATAGTTGACCGGTCAAACTATGTCATCTGGCCCGCCCGCTTAAGACGTGGCAGGCCTCGTGTGGGCCTACCATCTACCACGGGGTTTCGTAGGTTAACGCCGTTGCAGCGATTCGGCGTCGCCACGTGTCGGTTGCATGACGTCGCAGTCAACGGGCTCCCGAAAATACTTCCAACGGTCCGATTTTCCGTGGCGGAAGGGCGCCCGCGACGGACCGAAAAAATCGTCGTTGGACTTTGCCTGACGCAGTTTCGACAACGGAACCCATATCGTCGGGTTAGGCCCATAGGCGACGAAAAATGCCCCTTAGTTGACGATTTTGGGACGTTGTCTATCAGAACTTTTCTTGTAGTGATTGATGACAATCTCTTTGAGAGGGTTTATATAAGGAATTTAAGTAACAAACAAGTTGAATATATAGAGCAAACTCCCCCATAATATATGCATGTGTGAATGATCTTGACTTTCATTGCATATATTGGCATTCAAAGCCTAGTGGAGTTTCCTCTAAATATTCAACTATGCAAAGCAACAAGATGCAATGCAATAAAGGCACATGCTTAAGCACAAAGCAAAGACATAACCAAATTCCCTTAAACCCTCCAAACTTCTCCCCCATTGGCACCAATTGCCGAAATGGGTGAAAAATTTAGAAGGCCAATATAGTGAGAGTTCCTCCATATCGTGTGCATTTCTCATAATTTGAGTGAAATCAAATGCACGTATCCAATGATGAATATTCGGAAGGAATCACACTATAGATGGGATCAAAGATTGCAAAAAGATAACAAAGTCAAGAAGCTTCAACAAATGAAGCAAGCAACCAAATGAACCACAAAGAAGATACCAAAAGAAAGAAAGATATTATGATAAGATCAAGAAGATTGCTCTATATAATATGAGGAAGCTCCCCAAGGTTTGTGCACAAAACTAGACAATTTGCATTGGAGTATAAAGTGCACAAACATGGAATCATCACTCCCATAATATCATTCAAAACAAAAGATACCAAGTGAATCAAACTCTAATGACCACCACAAAATAGTGTCTTAAATAAAATGAGGAAGCTCCCCAAGGTACATGCATAAATTAAAATGTTGCATTTGAATACAATATGCATAACATGGAATCCTCACTCCCTCATTACCATTTAAAACACAAACATTTGCAATAGATCATAGATAGAAAATTAAGCTTAACACTTGCAACAAATAAATGGTTGAGCAACAAGTAAGAGGCACCATAATAAAAGGCTCAACCAAGAGGATATGTGAAAGGCATGATAAAGCATATTATAAGACTATTACAAGGATGAGCAAAAA
Organism: Lolium multiflorum; assembly: GCA_030979885.1. Classification (NCBI taxonomy): domain Eukaryota; kingdom Viridiplantae; phylum Streptophyta; class Magnoliopsida; order Poales; family Poaceae; genus Lolium; species Lolium multiflorum. Next base: position 147,657,457 of record CM061751.1, on the reverse strand, counting down.
ACATCATCATAGTCTTCAATGAATTATATTGCTTAGCATGACCAATCAACACGCAAAAAATAAATAAGATATCAAAAGGAGATGTATCATCTCTTATGTGTATAAGTTTCTCTAAGTGAGCAATATCACAAAGATATTTATCCACAAAGAAACATGCACACACAAAATAGATACATAAGAAATAAAGCATGATATCCAAGAGGAAGTCATGCAATATACCAATAAGAATTTTTGCTTAATAGCATGGCCAAAGGCTCAATTTTATCTTATTGTACATTCATGAACTTCAACCACAAACATCTAAAATACATCACAAATATCAACAAGGGATAGAATATAGTTGGGATGCATTGAGAAAGGCAACAAGTATCACAAACGAGGATACTAAAAGAAATAACTCAATTTGCACTTTCATCGATATTGCACATGTGAGAGGCTTGAGGAATTGATATGCAATAAAATTGCTAGATAGGCATAGATGGGATGGGTGAATCATGAGCATGATTTTATATACTTCCCAACATATGTACTCATCTCAAATTACTCACATTCGCAATAAAGAGGTTTCGTTAAGACTTTTAGCAAGAAGCACAACATTTGCAAATCAAGAGATTCATGCCAAGATGCAACCACATGGTTGGATGCTAGAAAAATATGCATGAGAAGATACTTGTTACCGAGATAACATTGGTGTGGATGTAGTAGATATGTGTTCGTTGACCATCCTAGCTTGCCTCAAGTTACCATTGAGTCACCACTTATTCCCAAGAGTGAGACAAGCATCCAATGTATATCCATTGTACCTAACACAAAGGTAAGTACAAAAAGGTCCCCAAACTAATTGGGTCCGAAGTAGTTAGACACACTACAACATATAGGACAAACTCCACAATTCTATGTGCATATAGATATGAAATTGAATTTCATGCACATCTTAGCCAAATTAGGATTTGATGGAGTTTACCCTATATATTGGATCAAAGAAAGTGACACATGTCATAAGATATACATATATTAAATATGCATGCACAATACTTTCAAGAGCCAAATGGAGATACAATTTGGACAAAACACCAAATAAATCAAGAGACAATGGTTGCCCAAATTGTATCAAAGAATCAAATCAACACAAGATTGACTCCAAAGACTTATCTCATTATAAGAAGCTAATTAAGCCTAAACACAAAGGAATGAGATAACCAACTCCCAAGAGAGCAAGGTTCCAACAAATAAACCAAACCCTCGACACTTCTTAAGATGGCACAAAGTACCAAAAAGAAAATTTTATATCTCCCAAAACCAAATTTTTGATAATGATCAAGAGATGTTAAGCATTCTAACAAATATATAAGAGCTCCCCCAAGATTAGTGCATTATCTAGGATTTTTCATATGAATACACAATGCACAAAACTAGGATCATCACGCTACCTATATCTACTAAAATGCTAAGAAAGTTTGAATAGTCAAATTAGATCCATAAGATGCAAGGAAGACACATGGGAGTCAAAGCAAAACAAATTCATGGCAATAAATAAGGCAATTTGAACACAAGAGCCAATGTATATATGATCAATAAATATCTACCTCATAATTTATTACCACTTGTCCTAGGACAAGAGGTATTAGGAAATATTTCCCGGTGGTAGTTTGTAAGTATACATAAGATCATATTTACAACGAATAAAGCATATGGTAAAAGATAAGAGTTAACCATCATGCAAAGGGAGTTTCTTGATAGCTTCAATTAGTCATACCAACATGCAAAGCAATTAATAGTATTCATACCAACATGCAAAGCAATTAATAGTATTCATACCAACATGCAAATCAATTAATAGTATTCATACCAACATGCAAAGCAATTAATAGTATGACTTGAAGCATATGGTTTTCCAAAAATGTATTGAGGGACACATTGTGAAAAACCATGCCAAGAAAAACTTTCACAAATAAGATCCACAAAGATATTAGCAATGAAGCCATTTAAGCAAATTGGAACTTGTTTGAGAAAACATGTCACATATGAGAGATAATTTACAATATCAATTCTATGTGACACAACCTCAAATGTTCACATTTCCTAGGCTTGTAATATGCACAAAGCTTATTACTCCCCCATAATGTGATAAATAATATATTTTCACAAGAGGCAAATAAGATCCAACTAGAGATATTAATGGACATTGGAATTTGAATTTCTCATGAATTTGACATACCACATAGAGACTAGATAATCTTGCAATATCAATTCTAAGTGATATTCCTCATGTACACACATTGTTAGGATCATGAAATTCCCAAAGGAATATCACTCCCCCAAAACGGGATAGTCCATTAATCTCTCATAAGAGCCATATAAGATACAACAAGATGCAAAGAGGCTCCAACATAAACACAAGTACACGGTGTGCAACCCAACATACATAGACTTGATTTCTCAAGAAAAGCAAGTAGGAAGCACAACATATACAAACACATGCTAGGAACAAAACTAACACATGCAAAGGGGCGAGTAACTTTCAATATAAGTGAGTTGAGAACATGTTACCGCAAGGAGGAACATTGAATACATGATAGAAGCAAGATAACCAAAAGACTTGGCTTGATATAATATAAATGATGAAGATCCCTTAATTCTTCATGATGTAGCCAAATCTCCAATGCCCTCCAACAAGCACCTATTGATCAAGTTTTGGATTGTTGGTCCCCAACTAAGTTGGGTCCTAAGAGGTTAGTCACAATAGGCTTGGCAACCCAAATGGTTCTTTTCTTGACACCACTTTGAGCACCAACAAATTTGGCAAACACATTGCCACCCTCATCCTTACGAAGAGAATAAACATCATCAACGGTGATAGAGTTGGATGAGGTACCAATAGTGCAAAAGGAGGAGATGTGGCCCTTCTCACGGCATATGTAGCAAGTTCTTTTCTTCTCCTTCTTCTCACTAGATTTCTCCACAATGGGAGCATTGGCTTGATTCTTCTTGGGAAGTGACATTTCTTCAACTTGAGGTTGAATATGAATTTGAGCTTGAGGCCGCTCCCCTTTTTGCTTCTTCTTCAAAGGGCAAGATCTAACATGATGCCCTTCAATTTTGCACTTGAAGCAAACAATCTTGGCCGGGTCTTTGACTTGTAATTGGCCCTTCTTAATCTTGTTGTTCTTGGACTTGATCTTGTTGTTGGAGTTGAATCCAAGTCCACTCTTGTCATTGGGGGATTGTTGCACACTTAACATCTTATCAAGTTTGCATTTCCCTTCATGACCCTTTACCAAGTCGTTCTTCAAAGAAGAGACTTGGGCCTTGAGCTCTTTGATTTCCTCTACATGGTTAGTAACAACACAAGTACTAGAGGAAGTAGAACCTTCATTGTTAGGGCAACAAGGCAAGGAAGATAATTCATCACAAGATTTAGCAATATTATGAGTGGATGAATTACTAGGACTAGCACATGGCAATATAACATTTTGAGTAGTAGTGCTAGTACCCACATGAGGCTCACATGGTGTTGCCTTAGATATTATAGCCTCATGAGCTAACTTTAGCCTATCATGAGAGGCTAGAAGATCCTCATGGGAGCTAGAAAGCTTTCCATGATTTTCTTCCAATTTCCCATAAATGCTAGTTAGCAAATCAAGTTGAGCCCTTAGCTCAACATTCTCCTTCAAGATAGATGCTTCACAAGAAGTAGAGTTAGTAGCACAAGCATCATTATCAATAGCAATAGGAGAAGGCAAGTTGGCATGCTCTTTTAGATAAGAAGCTTTAAGTTGCTCATGCGACTCGGTGAGTTTGGTGAGCGCACTCTCAATGACCCTTGAGCCCTTTTTGAGTTGCTCAAAATCCTCAAGGAGTTTAGCATTAACAAACACAAGCTTATCATTTTTTAGCTTTAGTTCATTTGCCATCTCAAGAGCTCTATCATGGTTTTCCTTTTCTCTAGACAATTCTAGAGCAAAGGTCTCCTCAAGAGCTTCCTTGATGGTTTGTTCTTCTTCAAGTTCATTCTTTAATGATGCTACATCATCGGCATACTCTCGTTCAAGAGCACCCTTTTTATCAATGGTGTTCTCATGCATCCAAATAAGTTTTTGGCTCTCAATAGCGGTAGTCAAGATTTCAAAGAAGTGAGTGCTAGCAATTTTATCTTTGCAAATAACCTTGAATACGCTCTTACCCTTATCGCGTAGAGAGACAACCCAATCCTCTTCTTCATATTCATCCTCATCCTTATCACCACGAGACATATTAGGTTCCATGGTAGGAGGTACCGTGGAACCCTTGGCCATAAGGCATATATGAGGACCGTGAGATAAAGATGAGGAGTTACTTGAGGCTCCTTTCAAGATCTTGTCTTGACCAATAGAATCTTTGGTTTCCTCTACATTGTTAGACACACAACAACTAGAGGAAATAGAAGCATTTTTATCATGGCCACAAGACAATGCAAGCATATCATCATTAGATTTATTCAAGCAACTTACACATGATATGCAAGGACTATCAACACAAGCATGTAAATCATTTCTAGTGCTAGATGTGTTTAAGTCCAAAGATGAAGCATTGCAATGAGATAGAGATGAAGAATCATCAATAGTAAGCTCAATATCAACATTGCAATTTTCATCACCACTCACCATATCATTACCTTGTGTCTTACCACACTTCGGTGAAGTGGATGAAGATGAGAACTCATCACGACCGGAAGTGGAAGCAATACAATCATCCTCAATAATATTGGACACATCATATTTATCTTGAAGCTTTGTCCATAATTCATGAGCGCTCCCAAAAGGCATGATTGAAGAAGTAACTACATTGCTCACAACAATGGAAAACACATGAGAAGCAAGAGCATCGAGACAAGAGTTTTTCTCCTCCTCAAGAGATAAATTTTGAGGATCCTTAGGAGAAGAAAAACCCATGTCAAGAAATCGCTCCATGTCCGGGGACATACGCCGCAAAATATTAAGCACATAAATTTTCCATAGATCATAATTTGTGCCATCAAATATAAACAAGTTATTGTGCGCTAATCCCCTAGCCGACATCTTTACTCTCAAGGCGGTGAAGCCTAAGAATGAGAGACCTTGCTCTGATACCAATTGAAAGGACACGGATGTCGCCTAGAGGGGGGTGAATAGGCGATTTAAAACTTTTACGAGATGGGCTTAACAAATGCGGAATAAAACTAGCGTTTACTTTGTCAAGCCCAAAGCCTATATACTATGGTTCACCTATGTGCACCAACAACTTATTCTAAGCAATGGTTCCTCTATGTGCACCAACAACTTATGCTAAGCAATACAAGCAAGTATGTGATAGCAAGATATATATAACTTCAAGCACGATGGCTATCACAAGGTAAAGTGCATAAGTAAAGAGCTCGGGTATAGAGATAACCGAGGCACGCGGGAGACGATGATTTATCCCGGAGTTCACACTCTTGCGAGTGCTAATCTCCGGTGGAGAGGTGCGGTGGCTTAGTGCTCCCGAACGCCACAAGAGGCTCACCTTGAGGTGTGGTTGCTCGATGCACACCAACGCCACAAAGGCCTCACCCCAAGATGCGGTACTCACACCACACACCGAACGCCACGAAGGCGCCTCACCTAAATCTCCGGTGACCCTCGCCACAAAGGCCTAGGTCACGGTTCCACTAAGGGATTTCCTTCGAGGCGGAAACCGGGCCTTACACAAAGCTTGGGGCACGCATCCACAACTTAATTGGAGGCTCCCAAGAAATCGCCACAAAGGCCTCAAATCCGTCTAGGGTTCCAAGAACCCAAGAGTAACAACTTTCTTGCTTTCACTTCCATGAATCACCGTGGAGAACTCAAACCTATGCACGAAATGCAATGGAAAGAACACCACAAAGATGCTCAAGTCCTTCTCTCTCAAATTCTAACAAAGCTACAAAAGCTATTGGGGGAATAAGAGAGGAAGAACAAATAGGAGGAGGAACACCAAATTTCTCCAAGATCTAGATCTAGTGGATTCCCCTCACAAAGAGAGGGATTTGATTGGTGAATATGTAGATCTAGATCTCCTCTATCTTTCTCTCAAATAGATGCAAGATTCATGGGAGGGAGAGGGAGATAGCAAGCTCAAAGAAGGTCAACAATGGGGGCAAAAACGAGCTCAAACGGATGGGGAACTTTGGGGAAGAAGACCCCCTTAAATAGGGCAAGAGAAATCTGCCCGTTATGCACAAAACTCGTCAAAACCGGAACTTCCGGTCATTATGGGGCGGAACTTCCGCCCCCCGGAAGTACCGGCCAACTTCCGGGTGAAGTCGGGCGTCCCCGGAATGCTTACAGTATAGTTTCTGCGTGCAGATTCGTCATTTCCGGAAGTTCACCGGAAGTTGGCCGGAAGTTCCGGTGACCGGAACTTCCGCCCTACTTCCGGCCAAAAAACTGCTTCACGAAAACTTCAATAACTTTTGCATCCGGACTCCGATTTTGATGATCTTGGGCTCGTTTCGAAGCTAGTAAAAAGCTCTACAAGATCATGCATGGAACCATCATAGTCCAGTAAGGTAGGATAGAAACAAATGGATAAAGGTTTTACCTATCTATAAACAGCAAACCGGTAAAACCTCCAATATGGAAAATGCAACAACTTGAGTTAGGAAACTCGGATTTAGGTGAAACCAATTTTGTTGTAAAGAAGATGACAAGAGCTACCCCACAAAGAGTGAAAGGCTTAAGAACAAGTGGGGTAGGTTTTTCTATGTATTTTAGAGTGAAACCTCTCAATACGAGAAACCGAGAAAAACTCCAATATCGAAAATGCAACAAGTGATTCATGCGGAATCCGTTTTCGATGAACTAGAGCTTGTCATGAGAATAAGCACAAGCTCTAAAACATCACATGGGTAAGATCCAAATAACAACCAAGAAAGATGATGCAAGGGTGCAAAGGTTTGAGCTCTCTCCGAACGATACGATCGAGTTACTCACTCGAGAGCCCTCTTGATAGTACGGCAACTAAACTATAAACCGGTCTCCAACTACACTATGAGACCGGTGAGAAAGAAACCCTATCAAGAGCAAACCTTATACTTGCGCATTCCACTTGAGCTTGATGACGACGATCTTGACCTCAACAAGATGGAACGCCTTTCTTGCTTGTGCTTGCTTGACGAAGTCTTGTGGATTGCTCCCCCATAATCCACCATGGGAGAGCTTCTTGTTCCGCGCATCTTCACATATCCATGATCACCATATGGATGGCAAGAGTCTAGCAAAGGATCTCTTCAATGATGACTCATCTTGAACTTGCACTTCATTTCTTCATGGCAAGCTTCAAGCATATGATCTCTTTGAGTTGGCTCATCTTGAACTTGCACTTCATTTCGTTGATGTCTTGAAGTTAACTTTGAGAGCTCACTTCATCTTCATCTTCAAGACATACTTGACACTTGATCTTCTTCATTTGCTCCTTATTGCAATCTTGAAGCCAACATATGTTTCAAGCATTGCCTATGGACAACTCCTACAAATATAACTCAATGCAAACATTAGTCCATAGGGATTGTCATTAATTACCAAAACCACACATGGGGGCTCCATGCACTTTCAGTGGTGCCTTTCAGTGGTAGCCACGCTCTTCCCGAAGTAAGTAACCTTCGAGTTGTTCTGCTATTTTTTGACTGCTACTATGTGCACCTTTGTGTATTCATCTTGATCTTGCTTTTGCTTTTTACGGGGCCACAGATTTTGTCTTCTCTCCCACCCTTCCTGAAGGTGGAGAGGTAGAAGAGCGAGCCGTTGTCGACGATTCGCAAGAAACCTCTCGTCTGAGAGAAAGAGGATCTTGAAAATCCGGCATTCTCAAAAAAGACGAGTCGAACATTCGACTCGGGTTGCTCCGTCTCTCCTCCTCTCGCTGTTTCTCCTAGGAACAAGAGGAGAGAGATGATGTCGAAGATTCGGCACCTCCAAGCCTCTTGGATCGGCTGAAGAACCTTCGCCTAAGAAGAGGGTGCTTTCAACCCTTACGATGGCCCGGCTCCGTTAGCTCGTGAGTTACTTTATGTTTTGTCCAACTCCTTTTCCTTCGGAATGCTCATTTTTCGTATTACCAGCTCTAAAGAGGAAGGAGAAAAGGAGGAACCTGCATTTCATGCACTTGCTCCGAGCACATCCAATACTATGGTTCTCTTTGAAGAACCCGGCGTTGCTGGAATCTTCGCCTCCCCCGAACACGAAGACGTCGACTCCGTTGGCCCCCCGAGCACTGCACCGAAGAAGGCAAAGGCGGGCAGCCTCATGAAATTGTCGCGGGAGTTCCTCGACTCCTTTTTTAGACGATGTAAGTCTATATTCCCATGGTTTGCTTTTGAGTGCTGCTTGTCCCATTTTCTTTTTGTACCGGTCTTTGTTCACCTTACCCAAATTTGTCCCTTCCTGAATTGTTTTCCAACTCTGCGTTTTATGACCTCTGATGCATTTCATCCATCTTGGATCCCAATCTATTGGGTTCTGTGATGAGGCCGATACTTTGAAAGGTAAAGCCACTTTGTTTTTGATGACTCGCTTTTTGCCACTCCTATATTTGTCTTTTGATAACGAGTATTTATTCTTGACTATTTTATCGGTTGTGCCAAGCCAAAGAACACGATGCTCTTGCAGCTAAGCTGGAGCTTAGTGAAAAAGCTCGCAAAAAGCTGAAGCGACTGCTCGTCGAGGATCTCCATGACCTCCAAGCTATGAGAATACTTTGAGCGACAAAATTGCTCAACGGATCCGCGAGAGAATGCCATAATAGATCGGTTCGACACCCCAAATCGTAGATTCGTTAGTAAGTTTTTGCCTTCACTTGTCTCGTGTTTATCTTGATTTGCTTCTCCAAATCTTGATGGACCCATGTTTTGTTCCAGCAGGAAGGATGAGTGAAGAATTTACCTTGCACGAAGGGGTTGAGGATCGACTTCTCGACACCCTCTCAATCCTCGAGTTGCAAGGAGATTTGGCACTCACCAATATTTCCAATGCCCAAGCCGCATTCAAGCGCCTCTTCCCCCATTTCTTTCCCAAGCAACGGTCGGAGATTTTCTACGAGCTTGTCCAGCGTTTCTGGGTGAGGAAGATCTTGCGTTGGCCTATCGGTAGGACAACTTGAAGATTGGGGTCGAGGGAACCATCGCTGGTTGCCAACAGCCGACGGGACGTCGATTGTGCAAAGGGCGGCAGTCCGCGAGGATGAACAAGGAGAAATGGAAGGCTTTGGTGAAGGACGCCAAGCCCCACTCGAAGAAGATCCTCGCCTTCCGAGCCAAAAGCCTGCATCTGCCTTGCCAAGACGGAGGTCAAGTAGACCACCGTGTCTCTTTTTTTCCTTTTGTAATTGCCGCTCTTGTTGTGACTTGCGACAACTCTTATCGGCTTGAGTCGACTTTTGTAATGACCATGTAAATATCTTGATTATCAATGAAAGTGTCCCTTGTCGAATGATTGATGTCGATATTTGTCTTTTCCATTTGGTTTTTGATAATTATACCGGAATTCTTGGGCCTTCCAACACTTCTGTCGCATCTCATTTGAGAAGAACTCCTGACGTTTCCTTAAACGATTTATTGTGTGCTAATTCTCTCCAAGAATTAGCTGAATTTCGACAACAGCTTCAATCGATGAAAAGACAAGCCGTGGTTGTTATGGATCAATCTCGGAAATCTTCGGATCACGAGCAAGCTGCGCTTCAACAAGCATAGGAAGCTCGCGGCTAAAGGAATCTCTTCTGCCGAGCTTTGCGTGCCACCAAGCGAAGAATACATGCTTGACCTCATAAGCGATGCAAGTCTAGATATGGCGGGTATCTTGTACTTGTTCTCCCTTCTTTCCTTTTACCTTCTTCGTATTTCTTCTTCACATCTTGTTGTTTCCTTTACCGTACATAGGTTCCTTCGTGGACACTGTTGTCGAAGACCCAGCGTGTTGATGCAAGAGCAGTTCTTCTTCGACTTGCTTGACAAAACAATGCGACTGGTGCACACGGATAACACTCGCTAAATTGTGCGATTCCAAGACGACGGGTTCGAGATTATCTTGACGCACGAGCACGTTGGCCATGGTGTACAATGCTATGTTTCCTCGGAATCCTCAACTGCGAATGTTCTGACTTGATGAAAAAATTCAAGAGTGTCCACCGAATTCATGGATTTGTGAAGGCTCGGTGATGGCGGTGCAGTTGCTTTGATGCTGAAAATTTGCCACCGAAGCTAGATCTGAATAATGTTATCTACGTTTGCTACTCCAAGTTAAAGCAAAGGAGAAAAAACGTCGACAAGCTTAACGATGCGGTGACACCCATTGCTGAAAAGATGATTCAAGAGCTTCTAAGGGTGGATGTTGCTTTCTTCCAAGAATACCATTATGTTGATGCCCTGGATGCTCCTGCTGAGGGTGAAAGGATAACTATAGATGACTTGATATAGATCTTCATATTCTTTTTCCTCTGTCGTGTTTGATCTAAACCAGAGTGTAGAGTTTGTATATTGCGAGTCATATATATATATTGCATATGTTGTGAAACTTATGTAAAGTTAAAACAGTATATAATATTTCTCGAGTCCTTGAATGACCCTCTTTGTCTTGGATATATTTTATTCGCGAGGTTTATTATAAAACAAAGGCTTTGTATTTTGCGAGTGTCGAATATATTGAGAAATTTGTCGGTACGAGCCTCCTTGTCTGCAAGGGAAAATCATATGCAATCACTATTTTTATTTCAATCATGCTATATTGCAGCTTAGCCCGCCTCATTAAAAACCTTTCAACCCCACTCGGTGCCATGAAAAGAAAATAGTGCGTCGAAAACTTGCAGAGCTCTTCGGATACAATGTATGTTTACAGAGATTGTGTTCCTTGGTCTTCTAGGCGTAGAGCCACCGTAGCTGCGCCATGTTCCACGGGTTTCCTTCTTCCTTGCCCGATTTTTTGTCCTTCAATCTGTAGGCTCCTCCTGGGATAACTTCGGTAACTATATATGGACCTATCCATGGAGACTCGAATTTTTCATGACTATCCTGGGTGAGCCAAAGAACCAGGTCGCCAACTTGAAAGGATCTTGTTCGCAAGCGTCGACTATGGTAGTTTTCAGGTTCTGTTGATACGTGGTGACTCTCGACAGCACCTCGTCCATGGCTTCGCGGAGTGCATCAACATCGTCCTCTAGCGCCTTCCTTGAAGTTTCTTCATCATATTCTGCGACACTCGAAGATTATGCTCTATTTCTATCGGGAGCACCGCCTCAACTCCGTGGACCAAAGAACGGATTTTCTTGCGTTGTTGTGTTGGGTGTTGTTTGTATGCTCCATAGCACGCTAGGCAGCTCATCAATCCAGGTGTGTCGAGCTTTCTCCAATGTTGTTAACATGCGCTTCTTAATGTCGTTGCAGATGATGTCGTTCGCTTTTGACTTGGCCATTGGTTTGCGGGTGTGTCACCGATGCAAAATGTAGTTTGGTGCCTACCTCTTCACAGTATGCCTGGATTCTTTGGAGGTAAAATTGTTGCCGTTGTCCGTAACTATGCTGTTGGGGACGCCAAATCGAAAAACTATGCCCTTGATGAAGCTCACCACCGATGCTGCATCTGCCGAAGTTACTGGTACTGCTTCGATCCACTTGGTGAACTTGTCGACAACTAGTAGCAAATATGTGTGTCCCCCTGGCCAAGACTTGTGTAGTTTTCCCACCATATCGAGCCCCCATTGTGCGAAAGGCCAAGCCAATGGTATTGGCATCAGCTCTGCTGCCCGAGAATGAGGTTTTGCCTCAAATCTCGGCATGCATTGCGAGTGCGTACTATGTCTTTCGCATCTTTTATTGTTGTTACCCAATAAAAATCTGCCCTGAAAACTTTGGCTGTTATTGCTCGGCTGCTTGCGTGGTGCCGCATACTCCTTCGTGTACATCTTTCGGTATAATTCTTCCTTCCTCAGGTGTGACGCACCTTTTCAATACTCCTGATATGCTTCATTTATATAACTCTCCCTTAACCACGATGAAGGCCTTAGATCGTCGGATGTCTCGCCTTGCCTCGACCGGATCTTCGGGTATCTCTTTTCTCATGATGCACGCCAAGTAAACCTGCATCCAGGGAACTTGTATCATCGTAACTTCATCTGGTTCCTCTTCGTCTTCCAATGTGGTTGCCTCTGGCACTATTGGAGCCCCGAGTCTTTCTTGGTTTTTTCCTTTTTCTTCGGCTGCTTCGGTATTTTCTTTGCCTTGGTTGATCTCTCGCTTATCTCCTCCCGAGAATACGTCGGGTGGTATTGGTAAGCACTGCGACCCGATGTTTGTCAAAACGTCGGCTTCATCATTGTTGAGTCTGCTGATGTGGTTAACTTCACACCCATCAAAGAGTTTTTCGAGTTCATTGTATACCTCCTTATATGCTATCATTGATTGCGTCGCACTTGTTCATCACTGTTGTGCTACCAGCTGAGAGTCGCCGAAGATTTTTAGGCGAGTGGCGCCGCACGCCTTTGCCATCTTCATCCCATGTATTAGTGCTTCATATTCTGCCTCATTATTGGACGCATTGGGGAACGTCATCCGCAATATATACTTCATTTTGTCGCCTTGGGGTGACACAAGTATCACGCCTGCTCCAGCTCCTTCTAGTCTTTTGGACCCGTCGAAGTTCATATTCCAAGTACTCGATAAATCCGGAGGTCCCATGTTCTGCAGCTCCATCCACTCGGCGGAAGTCAGCGAGTCTGCGACTTTATTCCTTTATTTTTTCATAAGTGATGTCCCGAGGAAAGCTCTATTCCCCAAAGGGAGACACGTCATGTAGCCTCTGGATTGTTTAGGATGTTTGAGAGAGGTGCTTCATTGACCACTACTATCGGATGTGCCGAAAAATAGTGTCGCAGTTTTCTTGTTGTCGTAAATACTCCAGATGCTAGTTTCTGATACTGCGGGTAATGCTGCTTTGATGGCGATAGAACTTGGCTGATGAAGTATATCGGCCGCTGAACTCCATGAATTTTCCTTCTTCTTCTCTTTGCACCACGAGGGCTGACCACCTGAGGTGTGGCCGCGACATATAACAAGAGAGGTTCTTTTTGCTTCGGAGCCACGAGTATTGGAGGTGTCGAGATTGTACGCTTGAGATGCTCAAAAGCTTTGTCCGCTTCTTCGTTCCACTCGAGCTTTTCCCCTTGCTTGATCAGCGTAGAACGACAACGCTTTTCTCCCAACCGCGACAAATCTGCTCAAGGCTGCGACTCGCCAGTTAAGCTGTTGTATTTCCTTGAGCTTGGTTGGTTTTCTCATCGTCACGATGGCTTGAATTTTCTCCGGGTTGGCCTCGATCCCTCTTGCTGACACCAAGTACCCGAGGAGTTCTCCCACAGGAACACCAAAGGAACATTTTGTCGGGTTTAGCTTGAGGCGAAACTTGTCGAGGTTGTCGAAGGTCTCCTTGAGATCATCGATCAGGGATGATCCTTGCTTTTTGTTATGACGATGTCGTCGATGTACACTTGTATGTTTTTGCCAATCTGTGTGGCGAGACATTCGCATCATCCGCGATAAGTGGCTCCCGCGTTTTTCAACCCGAAGGGCATTGTTCTGTAGCAGAATACGCCGTAGGGGGTTATGAAAGCTGTTTTGACTTCATCCTATTCTTTTAAGCGGATCTGATTGTAACCAGAATACGTGTCCAGGAAGGAAAGACGTTCACAACCCACTGTGGAGTCGATAATTTGATCGATCCTCGGGAGGGTAAAGTGATCCTTTGGACAATTTTTATTGAGACACGTGAAGTCGACGCACATGCGAAGGACATCAGTGTATTTCTTCGGGACCAACACTGGGTTAGCAACCCATGTGGCCTCGGTGTGCAGCTCCTTGATGAAATTTGCCTCTCTGAGTCGATTAATCTAAGATAGCATGGCTTTGCGGTTTGCTCGGAGAAACACCGCAAAGGTTGTCGAATTGGCGACTCGTGGATCTAAATTGAGGGGTGCTCGGAAAGTTCCCTGGGTACTCCTGGCATGTCAGTTGGACACCATGCGAAGATTTCCCAGCGCTCATGGAGGAACTCGACGAGCGCGTTTCCTATGTGCTATCCATGTTTGTTGCGATAGCTATCGTCTTCTTGGGATCTGTCGGGTGAATCTGTACTTCCTTAGAGTTCTTGGAGGTGTCGAAAGTTTGCTCCTTAAGTGGCCTTCCTCCGTCAGGTAACACATGATAATCAGTTGTTAGCCTAGACGCGTCATACTCCGCTTGCATCTCGAAGGTTTCCGACAATTTGTGAAAATCCTTGTCGCACTTATCTGCTAAGGCGAAACTTCCCTTCTTGTGATTGGACCATTGGGATCAGAATTCTCCATAACAAGTATGTGTAATGTGGCACCGCCATGACCTAGCATGTGATAGTCGATAGAGCGTGATATTGTGACGGAAAATCTATAACCTCGAACTCGATTCTCTCTTCGTAATTCTCTCGACTTGAACATGAATGAGATATTCCCGGTGGATAGTTAGGCTTCTCGGTGTGATTCCATGGAAGCGCGTATCCATTAGTGTCAAATTCGCCAAAGATATATTCATCTTCCTCAATGTATCTGCGTACATGAGGTTCAAACTGCTTCCTCCATCTATGAATACACGCGAGACTTCGAATCCTGCGATAACGAGTGGCAAAATCATAGCTGGCCCTGGTCGTGGAACTTGAGGCGGATGGTCCGCTTGAGTGAATGTGATGTCCTATGCCGACCAATTCGGATACTCGATGGTTGGTGGAGCGTCTTCTCGCCATGTATACATGTCGCGAGATTACCTTTTGCGCCTTTGGAGAGCTGCCTCTCTGAATCATCGACCTTTGCTCCGTGTCAATGTAAGGGCCATTGTTGGCTGGTGTTGCCGCCAATTGCCGATCTGGTTTGCGCTAGTAATTGCGGGTGGAGTTGGCAAGTGTACTTCCTCCTTGGACCTATCGTGCCCACTGCTTGCTTCTTGTGCATTGGCGTGCCCTGCGTATCTATGCAAGGCTTGGAAAGTTCGGCAGTCTTTCGAAGATGGCCTGACTGTCTTTTCCCATCATTATCGAGATGAAAGTGCATCTGGCACGTCGGGAGATCTTCGGGTGATATATTGTATGGCCTCTGAAACCTTGGTCGGTTGTTTTGCTAGCTTGGCGCATCCCTATAATCAACCGCGCTCTCATTGCTTCTGCAGTAGTCCTCCCGATGATTTCCCCCTTGTTTCCTCGGAAGCCAGCCGCCACTTGGTGGGACCGTCATAATCTGAGTATGGACGAGAATATCGTCGCCTATTTTGATTGTTGTTTATGTTCCGATCTTCCTCAGGTGACCTATGCCGTTTATTTTGCACGGCATCTTCTCCATCTGCCCAGCGGTTTGCTATGTACATAAGCTCTGCTATTGTTCTCGGGTTGGATCAACCCAAATCCTCGATTAGGTCTTTCCTTTGGATCCCCGAACAAATGCGTCGATTGCTCTTTCATCGGATACATTTTTCGCCGAATTTTATGATGTTCCATCGCTGGATGTACGTCCTCATTGGCTCGGCATACTTTTGCTTGCAGGCCCTTAACTGCTCTATGGATGCAGGCTTCTTGCACGTGGATCAGAAATTCTTCACGAACAAGTCTTCAAAAGTTTCCCAGATGTTGATGGACCCTACTGGTAACTTCTTTATCCATGATCTTGCGGCTCCGCTAAGATGGACTTGGACGCTCTGCATAGCCGTTGCTCTAGTTCCACCCAACAATTTTACTGTTTCCAGGTAGTCGATTAACCAGTCCTCTGGTTCTTTCAAACCTTCAAACTTTTTGTAACCATCTGGTAACTTGAAGCCGAAGGGACCCGCGTTCTGCGAACTCGTCGAGTAAAGCAGGGGAGTCCGCACATATCTTCTTCATTGACTTCTGGCGAGTGTCGCCTGGATCTATTTTCACGTGCTCTGTCCACTCGAGCTTGTGCCTCTATATTTATCGCCTCATCCACTCGTGGAGGATCTTGCGCCACCGTGGTGAGTCGAGGACTATTTCGTCTTGGAGCACTTTCAGGATGTGGTGTGCTTGAGCTTGCAAACGTTGTTCCCATGGCTCCAACTCCCGCCATGGCCATCTCGATACGTGCTTCTCTCGGGTCTCCTGGAGGTGGCCTTGATGCTAGTATGAAGGCTTGAGTCGCCATATATCCTGCTTCGGAGTTTTAGGGATGATGTTCCCTCTTGTATCTATCAACATAAAGGACATGTCGAGGTTTTGGATCGGGTGTTCTCGCTCATTCTCGGGTATATCGCTTGATCGAGATCTTCCTCTCGCATGTGCTACTGTGGTTTCTCCGGAAGTTCTGATTGTCGACTTAACTCAGCTCTACACGCGCTCGACGCAGAGGCTACAGCTTTTCTTTGTTCGAGTATAATTCTTTGTTTTCGAGTTCTCCTCCGGCACGGGAGAGTTTATATTGATATGCTTGCAGCTCTTCTGCCGTGGTTGTGGTAGTCATCGGCTCTGTGCCATTCATGGCTCTTGATGCTCTGTCCCAAGCTTCTTGTGGAAGTTGTAACTTCTCGCGAGGTGTGGGCCCGACGTATTTATTTCCCAACCCCGCGTGAGATCAGCGGGATCGATGTATGGATTTCCCAAATCATCGAAAGCCTCGATGTTTCATCCTGGCGACTTGAATCTCCAATGGCGCAGACTTGATGATATATTGTAGCTTTTTCCTCCTCTTCAGGGTCGGTGACACCGTCATATAGATCGGCGAAGACCTCCCGAATAGAAGTAGATCTGTCGATGAAGTTGAAGCTGTCGACACTTTCCAGTGTTGCTCGGATCGAGTCTGTATACGACCCGAAGGACATGCCGAAGATGTCGGCGAGTGTTCCGCTTGTAGCGGGCCTGGTGAAGCTTGACGGCGGGATCTCTTCATCGCCTGACTCGAACGATGATGACGATCCCGAGAAATCGGAAGCGACCGCTAACGGACCCAAAGAATTCGGTACCACGAGGCGATGCGATCCTTCTTTCCCAACGCGGAAGTGGAAGCTCCCGAACGTCATCTCCATTGGCTCCTCCAGATACGCATATGCATCCACACGGGCGGGAGGGTGAGGAACAAAATCAACGAGACCAGTTTTGATCTGTTTACCTCCATCCATCGCGTTGCTTGCTACCGATGAAGTTGACGATGTTATCGAAGATGTTGTCGATGCCATCGAGATCAGCTCCTTGTCGCCTCCAATTCCCACAGACGGCGCCAATTGACAAGGTTCTAACTTGTCAATGCCTACAGATTGTAGACTAGGGTTTCGCGGAAAGTAGAGGGCAAGTAGATCTCGAAGGTTTCAGCCGAAAAGGTGCTCGACTGCTAAAAACTAGGGTTTGTGTTGACAATGAATCGATCCTTTCTTTCTCCCTCGGATCCCCCTTATATAGGAGGTCGAGCCGAGGCTTTCATATCGTACAAGTTAAAAAATAACGAGAAACTCTTTGAGTTCGTCCCGTATAATTACAAATCTCTTGATTCCTAATCTATCTCCAACTTCCATATCCTTTATTGGGCCGGGCTTTATAATCTCCGGGTCATCGGCCTTGATAAACCGGGTACCTTCTTCGGCGAGCCCATTCGGGATGCCTATGTCGTGGTAGCTATTTTGTTAGTTTGTACTACCTCCGTACAATAATAAGTGTACCATTTTTTTCTAGATACGAATATTTCTATATGCATTTAGTTCTAGATATATCTATATCTAGAAGAAGTTGAGCACTAGTTTATTAGACTAGTGCATCTATTAGACGCGTAAGCATGGAGATGCTGATCTTTGGTGTTGTCTTGGTGGTTTCTTGTTGTTGTTTCATGTTTTCGATCTCGTAGCGGGGCTTTTCTTTTGTAATTCTTCTCTCTTTTTTTGGCTGTGTGCATCCTTTATGCCATTAGGGCATGATGTTGTTGTAGAGGTGGGTGTAATTGGTATCTCCGTTATATTAATATATGCTTTTTATCGAAAAATTAAACTAGTGTATATGTTCGATTTTCCCTTTTATTCATCCACGGCATCACAATCTACAAATTTTTGCATGTCCTTAATATCTTAGGCACCAAACACATTGAAAATATGAGCAACAATCAGAATGTCGGAAGGAGCACGCAAAACTTGGAGGTTCCCGTATTGAGAAGTTAGTAGCGACTTGAAACCGTGTTAAAGGATATTAAAAGGGGTGCCTCAGCAGCTAAGGGCAGCAAGAGAATATCAGCATCTCAGCCATCCGAAGGAGATTCAGATCTTGAACTCTTATTATGCGATATGATAGAGACTATGGTACCCTGGATTAACAGTCCGAAATACCATGTTATGCATTCCACTCACGATCCCATGATCAGTGTGGTGAGTACATAACCGAACTGAATATCCAGATTACAACATCCATTACAAAGTACCGAATAATAAGTCTTACAATAATAGGGTCACATGACCCAGTCTTACATAATCGCCACTTCGGGCAAGTTCACACAAACATAGCAGCGGATACACGTCATCGTCGGGCCCAAGTCATGCCTTAGACCTACAGGCAGCTGACTTGGAGAACGTCCTAGGTCGCATAGTCGTCTTGGTAGCCTCCGTCGTCTTCATAGTCCTCCTCATAGTCTGGCCAAGTTGATAGCCAGGGACAAAGCCGTGAGTACATTGGAATTGTACTCGCAAACCATCAAGAAAGGTGCTAACAATTCTAACTAAAAGAGACAAGAGAGGAAGAATAGTTTCTCTTGTGGATATAGCATGCATAAGAGAGTCAGTTTCTCTTGTGGATATAGCATCCCAACATCTCGTTGACGGGGACACTACAAGTGCTATGACATCTCTATATTTTTATTGAAGAAGATACTTCAAAAGATGGACTACGACATCTCTATATCTATACCTAATAATAAAGCAAAAAGGGTTTCCGTCGTCCTTTTGTTGCCCACGACTTTGATTCAAATTACAAGGATTGCCGCTGAGTCATTCGTGTGTCGGTCCAACGAACCGTTTTTTTCGTGCGAGTGCTGTACACCGTGCACCAACGAGTCCGAGGTAGGCGCGATTGGCCTTGTCGTTGCCTCGTCTGCGGCATAATTTTAACCATTGATTTTGCTTCAGACATGGATAGCGACGACGAGATGCTTGCCCTCTGCTGGAGGACGAGCAAGCCTTCGACGACGACCTTCGGGAGCATTTTCTGATCATCGCGTCCCTCCAGGACATGCTTGGCGCGAGGCGGAGAAGAGGGAGAGGGCTGCGCCGCGGAGGATCAAGGCCGGGCGAAAGAAGTCCAAGCCCCGGCGAGATGGAGGGGCATACCATGCTGCACAACGACTACGCCGAGATGATGCAACACATGCCGACAATTTTCGGCGCCGGTACAGGATGAGCAAGGGTATGTTCATGAATATCCTCCACGGCGTTCGAGAGTTCGACCCCTACTTCAAGCTCAAGCTCGACGCTGTAGGCGTTGTCGGGTTCTCGTCGATTCAGAAGTGCACCGCCGCCATGAGGATGCTTGCATACGGAGCACCTGCCGATACACAGGATGACTACCTTCGCATGAGTGAGTCTACTGCCATTGAGTGCATGTACAAGTTTTGCCGAGCTGTGGTGGGAAAGTTTGGCAAATACTACTTGAGAGGGCCAACTGAGGAAGAGACTGCAAGGATCATGACACAAAATGCTGCCAGAGGATTCCCTGAAATGCTTGGAAGCATCGATTGCATGCACTGGTCATGGAAGAACTGCCCGTTTGCTTGGCAAGGTATATACAAAGGGCGTCATGGATATTGCAGTGTGGTGCTTGAAGCTGTGGCAGATTATGACCTGTGGATTTGACATTCTTTCTTTGGCATGGCGGGATCACACAATGACATCAACGTGTTGCAGCGGTCTCCGGTGTTCAGCAGACTAGTGGAAGGGCATGCTCCACCATGCAACTATGAGATCAATGGTCACCAATATACCAAAGGCTATTATCTAGCCGATGTATATATCCAAAATGGGCCACTTTTGTCAAAACAATCTCGAATCCATCAGGTCTGAAGAATTCCCACTTTGCTACGCGACAGGAGGCTTGCAGGAAGGATGTCGAGCGGGCATTTGGTGTGCTTCAAGCATAATTTGCCATTGTCCGGTACCCTGCTCTAAGCTGGTCTCACGATCAAATGTGGGAGGTGATGCAGGCTTGTGTGATCATGCACAACATGATCATCGAGGATGACCGCAAGAATCATGTCAGGACACATGTTGGTCCCTATGAGTGTCAGGGCCCTCTTGCGGAGGTTGATCATGAGTTGCCTGCAGATTTTGCTGATTTCCTCGCCATGCACGCAGAGATCCCGAAATTTTATAAATTTTAGAATGAAAAATAAAAATAAATTTAATGTTTGATTGTTTGATTGTTTGAACTTGATTGAAAATTCACAAAGAATTAAAACTTTTTAAAGTTATTTACAAGTTAATTCCAAAATAGTGTTTTCAAATACTTGTGGTTTTAAAGTATTTTCAAAATCAAACATATCCTTTCTTTAAAAGTTTTCAAAACTTATAAAATATTTTATTTGAGAAAACATTAAATCCTAAAAGGGCAATATTGCCACGTAGACATGTATGTTAAATTTTGGTTTTATAAAGTTTATATTTTCGTTCCAAATTTAATCTCATATTGAAGTATTTTTCATAACGAATCCAACGATACCTTATTTGCATTTTTCCGATTTTATTTGAAGCACCAAAGTGTATTTCCAATTTTATTAAAAAAAAACAAAGGACGCGGCCGACCAAGCGGCCCAACGCCTCTCCGCGGCCCAGCAGCCAGCGCCGCCAGCGCGGCAGCCAGCACCGGTCGGCCCAGCTCGCCCCTGCCCCGGCCCATCTCCCTGCCGCCTCGCCTCGGCCCAGCTCCGCACGATCCAGCTCCCGCCACGGCCAGCGCAGCAACGCACGGCGCATCTGTTCCTATTCTTTTCTTTTTTAGTCCCACATCGCTTCCTTTAAGAAAATCTCCTCCAGCTTAGGCCTATAAAAAGGACCCTGGGCAGCCCGAAAGCACCCCAAGCCCGACGCCTCCTTTTTTCCCGCGGCGCAGCACACTGCTCTCGTTCGCAACGTTGCTGCTTCTCGGCGACGCGCTCGCGACGCAACATCCGCAACGCTATTTTGAAACGCCGCGACTCGCTTCGCCCTCTTTTTTGCTCTTTTTCGTAGATTGTAGTACATAACTTCGCAATTTTATTCCGTTAGATCTAGAGTAGTGGTTTTTCCGTTAAGTTTGTAATTACATCCTCTACAACTTTCGTGTAGGAAGTTTTTCCATCCGAGCAACTTGTTCGGACAACTTTTCGTACACCATTAGAACTGTAACCACTTAGGTCTAGTTTTGCAAAATTCATATCTTAAGTTCTATCCGTCGGATTTCGACAAACCTTATACCGTTAGAATCAGCAAATCCCGTAGATCAGCTTAGACATTTTGCGTGGCAGTTTCGCCCACTTTATTTCGTGGTACCCCTTTGTTCTGCAACATCGTCTATGAAACAAGTTCTATAAACTTTTTCCGAGAGATTCTTTTGGCGATACGCTTGTAATGGAATTCTCTACAACTTCCATGTAGAAAAGTCTTCCATCCGGAAAACTTCTTCTAATGACTTTTCGCGAAAAGTGCAGTCCTATGACTGGCTTCAACATAGTTCCTTTAGCCAAATTAATCCTTATGATCATACCCATCTTCCAGGATCAGTTATAATTCTTTATCATGTTCATAGATAATGCATATCCTACTCTTAGTTGTCTAGTTCACCTTATTCAAATGACAATTGAGCTATTTGAGTAAATGGTGACCAATCTTAGCTATGGATTTTTCCTTGTGCAAGTGTTATGTTGAGTCACTATACTACATAGCAAATGTTTTGAACCCTTGATATCCATTAGCATCCTTGACCCACATTGTCCATATCGTTCTTACATTTTCAACCTCATGACCATTTAATCCTATTGGCTTATATTGAACTATTCAATTTACAAATGAGTTGATTGAGTAATTCAACATATCACAAATCCATACCTAAGCCTATGTGTAACTCATACTATCTTAGTAAGTGTTGTCACACTTTACCAAATAGTATTTTGAGTTGCGTCATTGAGACTCATGTGATTTCATCACATGGATCATTTCAATTACCCAATCTTGAGTAGAAAACAACCATTGATCATAGGTTCTTATCAATCATTTTTCTTCTAAGCACTTGACTTAGATAATCATTTCCTTTTTCAAGTATTTGACCCATTCATTCAGTAACTCCAACTCATATCTTGCAAGCCAAACCTCATGCCACACCTTAGTACCATAGAGCGATTTCCGATTGTTGTCTTGTTTGATTTTGTTGTTGTTGTTGAATGGTGTGTTTATGTTGTGCTATATTTTATATTATAGTTCGTACAGAGAGGCACGTATTTTGATTAAAAGAAGTGAACGCGCTTCGACTACTGATACGTCTCAAACGTATCTATAATTTCTTATGTTCCATGTTACTTTTATTACAATACTTGAGTGTTTTACACATACTTTACAGCGTTATTTTACATTTTCGGCACTAACCTATTAACAAGATGCCGAAGTGCCGTTCTTTGTTTTCTGCTGTTTTGGTTTCAGAAATCCTAGTAAGGAAATATTCTCGAATTGGACGAAATCAACGTCTAGGGTCCTATTTTTGCACGAAGCTTCCAGAAGAAGAGGAGATGAAGTGGGGCCACGAGGCGGCCAGACACTGGGCGGCGCGGCCTAGCCTTGGCCGCGCCGGCTGTGGTGTCGCCACCTCGTGACGCCTTTGACCTACCCTTCCGCCTACTTAAAGCCTCCGTCGCGAAACCCCACTGTAGAGAGCCACGATACGGAAAACATTACTGAGAGGCCGCCGCCGCAATCCCATCTCGGGATTCGGGAGATCGCCTCCGGCACCCTGCCGGAGGGAATCATCACCGGAGGGCTCTACATCATCATGCCCGCCCGGATTGATGCGTGAGTAGTTCATCCTTGGACTATGGGTCCATAGCGTAGCTAGATGGTTGTCTTCTCCGCTTGTGCTTTCATTGTTATAGATCTTGTGAGCTGCCTAACATGATCAAGATCATCTATTTGTAATGCTACATGTTGTGTTTGGTGAGATCCGATGAATAGAGAATATTATGTTAAGTTGATTATCAATCTATCATATATGTGTTGTTTATGTTCTTGCATGCTCTCCGTTGCTAGTAGAGGCTCTGGCTAAGTTGATACTTGTAACTCCAAGAGGGAGTAATTATGCTCGATAGTGGGTTCATGCCTCCATTAAATCGGGGACAGTGACAGAAAGTTCTAAGGTTGTGGATGTGCTGTTGCTACTAGGGATAAAACATTGATGCTTTGTCTAAGGATATTTGTGTTGATTACATTACGCACCATACTTAATGCAATTATCTGTTGTTTGCAACTTAATACTGGAAGGGGTTCGGATGATAACCTGAAGGTGGATTATTTAGGCATAGATGCATGCTGGATAGCGGTCTATGTACTTTGTCGTAATGCCTGATTAAATCACATAGTAATCATCGTTGATATGTATTGAATCTTTATTTGTCAATTGCTACTGTAATTTGTTCACCCAGCATGTTAGTTATCTTATTGGAGAGACACCACTAGTGAACTGTGGACCCCGGTCCATTCTTTACATCTGAATACATTCTACTGCTTTTACTGTTCTTTGCAAACAAACACCATCTTCCACTCGATACGCTTAATCCTTTGTTTTCAGCAAGCTGGTGAGATTGACAACTTCACTATTACGTTGGGGCAAAGTACTTTGATTGTGTTGTGCAGGTTCCACGTTGGCGCCGGTTTCACTGGTGTTGCGCCGCACTACACTCCTCCACCAACAACCTTCACGTGCTTCTTGGCTCCTATTGGTTCGATAACCTTGGTTTCATACTGAGGGAAACTTGCTTCTATACGCATCATACCTTCCACTTGGGGTTCCCAACGGACGTGTGCTTACGCGTATCAAGCTAAATTTCTGGCGCCGTTGCCGGGGAGATCAAGACACGCTGCAAGGGAGTCTCCACTTCCAATCTCTTTACTTTGTTTTTGTCTTGCTTTATTTTATTTACTACTTTGTTTGCTGCACTTAAACAAAACACACAAAAAATTAGTTGCTAGCTTTACTTTATTTACTGTCTTGTTCTCTATATCAAAAACACAAAAAAATTAGTTACTTGTCTTTACTTTATTTGCTTAGTTTACTTTATTTGTTATAATGGGTACTCCTGAAAATACTAAGTTGTGTGACTTCACTAGCACAAATAATAATAATATGTACCTATTGCTCCACCTGCTACTACAGCAGAATTCTATGAAATTAAACCTGCTTTATTGAATCTTGTTATGAGAGAGCAATTTTCTGGTGTTAGTACTGATGATGCTGCTGCCCATCTTAATAATTTTGTTGAACTTTGTGAAATGCAAAAGTACAAGGATATACATGGTGATATTATTAAGCTGAAATTGTTTCCTTTCTCATTAAGAGGAAGAGCTAAAGATTGGTTGCTATCTCTGCCTAAGAATAGTATTGATTAATGGACTAAGTGTAAAGATGCTTTTATTAGTAAATATTATCCTCCTGCTAAGATTATATCTTTGAGAAGTAGCATAATGAATTTTAAACAATTTGATAATGAACATGTTGCTCAAGCATGGGAGAGAATGAAATCTTTGGTAAAGAATTGCCCAACCCATGGATGACTACTTGGATGATCATCCAAACCTTTTATGCAGGATTGAATTTTCCCTCGAGGAACCTATTGGATTCAGCTGCTGGAGGTACTTTTATGTCCATCACTCTGGGCGCCGCAACTAAATTACTTGATGATATGATGATCAATTACTCTGAATGGCACATTGAAAGAACTCCTCAAGGTAAGAAGGTAAATTCTGTTGAAGAAACCTCTTCTTTGGGTGATAAGATTGATGCTATTATGTCTATGCTTGCAAATGGTAGATCTCATATTGATCCTAATAATATTCCTTTAGCTTCATTGGTTGCTCAAGAAGAAAATGTTGATGTGAATTTCATTAAGAGCAATAATTTCAACAACAATGCTTATAGGAATAATTACGGTAACAACTTTAGGCCATATCCTTCTAATAATAGTAATGGTTATGGTAATTTTTATGGTAATTCTTACAATAATAATAAGAGTGTACCATCTGGTCTTGAAGCGATGCTTAAAGAATTTATTAGTACACAAACTGCTTTCAATAAAACTGTTGAAGAAAAGCTTGATAAAATTGATATTCTTGCTTCTAAGGTTGATAGTCTTGCTCTTGATGTTGATCTTTTAAAATTGAAAGTTATGCCTGAGAAAGTTGAAGATGTTAGGTTTGCTAAAACAAATGCCATCCAAGTTAGAATTAATGATAATATTAGATTGTTGGCTGAATTGCATGCTAGGTGGGATAGAGAAGAAAAAGAAAAACTTGCTAAAGAAAATAATGTAGCTAAAGTATGGACTATTACCACCACTAGTAATGTTGATTCTTCACATGTTGCTGCACCTCCTACTATTAATGGTAGAATAATAGGTGTTGGCAATGTTTCTACTCCTAGTGCAAAGCGTACAAAACCGAAACTGCTGAAACTGCTGTTTGTGATAAAACTGCTGAAATTTTTCAAAATATTAGTGACAATGATTCCATTGCTGTAGAACATAATGGTTTAGACTTTGATGATTGTCATATTACTGAAGTTATAAAGTTCTTACAAAAACTTGCTAGAAGTCCCAATGCTAGTGCTATAAATTTAGCCTTTACAAAACACATTACAAATGCTCTCATTAAAGCTCGGGAAGAGAAATTAAAACTTGAAGCTTCTATTCCTAGGAAGTTAGAAGATGGTTGGGAGCCCATCATTAAAATGAAGGGATTTCTATTTTCGTGCCCCTGGTTCGTTAGTTGTACTCAGTTTTCCCCAGTCCCTTAGTTTTTCCTCAGTTTTCCCCTCCTCTAGTTTGAAACACGCACAAGTGCTGGAACGGCCGGTAGCCGTCAGGTCAGAGGCCTTGACCGTTAGTCTGACCGGGTGGGGCCGCACAGGGGCAGCTCCTCCCTGACCGTCTCGTGCTGACGGGTAGGGTCAGGAGACACGTCGGAGCAGCCATCCATCTATCGCTGACGTGTGGGCCGTTTTATTTTTCATTTTATACGCGGTGCTGCCAATGACAAATGGGGCCGCTCTATAGGGCTGCCGCAGCCAATGACCAGTGGGGTCGTATATTTTTCAGTAAAAGACATATATTGCCGCTCTGTGGGGCTGCCGCAGCCAATGACCAGTGGGGTCGTCTATTTATTTAGGGAAACTCATATATTGCCGCTCTGTGGGGCCTCCGCAGCCAATGACCAGTGGGGTCGTCTATTTTTCAGGAAAAGACATATATTGCCGCTCTGTGGGGCTGCGCAGCCAATGACCGTGGGGTCGTCTATTTATTTAGAGAAACTCATATATTGCCGCTCTGTGGGCCTCCGCAGCCAGTGGGGTCGTCTATTTTTCAGGAAAAGACATATATTGCCGCTCTGTGGGGCTGCCGCAACCAATGACCAGTGGGGTCGTCTATTTATTTAGAGAAACTCATATATTGCCGCTCTGTGGGGCCTCCGCAGCCAATGACCAGTGGGGTCGTCTATTTTTCAGGAAAAGACATATATCTGTGGGGCTGCCGCAGCCAATGACCAGTGGGGTCGTCTATTTATTTAGAGAGAAAAAATCATATATTGCCGCTCTGATATATGTCTTTAGAGAATATCATAGAGAGAAGCAACAAGTTCGCTAATTAATTATTCTTAAGCTAGACCGGAGAACCGCTGGCAGCTCGTTCCCCACCGTCGGACGGAGCAGCCATCGCCGGCGCCTCGTCGCGCCGCCGGCTCTGTCCCCCGGCGGCGTCGGACGAACTGCGGCGCTGCACGTCAACCACGGCTCCAGCACTTGTTTCGTCCGCACGCATTGTACCCACCGCAGGAAAGTCCGCCGCAAGCAGATCCGCCGCCCACGACGACCGGGATTTGTTCCGCGCACCAATTGGTATAGCTTGGTAAGACCTCCGCTTCTGCCTCCCCCGCCCCCTAATCGATTCGGTTCCCGTAATTTATTGGAGTTTGCAGGTACGAAATAGTCCTCAATGTCTCGTCGTAGCGGGTACACCGGCGAGGGTGGGGATTCGATCATGTCGTGGCCACGTTCTACTTCTCCTACCTCGTCGGAAGTGCAGGTATATAGCTTCAGCTCTCTGTACTACCGTTGAATTTGAAGTTCCGCCATGGCCTGTTGGGGTGATTTCAGTTGTTCTTTTTTCCATTATTGTTACAGTTAGCCAGGCAAGCCGATGATCCATGGTACATTGCATACCAAGATGAATCAACCCAGTGGTGTAGCCAGAGGATGGATTTGGAGGAGAAGGTGGCCAATTTAGGTGATGAATTGGCCCGTAAAAACCTGATGATATTCGAGCTGAAGCGTATTGTGGAGGAAGAAAAGAAGAATTCAGAGCTTATTCGCAAGGAGAAGTTGAGAGTTGAGACAAATCTTGCCGTATTTGATCAAGTGGTAGAAAATCTAGAACATGAACTTAAAGTGATGGGAGAGGAGAAAAGTAGATTCATCTGTGCAGTTTTATTAGGTGTCATCCCTGTCCTAGCAGTTATGTGGTTCTGGTAGACGATTTAGTATAGAATTGTTATTCAGTAGATGGCTCTAACCACTGTATTTTGTTGTGGCTCTAAGCACTGTATTTCGGTGTACAATTTCCTACTTGTGCTAAGTAATGCGCACGATAATTTTAGCATGCATGAACATTTTATAAAAGTGAAGGGATCCCAAAAGTGAAAGCATGTACCAGCCTCCGGATCAAATACATATCAATATCTTCCCAATCAAGTTGGGATAGAATTCAAATCATACATACGGATGTACATGGACACATCAAGAACGTGAAGAAGCTTTTTTTGAGACGGAGGTAGTAGTTCGAACAATTTTATCCCATTTGGAAATTGAAAAATACAAATTTATAATAATTTATCCCAATTTGCGGCGTCGAACACGGCCGCGCAGCGATGGGCAAGAAAGGCCGGGACGACGGGCGGCTGAGGGGTGGTCATCTGCGCCATCAAACGTTGAAGCGATGTTATCGGCGATGGCTTCAATGTTCGTGGCATCGATGACCAGTGTCGGAACCGCCGCTGTCTTGGTGTACTTCATCAGCGACGGATCTGCGGAGGGCTGGATCGGCGGCTTTGCAGCGCGGTTGTAGACGATGGCTTCAATCGTCTTGGCATCGATTCGCACTCTCGGCACCGGAAGTGAGACATCAACAGGCTCCGACATTGAAGGCTGGGTCTGCGCCGTCGAAGCGATGTTGTAGGCGATGGCTTCAATGTTCGTGGCATCGATGACCACTGTCGGCACGGCCGCCGTCTTGGTGTTCTTCATCATTCAACAGATCTGAGAATAGAATCGAAAGTGAGACAGAGAGAGACATTTCAACTATTTCTGACGGTTAGATCCTCACCGGCACTCTTAGATCCACGGCGCACGCACGGTTAGATGCACGCCGCCGCACGCACGGTTAGATCCGCGCCGCCGCCACGCACGGTTAGATCCGCGCCGCCGCCGCCGCGCCGCACGGTTAGATCCGCGCCGCCGCGCACGCGCGGTTAGATCGCCGCCGCCGCCACGCACGGTTAGATCCGCGCCGCCGCACGCCACCGCAAGCACGGTTAGATCCGCGCCGCCGCCGCACGGTTAGATCCGCGCCGCCGCGACCGCCGTAGTAAGAGAGGAAATACGAGAGAGGAGGATGCGACTGGAATATGCGACTGCCAGGGTTGGTAGGTATGTGCTCTGCTCTTGTCTCCGTATGCGTCCATCGTGGTAGAGAGAGAGATACAGGCCGTCCGATCATAAATGATCGAACGGTGCAAGCGTTCGTTGAGCTTTCATCCAACCAAGATCCGTGTGACATACATCTCGACCAATCAGAGATCAGCCAGTGAGTACAAGTTAGGAAAACTGAGTAGAACTAAGAGGGGGAAAAGTGAGGAAATGTTTATCGGAAGGGCAAAACTGAGTATGACTGAGTAAAACAAGTGGGCCCGGAGGGGAAAACTGAGTAACACTAAGTAAAACAGGGGCACCCAAATAATAAACGGACTAAGGGAAATTGAAGCTTTTGGCATAAAAATTGTAAAATTGTGTTATTTGAACAATATATTACATTTTGGCCGACTAGATATTGTTTGCAACTCAAAGATACACAAGTGTGACGAATTTGGACTCATTTGGACAAAGTTTGTAAGCATAGTGGGTATTTGGGAGGTGTATTGAGCAGAAAGCCCTGCATCTTCATATCTAGTAGCTCATGGAGTAGGAAGTGGTTTTGAAGCTTTTGGCATAAAAACTTCATATCTCTATATTTCCTTTTCCATTATTATTTCTCTAGGTTGTAGGTAACATAACAAGGCTCCATGGGAAGGTTCCACCATGTTTTGAATTATTTTGAATTGAACCCTAAAATGTTAAAACCCTAAAACCCTAAAATGATAAATGTGGCTTAAATGTGGCTTAAATGTGGCATACAAATTGTTCATACAAATTCAAATTGTTCAACACAAAGGGATCCCCAATACAAAGGGAACCACAATACAAATTGTTCATACAAATTCAAATTGTTCAACACAAAGGCATCCCCAATACAAAGGGAACCCCAATACAAATTGTTCAACACAAAGGGATCCCCAATACAAAGGGAACCACAATACAAATTGTTCATACAAATTCAAATTAGTTGTTCAGAATAAAATCTTTCTCTTGCTCCTGGTGTGACTCGCTGGGGCCACCACCTTACTCCGGGTAACCCTACGAGGGATATTACCGGTGTCTACCTTCCTTTTGCCCTCTTTCTTGTTCTTCTTCTTCTGCAAAGCTTGTGCTTTTTCTTCTGCCATGTACTCTTCGAAGTTAGCTTCTATCATGGCCTTACTACTTTCGAGGCATTCTCGACTATATTGTTCCCTCTCCTCTAGACTCATCGGTTGAAGAAATTCTACATCCATTTGTTCCCTCTGCTCTCGATCCATCGGTTCAAGCAGATCTACATCCATCTGCTCCCTCCGCTCTCGATCCATCGGTTCAATCTCCTCATGTTGAATTGCTGCTTCAATCTCCTCTGCATTTGCTGCTTCAATCTCCTCATGTTGAACTGCTGCTTCAATCTCCTCTGCATTTGCTGCTTCAATCACCTCATGTTGAACTGCTGCTTCAATCTCAAGTTGAATTGCTGCTTCATTCTCCTCTGCATTTTCTGCTCCCGCCTGATCTTCCATTCCAAAAGCTGGGTCAACTCCATTTTTACAAAGCCTAGCAATGTGTCCAGGGATTCCACAACGTTTGCACTTACGTTTTCGAATCGGTGCACCACCCTCTGCACTAGCTCTGATCCTATTCTTCCTCGGCCTACCTGCCGGTCTAGTCAATACTGGAGAGTACAGTTTGAAGCCTGGATCGACTTTCATCCATTGGTCTTTTCCCAACAAGGTAGGAACATTCATAGCATATGCAGCCCTAAATTTGGCAACAGAGAAATACTCTGACACATACTGATCAACTTCACCATCTTCACCCCCTATAACACTCATGAAAAACAATGCGTGTATGCAGGGTATCCCACGGATCTGCCATCCCCTACAATGGCATGTCCTATCAACCAAACTCACTGGATACCTCCACTGCCTGTTTTTACTGTCAGTGTAGGTTACCTCAGCCTCCATTCCTTTTCTGACGCATTGCATCCTCAATTGTTTTGCCCTCTCATGCAAAGACTTAATCAAAGATGGGAGCATGAGATGGCCAACATAATTTGTGGATGCAATTCTTTGACGCAGATCGATCTTTATCATGATCATCTGCCTAATCTTATCAAATATTTGCCACAGCATAAGCCCTTTCAATGACTTGACCTTTGAATTGAAACTCTCCGCAAGGTTACTTGTTACATAGTCTACCTTGCAAATTTCATTGAATTGGCTTCTTGACCACACCCTACCATGATGTTCATCCAAGTACTCCTTCACCCCAGGTTTTTGTTTATACAACACATCCAAGTGAAACAGATGCTTCCTAGAGCTGCATGTGTATGAAGCTGGCCATAGGTTGTCAGTAAAAACTTTACCCTTGAATTTCTTTGTAAAATTCTGTACCAAGTGTCGCATACATTCCCTATGCTCCACTCCAGGGAATACTGCTTCTACCGCAGTCTCCAAACCTTTGCAAGCGTCTGTGTGGATAACAAGTCCTGGTGGATGACCTATAAGGTCGCGCAAATTCTGCAGAAACCAAGTCCAACTTTCCTGTGACTCAACCTCCAAAACCCCATAAGCAACAGGGAACATCCAATTATGTCCATCAACTGCAGTAGCAGCAACTAGCTGTCCTTTAAACCTGCCATGAAGAGCTGATGCATCCACGGCCAAATAAGGCCTGCAACCGTCCAAAAAGCCTTTCCAGCAAGCTTTGAAACAAACAAAAGCCCTTCTGAAACATTCCTTGTGCATTACCTTCCCGCTTTTCAATTTGTAGGGAACTGTATGCTTGTCTATCGCTACAACACTGCCTGGACTAGCCATCTCCACTTCAGCTTTGAAAGTGTAAAGCAACTGAAAGCTTTCGTTCCATGGACCATTGATCTTGTCAAGAGCCATTTCCTTTGCATAGAACATCCTCATGTAAGGTACTTTCATTTTATACTTCTCAACCACCTTTTTTACGAGTGTTGTTGGACCAAGTGAAGGATCTTCTCTCAGCCAATCTAGGATTATATCTGCCAACCACCTAGTCTTCGCTAGCTTTGTTTTCAGCTCTGGCTCTCCCCCTAGAGGTGGACACCTATGGATCTCCTTATTCTTCTTTATCTGAAACATAATGATAAGGAATGTCAGTAATAGATAACAAATTTTACACCGTGATCTAAATACACAACTGGTTGGCGTATTACCTGAACCAAGCTGCTTCTGCGCATTGTGGATGCATGCAGCCTAAACCTACACCTTAGGTATGGGCATTTAATTGTGAACCTACCTGGCTCACTTTTAACAACCTCAAAATTATTCTTAGTGAGAATGTGATATGTAGTAATTGCATTACGGCAGTCCATCATCGTTTGAAACACGGTGCCTTCTACAAGTTGGGGATCCTCCCTGTTCCACTCAATTGTTGGCAAGTCTTCACCTTCGTAATCGGCTAAAACGAGGCTGTCATCATTCTCATTCTTCTCTTCATCATCAGTGTCATCAAATCTGGCACCAAAAGCAATATCTTCCATGTATTGATCCTCCATTGCCTGCTTACTGCATCGATCTACCAATTCAGGAAACATCAACTCATCCTCATCATCTTGAGGAGACTGATCCTCAATGTCTGCATCGTCCTCCACATCGACCGTACGAACGATCTGGCTACCACTAGCACTGGGGACAGATGGTGCTGCTGTGGACCTACAAGGAGCGCCGCGGCGCACACTGTTAGAAGAGGCAGCAGCAGTAGAGAGACATGATGCCCGACCACCTGATGATGCCCCAGCACCAGAGAGAGATGATGCCCGGCCCCTGTCCACATGGATACGAATTTTACCGAACCGGCAAGAAGCATTCAAAGCAAAAAGAATTCCCAGATCGTCGTCGGAAATTAGTGGAACAAATCTTCCCTCCTTGTTGTGCAAATATTCGAAATGAACTGCGTCGTCAGAGCTCCAGCTGTACTGAGCGCAGATGTTAGCTTTCAAATTCCTCAACGAGATGGTGGTTGCAACCACCGCAGGGAAGAAAAACCCATTCTTATAGCGTTTAGAATCACGCGTAAAGCTAGAATCCAGCCTAACCACCAGCCGAAAAGCCAGCGCTGGATCAATCCTATTCGAAAAGCAACGCAGTTAGTTGAGCAACAACGATTGGCGCTCAAAAACTGCCTACTGTTAATTCACATAGGCAGACGATGCTTACCCAGATGGAATCCATGCGTTAGATCCCTCCGATTCCCAATCTTCTCCGCGGCTGACGCGAACAGTTGGCACACCAGATGGACATACAAACTCCGCGAAAGGGGTAGATCTAGATCTGGTGGAGGCGGAGCCCTCTCCGCCTCCCGGGGGTGGTGGTGGGGGCGGGGGCGGCTCGGCGGCGGACGACGCCATAAGGTAGGAGGGCAGGACGGCGTGGCGGCGGAGGGGCGGTGTGTGAGCTCCTCCAGTATCGGGCGGAGTGGAAAGCTTTGGGTGAGCTCCTCGAGTCAACAGTCAACATAGTTCGAAAGAAACGGTCAATTCAACACCAACGCGGCTCCCTAGCCGTCACCGGTAACGGTGAAGGCCTCTGACCAGACGGCAACCCTCCCGTCTGAGCGTCTGCGACGGGTTTCAAACTAGAGGGAGGGGAAAACTGAGGAAAAACTAAGGGGCTGGGGAAAACTGAGTACAACTAACGAACCAGGGGCACGAAAATAGAAATCCCTAAAATGAAATTCAATAACTTTGAGTGTAATGCTTTATGTAATCTTGGTGCAAGTATTTCTGTTATGCCTAAAAAGATTTATGATATGCTTGACTTGCCACCATTGAAGAATTGTTATTTGGATGTTAATCTTGCTGATAATGTTAAAAAGAAACCTTTGGGGAGGATTGATAATGTTCACATTAAGGTTAACAATAACCTTGTCCCCGTTGATTTTGTTGTCTTGGATATCGAATGCAATGCATCTTGTCCTATTGTGTTGGGAAGACCTTTTCTTCGAACCGCTGGTGCTGTTATTGATATGAGAGAAGGTAATATTAAATATCAATTTCCTCTCAAGAAAAGTATGGAACACTTCCCTAGAAAGAGAATGAAGTTGCCTTTTGATTCTATTATTAGAACAAGCTATGATGTTGATGCCTCATCTCTTGATGTTACTTGATTTGCACTTTCTGCGCCTAGCTGAAAGGCGTTAAAGAAAAGCACTTCTTGGGAGATAACCCATGTGTTTATTTTACTACAGCAATTTTTGTTTTTGTTGAGTCTTGGAAGTTGTTTACTACTGTAGCAACCTCTTCTTATCATGTTTTTGTGCCAAGTAAAGTTTCTATGCTAAAGTTGATGTTATATTTGGGATCGCTGCGCAGAAACAGCATTGCTGTCTGTCACGAATTCTGGCATAAGTCTCTGTAAAAAATTCGAAAAAATCTGCAAAATTACGAGCGTGATCCTCAGATATGTACGCAACTTTCATTAGTTTTGAGTTTTTCCATTTGAGCAAGTTAAGTTCCCAGTCCAGAAGCATCTTTACGGACTGTTCTGTTTCTGACAGATTCTGTCTTTTATTTCGTATTGCCGCTTTTGCTATGTTGAATGAGTTTCTTTGTTCCATTAACTTTCAGAAGCTTTGTGCAATGTCCAGAAGTGTTAAGAATGATTGTGTCACCTCTGAATATATGAATTTGTGGTTAAGCACTAACCCTCTCATGAGTTTGCTTGAAGTTTGTGTGAAGGAAGTTTTCAAGGGTCAAGAGAAGAGGATGATATACTATGATCAAGAAGAGTGAAGGGTCTAAGCTTGGGGATGCCTGTTGGAGATATGCCCAAGAGGCAATAATAAAAGTGGTTATTATATATCTTTATGTTTATGATAAATGTTTATATACCATGCTATAATTGTATTAACTGAAACATTGATACATGTGTGATATGTAAACAACAAAGAGTCCCTAGTAAGCCTCTTAACTAGCTTGTTGATTAATAGATGATTAGTTTCATAATCATGAACATTGGATGTTATTAATAACAAGGTTATATCATTGTATGAATGATGTAATGGACACACCCAATTAAGCGTAGCATAAGATCACGTCATTAAGTTATTTGCTATAAGCTTTCGATACATAGTTACCTAGTCCTTATGACCATGAGATCATATAAATCACTTATACCGGAAAGGTACTTTGATTACATCAAACGCCACTGCGTAAATGGGTGGTTATAAAGGTGGGATTAAGTATTCGGAAAGTATGAGTTGAGGCATATGGATCAATAGTGGGATTTGTCCATCCCGATGACGGATAGATATACTCTGGGCCCTCTCGGTGGAATGTCGTCTAATGTCTTGCAAGCATATGAATAAGTTCATAAGAGACCACATACCACGGTACGAGTAAAGAGTACTTGTCAGGAGACGAGGTTGAACAAGGTATAGTGTGATACCGATGATCAAACCTCGGACAAGTAAAATATCGCGTGACAAAGGGAATTGGTATCGTATGTGTATGGTTCATTCGATCACTAAAGTCATCGTTGAATATGTGGGAGCCATTATGGATCTCCAGATCCCGCTATTGGTTATTGGTCGGAGTGAGTACTCAACCATGTCCGCATAGTTCACGAACCGTAGGGTGACACACTTAAAGTTGGATGTTGAAATGGTAGTACTTGAATATGGAATGAAGTTGGAATATTTGTTCGGAGTCCCGGATGGGATCCCGGACATCACGAGGAGTTCCGGAATGGTCCGGAGAATAAGATTCATATATAGGATGTCATTTTATGTGAATAAAATGATGCGGAAGGTTCTATGGAAGGTTCTAGAAGGTTCTAGAAAAGTCCGGAAGAAACCACCAAGGAAGGTGGAGTCCACATGGGACTCCACCTCCATGGCCGGCCAACCCTAGTGGGGGAGGAGTCCCAAGTGGACTCCCCTTAGGGGGCCGGCCCCCCCATGGAAGGTGGAATTCCCACCTCTAGTGGGAGGGAAAGTTTCCCACCATATGGAAGGTTTTGGTTTCGGGTCTTATTCGAAGACTTGGACACCAACACTTGGGATCCACCTATATAAACAAGGGCCAAGGGAGGGGGCCGGCCACCCCAAGACCACAAGCTGGCCGCCCCCATAGAGTGGCCGGCCACCCCCTCCCAAACCCTAGCTTTGCTCCTCCACTTCATATTGCCCGCATAGCTTAGCGAAGCTCCGCCGGACTTCTACACCGCCACCGACACCACGCCGTCGTGCTGTCGGATTCAAGAGGAGCTACTACTTCCGCTGCCCGCTGGAACGGGGAGGTGGACGTCGTCTTCATCAACAACCGAACGTGTGACCGAGTACGGAGGTGCTGCCCGTTCGTGGCGCCGGAACCGATCGTGATCAAGATCTTCTACGCGCTTTTGCAAGCGGCAAGTGAACGTCTACCGCAGCAACAAGAGCCTCCTCTTGTAGGCTTTGGAATCTCTTCAAGGGTGAGTCTCGACAATCCCCTCGTTGCTACCGTCTTCTAGATTGCATCTTGGCTTGGATTGCGTGTTCGCCGTAGGAAAATTTTTGTTTTCTATGCTACGTTATCCTACAGTGGTATCAGAGCCGTGTCTATGCATAGATGGTTGCACGAGTAGAACACAATGGTTTGTGGGCGTTGATGCTCTTGTTATCTTTAGTTGAGTACTTTGCATCTTTATGGCATAGTGGGATGAAGCGGCTCGGGCTAACTTTACATGACCGCGTTCATGAGATTTGCTCCACGCTTGACATGCAACTTGTATTGCATAAGTGGCTTTGCGGGTGTCTGTCTCTCCTACTATAGTGAAGATTCAATTTACTCTTCTATTGACAACACTAGTATCACCGTTGTGGTTCATGTTCGTAGGTAGATTGGATCTTGCTCGAAAACCCTAAACCACGTAAAATATGCAAACCAAATTAGAGAACGTCTAACTTGTTTTTGCAGGGTTTGGTGATGTGATATGGCCATAATGTGATGATGAATATGTATGAGATGATCATTATTGTATTGTGGCAACCGGCAGGAGCCTTATGGTTGTCTTTAAATTTCATGTTGAGTAGTATTTCAAAGTAGTTGTAATAGTTGCTACATGGAGGACGATCATGAAGACGGCGCCATTGACCTTGGTGCTTCGCCGACGATGATGGAGATCATGCCCGTTGATGATGGAGATCATGTCCGTACTTTGGAGATGAAGATCAAAGGCGCAAAGACAAAAGGGCCATATCATATCACATATGAACTGCATGTGATGTTAATCCTTTTATGCATCTTATTTTGCTTAGATCGCGGTAGCATTATAAGATGATCCCTCTCACTAAAATCTCAAGATAATAAAGTGTTCATCCTTAGTAGCACCGTTATCAAGTCTTATCGTTTCGAAGCATCTCGTGATGATCGGGTGTGATAGATTCGATAAGTACATATGACGGGTGCAAGACAGTTTGCACATGCGGATACTAAGGTGGCCTTGACGAGCCTAGCATGTAAAGACATGGTCTCGGAACACGTGATACCGAAAGGTAGAGCATGAATCATATGATTGATATGATGAACATTTTGAGTGTTCGCCATTGAAATTACATCTTGTCTCGTGATGATCGGGCATAGGTGTGATGGATTTGGTTCGTGTGATCACTAAGACAATGCGAGGGATATTGTTTTGAGTGGGAGTTCACCTAGATTTTTAATTATGTAGAATTAAAATTTGAACTCAATTTGTCATAAACTTAGTCTAAACTATTGCAAATATGTTGTAGATATGGCGTCCTCAATCAATTTTAACCAGTTCCTAGAGAAAGAAAAGCTTAAGAGCAACGGTAGCAACTTCACCGACTGGTTCCGTCATGTGAGGATATTCCTCAATGGCGGAAATCTGCAATATGTGCTTGATGCACCGCTAGGTGACCCTCCTGCAGAAACTGAAACCGATGAAGTAAAGAATGTTTACATGACTCGGAAAACTCGGTACTCTCAAGTTCAGTGTGCCATCTTATGCAGTCTGGAATCCGATCTTCAAAAACGTTTTGAGCACCACGATCCTCATGAGTTGATAAAAGAGTTGAAGACTATTTTTGAGACTCATGCGGCCGTGGAATGCTATGAAGCATCGAAACACTTTTTCAGCTGTATGATGGAAGAAGGCAGCTCCATCAGTGAGCACATGCTCGTTATGACCGGGCATGCGAAGAAACTCAGTGACTTGGGAATAGTGATTCCTAACAGACTGGGGATTAATCGTGTCCTTCAATCACTGCCACCAAGTTACAAGAACTTTGTGATGAACTACAATATGCAGAACATGAACAAGGAGTTTCCTGAACTCTTTGGCATGCTAAAAGCTGCTGAGATTGAGATCAAGAAAGAGCACCAAGTGTTGATGGTCAACAAGACCACCAGCTTCAAGAAACAGGGCAAGTCTAAAGGCAAGAACAAGAAGAGTGGCAAGAAAGCTGCCACGCCTCCTGTGAAACCTAAGTCGGCCCTAAGCCTGATGCTGAGTGCTATTACTGCAAGGAGAAGGGACACTGGAAGCGTAATTGCTCCAAGTATTTGGCGGATCTGAAGAGCGGCCTTGTCAAGAAGAAGAAAGAAGGTATATCTGATATACATGTTATAGATGTTTATCTCACTAGTTCTCGTTCTAGTACCTGGGTATTTGATACTGGTTCGGTTGCTCATATTTGTAACTCGAAACAGGAACTAAAGAATAAACGACAACTGCTGAAAGATGAAGTGACGATGCGCGTTGGAAACGGATCCAAGGTCAATGTGATCGCAGTCGGGACACTTCCTCTACATCTACCTTCGGGATTAGTTTTAAGCCTAAATAATTGTTATTATGTACCCGCGTTGAGCATGAACATTATATCTGGATCTTGTTTAATGCAAGACGGTTATTCATTCAAGTCTGAGAATAATGGTTGTTCTATTTTTATGAATAATATCTTTTATGGTCGAGCACCACAAAAGAATGGCTTATTTCTGTTAGATCTCGATAGTAGTAATACGCATATACATAACATTGATGCTAAGCGAATTAAATTGAATGATAATTCTACTTATATGTGGCACTGTCGTCTTGGTCATATTGGAGTGAAACGCATGAAGAAACTCCATACTGATGGATTACTTGAATCACTTGACTTTGAGTCACTTGATAGATGCGAAGCATGTCTGATGGGAAAAATGACTAAGACTCCATTCTCGGGTATGATGGAGCGAGCTACTGACTTATTGGAAATCATACACACAGATGTATGTGGACCAATGAGTGTAGCATCGCGCGGTGGTTATCGTTATGTTCTAACCTTCACAGATGATTTGAGTAGATATGGGTATATCTATTTAATGAAACATAAATCCGAAACTTTCGAGAAGTTTAAGGAATTCCAAAGTGAAGTAGAAAATCAACGTAACAAGAAGATTAAATTTCTACGATCTGATCGCGGAGGTGAATATCTGAGTTATGAGTTTAGCATGCATTTAAAGAAATGCGGAATACTTTCACAATTGACACCGCCGGGAACACCACAACGAAACGGTGTGTCCGAACGTCGTAATCGAACTCTCTTAGATATGGTTCGTTCTATGATGTCTCTTACTGATTTGCCGTTATCATTTTGGAGTTATGCATTAGAGACAGCCGCATTCACTTTAAATAGAGCACCATCAAAATCCGTTGAAACGACGCCTTATGAATTATGGTTTAATAAGAAACCTAAGCTGTCGTTCCTAAAAGTTTGGGGTTGCGAAGCCTATGTAAAAAGTTACAACCGGACAAGCTAGAACCCAAAGCGGAGAAATGCGTCTTCATAGGATACCCTAAGGAAACTATAGGGTACACTTTCTATCACAGATCCGAAGGCAAGATCTTTGTTGCTAAGAACGGAACCTTTCTTGAGAAAGAATTTCTCACTAAAGAAGTGACTGGAAGAAAAGTAGAACTCGATGAGATTGAAGAATCTCTACTCGTTGATCAGAGTAGCGCAGTACCGGAAAATGTTCCTGTACCACCTACACCGGCAACAGAGGAAGCTAATGATAATGATCATGAAACTTCAAATGAGACAGCTACTGAACCTCGCAGATCGACAAGGGATCGTGCCACTCCAGATTGGTATGATCCTTGTCTAAATGTCATGATTGTGGATAACAATGATGAGGACCCTGCGACGTATGAAGAAGCGATGATGAGCCCAGATTCCAACAAATGGCAAGAAGCCATGAAATCCGAAATGGGATCCATGTATGATAACAAAGTATGGACTTTGGTAGACTTACCTGATAGCCGCAAGGCTGTCGAGAATAAATGGATCTTCAAAAGAAAAACAGATGCTGATGGTAATATTACTGTCTATAAAGCTCGACTTGTCGCAAAGGGTTTCCGACAAATTCAAGGTGTTGACTACGATGAGACTTTCTCACCTGTAGCGAAGCTAAAATCTGTGAGGATTTTGTTAGCAATAGCTGCATTTTTCGATTATGAGATTTGGCAGATGGATGTCAAAACAGCGTTCCTTAATGGAGACATTGAGGAAGAGTTGTATATGGTACAACCCAAAGGTTTTGTCGATCCTAAAAATGCTGACAAAGTATGCAAACTTCAGCGTTCAATCTATGGACTGAAGCAAGCATCGAGAAGTTGGAACCGACGTTTTGATAAGGTGATCAAAGACTTCGGGTTTATACAGGGTGAGGCCTGTATTTACAAGAAAGTGAGTGGGAGCTCTGTAGCATTCCTAATATTATATGTAGATGACATATTATTGATTGGGAATGATATAGAACTATTAAGCAGTGTAAAGGGTTATTTGAATAATAGTTTTTCAATGAAAGACCTTGGTGAAGCATCATACATATTAGGCATCAAGATTTATAGAGATAGATCAAGACGTCTAATAGGGCTATCACAGAGTACATACCTGGACAAGATTCTGAAGAAGTTTAGAATGGACGAAAGTAAGAAAGGATTCTTACCTATGTTACAGGCAAGGTCTTGAGTAAGACTCAAGGACCGGCTACGGCAGAAGAAAGAGAAAGGATGAGTCAGATCCCCTATGCCTCGGCAGTAGGCTCTATCATGTATGCCATGCTATGTACAAGACCGGATATAGCACATGCTGTTAGTTTAACTAGCAGATATCAAAGTGATCCAGGAATGGAACACTGGACAGCGGTCAAGAATATCCTGAAGTACTTGAAAAGAACTAAGGATATGTTTCTTTGTTATGGAGGTGACCAAGAGCTCGTTGTAACAAGTTACACCGATGCAAGTTGGAACACTGATCCTGATGACTCTAAGTCACAATCTGGGTACGTGTTTATATTGAATGGTGCTGCAGTAAGCTGGGCAAGCTCGAAGCAGTGCACGGTGGCGAAATCCTCAACAGAATCGGAGTACATAGCGGCTTCAGAGGCTTCATCGAAGCGGTATGGATGAAGAGGTTCATTGTAGAGCTCGGTGTGGTTCCTAGTGCATTGGACCCATTTGTCATCTACTGTGATAACATGGGTGCCATCGCCAATGCACAAGAGCCAAGGTCACACAAGAGGCTGAAGCATATC
This sequence comes from Lolium multiflorum, assembly GCA_030979885.1. Taxonomy (NCBI): domain Eukaryota; kingdom Viridiplantae; phylum Streptophyta; class Magnoliopsida; order Poales; family Poaceae; genus Lolium; species Lolium multiflorum. Next base: position 147,615,991 of record CM061751.1, on the reverse strand, counting down.
AAGCTGCGTTACCACTCGATTCGCGAGTACATCGAAGATGGAGAAGTAAAGATTTGCAAAGTACACACTGATCTGAATGTAGCAGATCCGTTGACTAAAGCTCTCCCTAGGGCAAAGCATGACCAACACCAGAATGCCATGGGTGTTAGGTATATTACAATGTAATCTAGATTATTGACTCTAGTGCAAGTGGGAGACTGTTGGAGATATGCCCAAGAGGCAATAATAAAAGTGGTTATTATATATCTTTATGTTTATGATAAATGTTTATATACCATGCTATAATTGTATTAACCGAAACATTGATACATGTGTGATATGTAAACAACAAAGAGTCCCTAGTAAGCCTCTTAACTAGCTTGTTGATTAATAGATGATTAGTTTCATAATCATGAACATTGGATGTTATTAATAACAAGGTTATATCATTGTATGAATGATGTAATGGACACACCCAATTAAGCGTAGCATAAGATCACGTCATTAAGTTATTTGCTATAAGCTTTCGATACATAGTTACCTAGTCCTTATGACCATGAGATCATATAAATCACTTATACCGGAAAGGTACTTTGATTACATCAAACGCCACTGCGTAAATGGGTGGTTATAAAGGTGGGATTAAGTATTCGGAAAGTATGAGTTGAGGCATATGGATCAATAGTGGGATTTGTCCATCCCGATGACGGATAGATATACTCTGGGCCCTCTCGGTGGAATGTCGTCTAATGTCTTGCAAGCATATGAATAAGTTCATAAGAGACCACATACCACGGTACGAGTAAAGAGTACTTGTCAGGAGACGAGGTTGAACAAGGTATAGTGTGATACCGATGATCAAACCTCGGACAAGTAAAATATCGCGTGACAAAGGGAATTGGTATCGTATGTGTATGGTTCATTCGATCACTAAAGTCATCGTTGAATATGTGGGAGCCATTATGGATCTCCAGATCCCGCTATTGGTTATTGGTCGGAGTGAGTACTCAACCATGTCCGCATAGTTCACGAACCGTAGGGTGACACACTTAAAGTTGGATGTTGAAATGGTAGTACTTGAATATGGAATGAAGTTGGAATATTTGTTCGGAGTCCCGGATGGGATCCCGGACATCACGAGAGTTCCGGAATGGTCCGGAGAATAAGATTCATATATAGGATGTCATTTTATGTGAATAAAATGATGCGGAAGGTTCTATGGAAGGTTCTAGAAGGTTCTAGAAAAGTCCGGAAGAAACCACCAAGGAAGGTGGAGTCCACATGGGACTCCACCTCCATGGCCGGCCAACCCTAGTGGGGGAGGAGTCCCAAGTGGACTCCCCCTTAGGGGGCCGGCCACCCCCCCATGGAAGGTGGAATTCCCACCTCTAGTGGGAGGGAAAGTTTCCCACCATATGGAAGGTTTTGGTTTCGGGTCTTATTCGAAGACTTGGACACCAACACTTGGGATCCACCTATATAAACAAGGGCCAAGGGAGGGGGCCGGCCACCCCAAGACCACAAGCTGGCCGCCCCCCATAGAGTGGCCGGCCACCCCCTCCCAAACCCTAGCTTTGCTCCTCCACTTCATATTGCCCGCATAGCTTAGCGAAGCTCCGCCGGACTTCTACACCGCCACCGACACCACGCCGTCGTGCTGTCGGATTCAAGAGGAGCTACTACTTCCGCTGCCCGCTGGAACGGGGAGGTGGACGTCGTCTTCATCAACAACCGAACGTGTGACCGAGTACGGAGGTGCTGCCCGTTCGTGGCGCCGGAACCGATCGTGATCAAGATCTTCTACGCGCTTTTGCAAGCGGCAAGTGAACGTCTACCGCAGCAACAAGAGCCTCCTCTTGTAGGCTTTGGAATCTCTTCAAGGGTGAGTCTCGACAATCCCCTCGTTGCTACCGTCTTCTAGATTGCATCTTGGCTTGGATTGCGTGTTCGCCGTAGGAAAATTTTTGTTTTCTATGCTACGTTATCCTACAATGCCCCGGTGGTTCATCTCTGCATATATATTTTAAGAATACTCAAGCATCTAAGCTTGGGGATGCCCAAGGCATCCCCTTCTTCATCGACAACATTATCAGGTCACTTCTAGTGAAACTATATTTTTATTCCGTCACATTCTTATGTTCTTTACTTGGAGCGTCGGTTTGTTTTTATTTTTGTTTTGTTTTGAATAAAGTTGGATCTCGCCATCCTTATATTGGAGATATTACGCTCCGCTTTTTCTTATGGAACACTTGTGTTCTTAATTGTGCTTTAATGTTCATGGCGAAAGCTTATTGCTTCGTTAAATTGCTATATGGTTGGAATTGGAAAATGATGCATATGGTTTGACAATTTGGCAATTGTTTGAGCTCTCATAGATCATGTTTAAGCTCTTGCATCATGTAGTTTAATCCATTAATGAAGAACTACTGTAGAGCTTGTTTAATTTGGTTTGCATGATTGATCTCTCTAAGTCTAGATATTTTCGGGTAAAGTGTTTGAACAACAAGGAAGACAGTGTAGAGCCTTATAATGCTTGCAATATGTTCTTGTGTGAGTTTTGCTGTACCTGTTCATACTTGTGTTTGCTTCAAACAACCTTGCTAGCCCAAACCTTGTACTGAGAGGAAATGCTTCTCGTGCATCCAAACACCTTGAGCCAAACTCCATGCCATTTGTGTCCACCATATCTACCTATTATGTGGTATTTTTCTGCCATTCCAAAGTAAATTACTTGAGTGCTACCTTTAAATTTCATTCCTCTACCTTTACAATATATAGCTCATGGGACAAATAGCTTAAAAACTATTGTGGTGATGAATATGTAGTTATGTGTCTTAATTCTTATAAGTTGCTTGTTGAGCGGTAACCATGTTTTCTGGGGACGCCATCAACTTTATCTTTGTTGGATATCATGTGAGATGCTATGCATGTTCGTCTTGTCTGAAGTAGTGGATTTCATGATCAAATGGTTTGAGTATGCATATGTTAGAGAAGAACATTGGGCCGCTAACTAAAGCCATGTATCATGGTGGAAGTTTCAGTTTGGACATACAACCTCAATCTCTTATGAGAACATTAACTATTGTTGAATGCTTAAGCATGAAAAGAGGAGTCCATTATCTGTTGTCTATGTTGTCCCGGTATGGATGTCTAAGTTGAGAATAATCAAAAGCGAGAAATCCAATGCGTGCTTTCTCCTTAGACACTTGTACAGGCGGCATAGAGGTACCCCTTTGTGACACTTGGTTGAAGCATATGTTATGCGATGAGAATCCGTGTTTTCCGAGATAGTAGGACAAGGTGCGAGCACTATTAGTACTCTATGCATGAGGCATGCAACTTGTAGGAAGTATTATGCATAGCACATATGAATTATTACTACCGTTGACAAAATTGTTTCTATGTTTTCAAAAAAAAAGCTCTAGCACAAAAATAGTAATCAATGCTTCCCTCTGCGAAGGGCCAATCTTTTACTTTATTGTTGAGTCAGTTTACCCATTCCCTTCCATCTTAGAAGCAAACACTTGTGTTAACTGTGTGCATTGATTCTTACATGTTTACTTATTGCACTTGTTATATTACTCTATGTTGACAAATATCCATGAGATATACATGTTACAAGTTGAAAGTAATTGCTGAAACTTAATCATCCTTTGTGTTGCTTCAATGCATTCTACTATGAATTTATTGCTTATGAGTTAACTCTTATGCAAGTCTTATTGATACTTGTCTTGAAAGTATTATTCATGAAAAGTTTTGCTATATGATTCATTTGCTTAATCATTATCTTTGTTAGCAATCTTTTGTTCAGATCACTCCATTCATCTCATATGCTTTACAATAATGTTGATCAAGACTATGTTGGTAGCATGTCACTTCAGAAATTATTTGTGTTATCGTTTACCTACTCGAGGACGAGTAGGAACTAAGCTTGGGGATGCTTGATACGTCTCAAACGTATCTATAATTTCTTATGTTCCATGCTACTTTTATTACAATACTTGAGTGTTTTACACATACTTTACAGCATTATTTTACATTTTCCGGCACTAACCTACTAACAAGATGCCGAAGTGCCATTCTTTGTTTTGCTGTTTTTGGTTTCAGAAATCCTAGTAAGGAAATATTCTCGGAATTGGACGAAATCAACGCCCAGGGTCCTATTTTTGCACGAAGCTTCCGAAGACCGAAGAGGAGACGAAGTGGGGCCACGAGGCGCCGGACACACGGGCGGCGGCCCGGGCCCGGCCGCGCCGGCCTGTGGTGTCGCCACCTCGTGACGCTTTGACCTACCCTTCCGCCTACTTAAAGCCTCCGTCGCGAAACCCACCGAGAGCCACGATACGGAAAACATTGCGAGAGGCCGCCGCCGCGAATCCCATCTCGGGGGATTCGGAGATCGCCTCCGGCACCCTGCCGGAGAGGGGAATCATCACCGGAGGGGCTCTACATCATCATGCCCGCCTTCGGATTGATGCGTGAGTAGTTCATCCTTGGACTATGGGTCCATAGCAGTAGCTAGATGGTTGTCTTCTCCGCTTGTGCTTTCATTGTTATAGATCTTGTGAGCTGCCTAACATGATCAAGATCATCTATTTGTAATGCTACATGTTGTGTTTGGTGAGATCCGATGAATAGAGAATATTATGTTAAGTTGATTATCAATCTATCATATATGTGTTGTTTATGTTCTTGCATGCTCTCCGTTGCTAGTAGAGGCTCTGGCCAAGTTGATACTTGTAACTCCAAGAGGGAGTAATTATGCTCGATAGTGGGTTCATGCCTCCATTAAATCTGGGATCGTGACAGTAGGTTCTAAGGTTGTGGATGTGCTTTTGCTACTAGGGATAAAACATTGATGCTTTGTCTAAGGATATTTGTGTTGATTACATTACGCACCATACTTAATGCAATTATCGTTGTTCGCAACTTAATACTGGAAGGGGTTCGGATGATAACTTGAAGGTGGATTATTTAGGCATAGATGCATGCTGGATAGCGGTCTATGTACTTTGTCATAATGCCCTGATTAAATCACATAGTAATCATCGTTGATATGTATTGAATCTTTATTTGTCAATTGCTCACCTGTAATTTGTTCACCCAGCATGTTAGTTATCTTATTGGAGAGACACCACTAGTGAACTGTGGACCCCGGTCCATTCTTTACATCTGAATACATTCTACTGCTTTTACTGTTCTTTGCAAACAAACACCATCTTCCACTCGTACGCTTAATCCTTTGTTTTCAGCAAGCCGGTGAGATTGACAACCTCTTACGTTGGGGCAAAGTACTTTGATTGTGTTGTGCAGGTTCCACGTTGGCGCCGGTTTCACTGGTGTTGCGCGCACTACACTCCTCCACCAACAACCTTCACGTGCTTCTTGGCTCCTACTGGTTCGATAACCTTGGTTTCATACTGAGGGAAACTTGCTTCTATACGCATCATACCTTCCACTTGGGGTTCCCAACGGACGTGTGCTTCGCGCGTATCAACTACCAAAAAGGCAAGTGACACTCAATCCTACTTATTTTAATTATGCATTAGTGTTTTTGAAACTAGTATGCATGGTAGGATTTTGTTTTCAAAAGTAAAGTATTATGCTATGCTTAGCAAACCCTAGTAGTGTGTAGCTACTCCTGAACCCATTGCTAGGATGCTTTAATTTTTGCTTTGCAACATCAAATGCCAAATGTTGTTTCGTTATTGGTTGTGAGTGTTTGAAAATTTAAAATTAACAACCCTAATGAAACACCTGGGTGGATTGGTTGATTGGTGGGCGGCTGCTCAGGTCCACGCCCCGAGTGGGCTAAAGTGGTGAATCCCTGAGAGTGCGCAAGTTGTAGAGTGGTCGCTTTTGACTGCACACCTGGTTTTCACCAGGGGATCGTGTGGGGGTTTACTACCTGTAAGGTTTTAAGCTTGTGAGTTCCACTTGTGGTTGGCCACCCAGGATTAAAGAGATTACTATGTCGTCCATGTTTTAGTTAGCTTCCAGTGCAGCCTTATGGTATTATGGGCTCTGCCGGGATTAAGTAAGTTGTGGGGGTTCAACTTGTGGCTAGACAGCGGGTGGAGGCGACGGCCAAGGGAACGGGTCTAGTTTGTATGGTTGAATTCTTCTTCTGAAAGATCTTGTCTCATTCTTCTCTTGGGAAGGGTGAGTCGTAAGGTGAAAGTGCACAACCTCTCGAGAGTTAAACCTAAGATCTTAGCCGTGTCCCCGGTTATGGACAATTTGAGCTTCTAGGCAAGGAATGTACGGAAGAATCTCATCACCTTTTCTGAATGTGTTTAAAATTTGAATTAACCTTGTAAAACTCATGGGAGATGTAACCATGTGATTATTATAAAACCCATGGAGGATTGACCATGGTGTGATTTCACAATGTCATTCAAAGGATTTCAAAATGTTTTGTTTTAAATAAAATATAGGATAAAATTGGCTTTATGCAAATCTGCCTAAACTCCACTTGCCAAATATCATGTAGATAGTCATGCCCAAAACTGCCACCATATAAGTGTCATTTGCCAGTACATCATTGTACTGACCTCCATTCGTGGGGCTGCATATTCAAACGTGCAGGTTATTCTGAAGATGGGTACTAGTAGGATCTCGAGTCTACATTCCAACATGTCTGCCTGTGGCGCATGAAGATGATGGAGGCTCATTGAAGTTTATTTCCGCTGTGTTTGCTTTGAACCTTTATATATTTGAGCTAGTCAATTCGACTATGCAATTTGTAAGACTTTATTTTATCTCCTGTGGATCTACGTTGTAGTAAATTTGATACTATTGCTATGATTACTTCATTTGAAATGTGTGTGCTATCAGTGATACCGGGAATAGCACTATACACATGTATCCTGCTTTTGATAAAAGGTAGGACAGCAATGTTCATGATCAACTTCAAGCTGATCTCGTTGAGCATTTGTGGAGGATCAAAGGAAATGCCGCGGCACCTTGATCTAGCCCTATTTATTACATTTGTTTAGTTATTTTATTGTTTGTTGTATTTTAATTTGAAAACAATCTCCGCAAACATATTTATTTGTATGATATATTTGATAAATAGTTGTCTTTAAAAAATCCTTAAATAAAGTTTGGGGACAACGTTTGGGGGACGCGGCTGGGGAGCGACGTCCCCCAAACGCGGCACGAACAAAACACGTCCTTCAAACGCTTAATTCGGTGTCGTTTGGGAGACGCGACTGAAGATACTCTTATGTCCTCTAATGCCGACAGCAAGGTCATGCCCAAGTCAAAGGTTCCTTCTTCCTCTACGGCCTTCTCCCGGTGCTCGTGCCCGTTCTAACCGTCTAGGTGGTCTTCTTCGCTCTCTCCCTGTTTTACTACGGATCGTACCTGCAGGCTAGCGAAAATGTTATGGCTCGTCTCTCGGCGGGCAAGGATGGAGGGCGCAACACCTCTTCTTCGTCACCGGCGTCCTCTATGATACGTCCGCCGGCACTGGTGGCACGAACGAAACCGAGGCCGTCGGTGGACGCCGGCTCCGATGGGGCGGCACATCATGTTTGGCATCGGTGCGTCGTCCCTGTGGGAGAGCCGCCAGGAGGAGAAGGTGTGGTGGCGGCCGGGTAAAAATGTAAGATAAGCAGGTTCGTGTGGCTGTACAAGCCGGTGCCGGAGTACTACTCCTGGAACAACTCTACGGAGCTTCCTCTCATCAAGATCAGCGCAGACATGCCCAAGTTTCCCTACGCGCACGGCGCTGGCAGCCGCTCAACGATGCGGATATCACTCATCGTCTCCAAGAGCTACCGTCTGAGCCTCCCCGGCTTGGTGGTTTTTGATGGGCGACGACCTGATTTCTAAGTAGTTAAGTTTGATTCTATTCCCTTCCGCTTTGGATGGGGGCGTTTTTTTAGCAAGAGGAGATTTCAGAGTACAGCGATATTTGTGTAGTTAGTTAGAAGTGTGACACGAGACATTCACATGTTTCACCGCCGTTGAAGACCCGTGCGTTGCTACGGCTTTTTCAAAATTTCTATCACAACACCGGCGTCCTCTCACTTCTCTCCAACGTGGTGCTCCCATCAACTCGTGCCGCATCACCGGTGTGTCGCCCTTAATGAGATCCGGCTTGACTATCCCCCTATCGGCCATCCCCTACACGAATGAACTTGAGAATTGAATTCATTGTTCGTTGTGTGGCATGATCTTCTTGTCAAGGATGCTAGAGGGACGACCGTGTGAGCGGTCATGGTGGTTGTGAGCATGTCGAACATGGCGTCCAAAGCCACCTCCTTGCAAAAGACTTTGTTGTATCGAACAAGATGCAAAACTGTGATATCAAAAACAGCGATTTCCGGGCAACTGAAGACGGTCGAACATACCAGCGAGTTTTTTATCTTACAATTAGTAGGCTTTGCCGCATCGATTTTCATAGTTTGTGGGATATGATTTTCTTCCAATCAGTAGCTGTCGCCTCTAAGTGGATCAATCTGATTAAGAACATGCAACAGGTTGCGTACGCCAGACGACGACGTGAATACGTGCTGGCGGTGACACGGCCGGACTTGCATGCATCCGTCTGTAGCGCCATGGGCATTGAAATAGTACATCAACATTCCACTGATCGATTCTCCCTTGGTAGTTAGCTTTGCATCGAGCTCTTTGCCAGGAGCATATAAACGATCAAGTGAGCTAGCAAGCCAGCTTAATTAGTTTGGAACAGATCGACCAGGTCCAGTCGTGAAATATCGTCCGGCTAAGTCTGCAAATTAAGCTGAGCCTGAGTAATTAATGTTTTTTGAGGCTGCTGCAAACGTGCTAGACAAACACACTAGATATACAAAAGTTCAGTGAAGCTTTGCCATGGATGCAAGAGTGCGTTATATTCCTGCCACTTCTCTCCCTATTCCTCCTCGCCGTGGTGCCCGGCGTACAACACGCGCATGCCGTTAGTCCGAGTGCCCGACCCGATTGTGCTCCAGGATCACGGCGGTGTGCTGCTCACCGGAAGCATCACCGTCAGCTCATCTACTATACCGTCCTAGCCGGCCCATTTGTGTCGTCAGTTGGCACGTACGATCTGGACAACATCGTCTTCGATGAACCCGCTTCGGTTGATGAAGTAGCTCCTACTCTCGCAATTCTTCTCCTGTAGGCTGCAGCTGTTTCTCTGCGGCCTCATCGCTGGCCTGGGCTTCCTCCGCTCTAACCCTAGACCTACTTCTGGGTTCTGGCGTCCATCTCCTAGGCTAGCGGCTGCTCTTGCGTGAGGACGGAATCATTAGCGTGTAGGTTCGATAGATGCGATGGTAGTTATACGAGGACAACAGCTTCAACTGTGTTCGAGACGGACTCTGGTCGTCCTGCACGTAATTTATTAGGTAAGGTGTGACGGAATAGATCCATATTCAGGAATATTGGGCCTAGAATTTCCATGAGAAGCCGGACCTAGAGAAAAAAAAAATTGACCCGTTTGTGACACCAGGCGGCCACCTATCTATATTTCTTACTAGCACTATGCCCGCGTGTTGCGGCGGAACAAAAATAACTTTTTAAAAAAAAAAAACTATGCGACGCTGAGAGGCGTATGGGGACAGGCAGCAGTAGGTCGGAGACGAGGCAAACATGACTTAAATTTTAAAAATTGAAATGATGAATTTGCATGTTTACCATACCTTGTAAGTTGTAACAATAACATGGATGCATTATGAAACTTTTATGTTTTGATACAAAATAGTCCCTCTGTTCCAAATTTCTTCATGCGTATGCTAGTTTAAACATCATGACGCTACCAAATTAAGGTGAACTAAATTTTTTATATAGAACAATAACATGAGTGATCAACCAATTCTCTGTCAAATTCGTTGGAGAATACTGTAGACCTCCATCAAGTTTTCATGTTCTGTTTTTTTCAATCAGGAAGCAGACAAACTTCAACTTACATAGCATCATCAGTGAGGCGGGGGGCTAGCTGCCGCCGCTCCTAGCGGCCTCCCATCGCCCTCCCCCGCATCGCCGCCGCCAGAGGGGCCATCGACAAAGCCGTGCGCACCCCAGGGAAGGTGGCGGCGGGGCACCTTTCTTCTCCCGACGCACGGGAGATCTCCGGGCGGCGCGTTTCGGCGAATCAGCAGCGGGCGGGCGCGGCTGTAGGCCGCTGGCGGTGTGTTGCAGCGGAGCAGGTTTGGATGGGCTCAACGGCTAGGTTGGCGTCTGGAGGTGCAAGGCGGCGTGCGGCTGGAGGTGCGAGCCGACGCGGATGGGCCAGATCCGGGCCGCGAGGGCCTTCTCTGGGCTCAGTCGAGCCGGCGCGAAGAGGTGTTCTTCTGAGCTGCTTTGTGCGTGGCGTCTTGGGTGGGCGCGGCGGCGAGGTCGGCGTCTGGTGGTGCGAGGCGGCGTGCGGCTGGAGGTGCGTGCTGATGCGGTTGGGCCGGTTCTGGGCCGCGAGGGCCTTCTTTGGGCTCGGTTGTGCCGGCACGCGGAGGTATTCTTCCTAGCTGCGCGCCGTCGCCATCTTCGTGGCGCCCATCACGGGAGCGTGGCGGTGCGCGGAAGCTCTCGGGATGGCGCATGGAGGTTGCGGGAGGTTGCGTGCGGCGTCTCTCCGGGGGTCGCGTTGCGGCGGATGCAGGTGGTGGTTTGTGCCGGTCCTTGTTGGGCGGACGTGAGGTTTTGGGACTCTTCGCTAGGCGAAAGCTTTGTCTTGGCGGCTCGCCAGGACCGACGACGGTGATGCCAATGGGTCTCGCATCCTTCTTGAAGGCGTCGTCCAAGCGGGTGTTCTTGATCTCCATCCGGGCTCTCCGAGGGAAACCCTAGATCCCTCGCGGGATTGGGCATGGGCGGCGCTCTTGTGTCGTTTTGCCTCTTGGGGCCTCGCTTTGGACGTCCACCGGACAGAGGGCTCGTGGAGTGTTTTGGTGGTTTGGTGGAGGCACGTTCGTCTTCGGCCAGGCGGGGCGCGGCCCTGGGGCCGACGTGGTAGTTGGAGCGGTGGCTCCGGTCTTTCACCTCCGCCTGTTGCATTGAGGTGTGGTGTCGACCTAGTTGGTCGTCGACCCATGTGGAGCGCAGCCTCGGGGCTAGCGTGTGGTGTTGTGTTGTAACACTTTGGTGTCGACCTGGTTGGTCGTCGAGCCGTGTGGAGCGCAGCCTCGGGGCTGACGTGTGTTGTTGTGTTGTAACGGTTTTTCGGCCAGTTTTCCTCATAAACGGGCCAATTCTTTTCTCCTATATCAATGAAAGGCAAAACTTTTGCCTCGTTTCGAAAAAAACATAGCATCAGTAAAAACGCGTCGCTAGAACGTCACCGGCCTACCTACCTTGCTGCTGAAAATTTTCATCCCATTCAGTATGTAACATGGATCAGTTTTATCCATGCGGATCAATCCATCTCCCTTCCACGCCTAAAAGGTCAAGGTGAGATAATTTTGTCCGGCATGAAAACTCCCCGCTGTGTGTGCTTCCTGATTGAAAACAGGCAGCTCCGGGCCCGCGCCATCATCCATGGCTCCCACTCTGTGGCGGTCACGACACAATGTCCATGGTGGCTACAGTTACATACTTGCATACGCGCGCGGCCACGACAGGGTCTCTCCTCGCGGAGCGATGGCTAGGCGGTAGGCTTCCATCCGAATCGCGGGAATAATTAGGGGTGTAATCAGGGGAGCGTCGTTTTCCTTTATTTTTGGGACGTACAGGACGTGGATTGATTTAGCTATTATTTGTTGGAATACAACTTCGAACCGGAAACTTCGAACGTGGTTACGTGGTGGCGTGGGTCAGCCTATTTTTTCGGTGTTAGTTAGAGTTGGGCTCGCAGATCTCAGATACCTGGCGAATTTAGAGATATTGGGTCTAAGATTTCCAGAAGATGTTGGGCCTAGAGAAAATAATTTTGGTCCGTTTATGGTGGATCCTTTAACGATTTAATAGTAAAGAGATAAAGCAAAATCCACTAGAGGGTCATTTAATTTGTCTATCTCATTTTATCCTATAAATATTTTATTAGCAATCCAATTGTCGTATCATCACTAACATTCATTAATATTTTACATGCAAGCCACATCATCTATTTTTAAGCCATCCAATTATCCACATCATCAACTTTTAGCCGCCAACTACATAACCATTTCAAGTCAGTTTTTTTAAGTTAGCCTCTTGACTATTTACGCCAATTGAATCATGCATGTTCCTACAAATAACATCCTATTCCAATCAACTTATATCCTTTTATTTTTTACAATATAGAGTTATCGGAGAAATTACCGCTGCAACGCGTGGGGTATCCTTCTAGTTACAATTTAAAACCAGGCAAGAACGGACAGTTTCTCGGATCGATCAGCATCAGTATGTCACAATCAGCAACTCGTAGATGTGCACGTTTTCTACTCTCAACAAGTCACAATCAGCAATCATACAACAGGACCGATGGTGAGATGGTAACTACTAACAAGTAACTGCATTGTCAGTTATGAAGGTACATCATTCAGCAACACTCAGAACAGACAGCGATGAGCGATCAATGAAGAAGAAACATCAGTTACAAGGTACAAACAGCGGTTACATTGACAGCTTGAACAAGTACTCATCAAATCCTTCAAAAGTACCATATGCGGTTTTCCAAAAAATCGCAATTAACATGCATAAGAGAGTATTTACTAGAGCTAACAAGTTCAATGGAAGAAAGAAGAAACTTGGGGCAGGGCAGGGGCTCCAGAAACGAGCTCTTACAATCTACAACAAACGAGTGTACCTTCCCAGCCAAGAGGAGCTCTACATCTTTCTTCTCTTTCTGCGCCGCGCCAGCCAGATCAAATGCGCTGAGAGTTCGCACATCTTATGAGAGCCCAGTTCACGCACTCGAAGAAGGCGTGCTGCTTTATCTCCGTAGCTCCGCGCTTGTGCCCGAGCCGGTGCTGCGGGTCCTTGACCAGTAGTCCCCTTATCATGTCCCTTGCTGAGAAGCTCACTAGCGGGGACTCTGGGAACCGCAAGGGCTGACCGACAACGTTGAAAAGCGTAGCCCGGTTATCTGAACCCTTGAAAGGGGTCTTGCCAAAGAGTAGCTCATACAAGAATATGCCAAAGGTCCACCAATCCACCGCGCTGCCATGGCCTTCTCCTTTCACTATCTCTGGGGCTAAGTACTCACGGGTGCCCACAAAGGACATGGACCGAGCATCAGTTGGCTCAGCGATCATCTCAGGGAATAGGTTCACTTGGTTTGCGACTTCAGGCTTTGATTTCTCCTTCTTGGATTTGGACTTGGAGAAGAATCGAGGACCAAAGCATGTGGTTGGAAAAACACACGATGGCTGAATGCAAGCAGGCTGGACACAGCATGCTGCATTGTTCCATTGCAGAGCATCAAGGGCAGGGTTTGGTCCCCTGATCACGGTTGGGCTTGTTGAACAACGAAGAGAGAGGTCAAAATCTGTCAGCATGATGTGGCCATCCTCCCGAACTAGGACATTTTCTGGCTTCAGATCACGGTAAATAATCCCAAGCATATGCAGGTACTCCAATGCAAGGAGCACCTCTGCAACATAGAACCTGAAACATCAAGTGCAGATTTGAGGTAAATTCTTTAGCAAAGGCTGGTCAGCACATCTTTGTTATGCAAATCAAAGTTTGCTCAAAAGAACACATGTCTATCATAACCCGTGAAATCTAATAATGATCCACTTCTTAATCGTAGCAATTTAAACTATACACTATTATGGCATGAAACATATTAGTTATCTAGGACATACTGCACTTTCCTGATTAGTACATGCACAATAAACTTGTTAAGTATTAATTAGAGTGTAAAACTACTTACATATGTCAAGTACAACCTGACAAGTCAATATAATCACAAAAGATAGTGAAATAATGTTAAGCAGTAGGCAAGACACATAATAAACCGCCTAATACAAAAGGCCATGTAATCAACAAATCATGCACAATGAACTCATAAATAGCAGGAAGGAGTGCATACTTTGCTGCTTGCTCTGAAAAATGTTTTCCATCCTGCCTTTGTTGAAGAGTGTGCAAGTCGCCTCCAGGGCAAAACTCCATAACCAGACACGAGAACTTGTCCGTCTCAAAATGAGTATATAGGGTTGGTAGAAATGGATGATCCAGGGACTGCAGTATCTCCCGCTCAGTCTGCGCCCGAAGCAGACTCTTCCGACTAGCCAGAGATGTTTTGTCCATCACCTTCATCACAAAGTGGCTCTTTGTTCCACTCAGTTCAGAGAGGTACACACTGCCAATATCACCAGAGCCCAGCTTCTTGAGCAGCCTAAATTGGTTCAGACCAAGAACACCTTCCTGGATTTGACCAGTTGGATGGCCTCCCACCTCGAATCATTTCCTTTGTGCGGCTTAGTGGTGGCACTGCTCATGCTGCTGCAGGAGCCCTCGGCACTCAAGTCGCTGCTGGCACTCACACGGCACATGTTGCTCTTGCCACTCTCGGTGAAAACCCGTCCACTCGTCTTGGCACTACCACTGGTCTTACCCAAACTATTTGTCCCATCACTCACTTTAGCAGAAGCAAAGCTATCTCTCATGCTACTCTTTTGCGATGACTTCTTTTCCGGATTCTCATTAGAATCAGAGTCTTTCTTCTCCTTTAGCTCGCCAGAATCTCCCTCTGGGGCTAGTGGCATATCCCCAGAATCCGAGGAGAGGCCTGAGGTATCCTTCTCCAACACAGAAGCTGGAGATTCTAGCTGCTCGTGCGACTCCACCGAAATCTCCTCAGCAGCAGATCGTTGCCTGCCATCTTCCCCCATCCCCTTGGGCTTCGCCGCTTGCTCAGGCATGCTTTTGGGAGCAGATTCAGAAGACATGAACCGAGCAAAGTTGATCAGCAAACACAAAACTCAGCAGTACCCAGTGTAGGACTGACCGAGCAATTCCCAACCGCCTGACCTGTAAACCAAACATCTCATTAGCATACCAACAGAATAATTAGGGTTTGTTCGACACATGCTGCTATACAATATATCCACACAAATCGCCCAGCCTAGTCTCACCAACCAAAACACACAGAGAATCAGAAACATTCCAAGAAGCCTAAACGACCGGACCAGGTAAGATGGACAGCTGAGCTGCTGCGACAACAAAGTGAACTAAGACGAGCAGAAAACAAGCACATCGGACAAGAAAAATCCCCATGCGCAAATCAAAGGGGCGGAAACTCTTCAGGAATCCTTCCTGGGACCAAGAAATCACCTGCAGGCTGCAGACTCACACAGCAGGAGCTACAACTACGCTCTGGTGGGCAGATCCACCCCTGCTACGCCGCCGCATCAGCTCCCCACCCCAAAAGGCTCCCCACCCAGAGAAGAAGACGAAGAAGAAGAAAGAGGGCCGGCCTAGAGATCACAAGCCCCCCACCCGGCAGCATCACCCACTAAAATAGGGCATTGTGGGCCAGAAGCGCGGAGATTAATAACAAAAGGTAATCTTTAAGATATCCCCAAAGAGGAGGAGGGACCTCAGCTCTCAACCTCCTACAGTACCCTTGAGGTTTCCTCGTCGTTGACCGGGCCGCCGAGCGCCGCTCCGCCGGAATAGCCGGCCGGAGTTGGTCTCGGAGAGGCGCCGGCGTAGTTTAGGGGTAGATCTAGTAGTTTCTTTGCTGTTTTATCTATGCCGTGTTTTGGCGCGCCCTGTAGTGGAGGTGGTGGCTGGATCGGCCGTCGGATCCATGGCCAGTATATGCCTTTGCTTTGTTGGGCTCCGATGGGTGGAGCAGAGTGGGAGAAGACGCGGAGCCACCTCCTTAAATAAGATGGCGACGGATCTCTACGAGTGGGATCGAGGCCAAGATAAGTTTGTTCTCCCGGCCGGCCGTGGTGGCGGGGAGGAGATCAGAGGATTCTTGGTGAGCCCGGCTGTTTCCCTTCTCCTGGCCAGCCTTGGAGGCGAGGGGGAGTTGGGCTGCAGCTGGTGGCTCGTCGCTCCGACGAGATCAAGGTTAGTCCGGGTGTGCGATTGGATGGAGGTGAACTGCATCTTTTTTCCATCTCTGTCTCGCCGTGGAGGTGTTGGCAGAGGAGGAGATGGTGTTGTCATCTCTGGAAGGTGCATGCTCATGCCTGAAGGGTGCTATCTTCTGGAAGCTCTTGTGGATTCTGGCAAGCTGGATCGCTACCTTGCTGCCTGGCGAGTTATTCAACGGGGGACCTCTGCTGGCTTCACTGCCTCGCCCCCTTCTTCGATGGCCGAAGGGCGGCCCTCGACCAGAGCTCTACCTCCTCTGGAGGCCATCTGCTACGGGCGGAGCTCGCCGTTGCTACGCCACCAAGTGGTTCGTCCCCGGTGGTGTAGTCGCGGCCGGCGCTGGTAGTTCTTCGTCGGACTGGAGCGCCGCGAGCTACTTTCTCTCTGACCTCGGCGTCCTTCGCCTTGAGGTCGCCGGCGACTGCTGGAGAAGAAGACCAAGCACCTGATTGCTTTTCTCTATTTCTTGCTAGGGTCTTTGCTGCAATGTTCAATGCCTTTTCTTCAAATTTCCGGTTTTTCAGGGCTAGAGATGCAAAAGGGTATTGTTGTAAATCTTGTACCCACCGTTATTAATGGATGCTTCCTGGCCTTTCGAGGCCGTTCTTGTTCAAAAAAAAAGAGGAGGGAGGAGAGGAAAGGGGAGGAAGAAAGGAAGGGGAGGAGCATTGCAACGAACACACATCAGGTGACATGCACCTTTTGCATGTCACCGTGTGACATGCGGCCTAAATCCAAATTTAAACATTGCGAAAAAATTTGAAAAAAATCATGCATATTCACAGCACATATTAAGATAACCCCTAAAAATTTCAGATCAAAATTCGAAACATACATCGAGAAATAAAAAAGAGAAACTCAGATGTGAATAGTGTACAGAGAAACTCAGATTTGAATTCGGGAACTATTCATGACAGATTTCTCTTTTTTGTTTCTCGATGTATGTTTCAATTTTGATCTGAAATTTTTAGGGGTTATCTTAATATGTGTTGTGAACATGCATGATTTTTTTCAAATTTTTCGCAATATTTAATTTGGATTTAGGCTGCATGTCACACGGTGACATGCAAAAGGTGCATGTCACCTGATCTCTATCCCATTGCAACCTGGCACAGCTAGCTGCCTTGCCTGCGACCTCACAAGGCGCACACACACATCCCCTTTGCCTGCAGGCCCCCACCTCAAAGGAAGAGGCGGGCGGGTGTCCGTCCGGTCCGCCCCCCACCACCCACAAGCACAAGCACAAGGCGGGCCGCATCACGCCATGGGGCGGCACTAAGGGCATCTCAAGCGGCGACCATCTCACCTCCGCCCGTCCAGATTGGTCGAACCGGACAAAAACGCGGCCCAGCGTGTGGATCCATCTCAAAAACGGATGGCCGCGCCGTCCGAGATGACCCAAAGCCGGCCCAAATCTGGGCCGAGTTTGCGTGGCCGCGGACGCCGATCGCTGGCCGCTTGCGTCCTCCCCGTGTCCGCCCCTAGCCCGCCTGTCTGCCTCCCAAAACACACTCACTTCACTCCACTCTCAAAACCTAGAGACGGCCGATGAAGCTCCTGCCGCCGCCACCTCCACCATCGGAGATGAGGCCCAGCTCGCGGCCGTTGTCGCTCCTCCCGTGGAGGCGGCTCCTGAACTGGATGCTCCGGTGGTCGTGGAGCCCGGGCCGGCGAAGAAGGCGAAGCCCGAGCTCACCGCGGAGCAGAGGGCGATCGAGAGCAAGAAGCGGGCGACCGGCGCAGGGCGCTCGAGCAACGGAAGAAGGATGCCGTTGTCACGGAGGAGCGGCAGCAGGCGGCGGAGCAGCTCCTCCAACTCCAAACGGCGGCGAATGCCATGAAAGAGCATGACATGCTCTTTTACGGCCACGCAGCGCTCACTCAGCACAGGATCGTCTCGGGCGCTGGCACGACCTCGGGGGGGAGCTCGGCCTCGTCCGTCACCCGGCCCTTTCGTCCAAGGTCAACAACCCCGCCGACTACCCCGTTTGGGTACACGCCCGGCGTGCAGAAAATGGTGGCGCCGTCGGGGCGGTACACGTACCCGTCACGGGATGGGTCACCGGAGGTGGGCGAGTCCATGACGGGGGACGGGGCCGTCGCCTTCATCCATTGACCTGAACCGTGCGCCGGCAAACTCTAAGGCCCCCAAGCGCCTAGGAGCAGCAGCGATGACCGGTGCATGCAACCTGCTCGACGATTTGTCGGCCGAGCGCGCGCCGCCATCGACGTAGACACCATCCACCGTGCAGCCCCTCCGTCTTACCCACCGACAATGACGACCACCGTGCCATATCCTTCGACCGACCATGCTCCCCAGCCACCTCCCATTGACATAGAGGAGGACACCACTAGCCATCCCGACAGCATGAACATCGACCAGGAGCCATTGTTCGCTGAGGAGCTCACACAAGCCGCAGCTGCACAAGATTGAGGTCGCCGGGTTAGCAAAAGAACTACCAACTACACGGCGCAGGAGGACAAGATGCTCGTCGATGGATGGTTGGCCATTGGGCAACATGCATTGACAGGTGTCGAGCATAAGGGGACCGCATTCTGGCACCGGATCTATCAATACTTCCATGTACATCGCAAATACGGACAGGAGCCATTTGAGAGCGACCGCAGCGAGATATCGCTCCAAAAGAGGTGGGGAACAATTCAAACGGAATGCAACAAGTTCCAGGCGGCGTATGATCACGTGAAGCGGATCCCCGTTAGTGGCATGGGTGTGAAGGACTTGGTATAGTTCTTAACCTCAACTTGTTCATTCGTTGTTTGCACATATGTTTGTCATTGTTGTCTTGCTTTGCTCTAGGTGTGGCAAGCTTTGGATTTCTACAAATCGAACAATGGAGGAAAGACCTTTGCCTTCCCTCATTGTTGGAAGGAACTCCAGGGCACCCCCAAGTTCCAGGAGGGGTACGAGGGGTACATGGCGACCTTGACTGGCAACAAGACCGCCAAAGATGCCACGGTCATTGACCTTGATGGTGGGCAGCCTTGCGGTAGCTCCGCTTCTCGTGCAAGTCGTCCACGCGGCCACAAGTCAACCAAAGCCGACATGAAGCGTGATGCTTCGTCCATGCTATTGTATGGCACTTTGAAGGAGATGCATGCGGACAGAGAGGTGTCCACGGACAAGAGGGATGAGAGGAGGCGCCGGGAGAAAGAAGAGGACATGAAGAACTACTTCGATGTCCAAAAGAGGAAGCTTGAGATTGAAGAGGTGAAGGCCAAGACGAAGGCTAGAGAAATTGAGCTCAAAGAGAAAGAAATTGAGCTCATAGCAATGGCAAGGGCCAAAGAGGTGGAGTTGAAGGCGAAGGAAGTTGAGCTCAAACGGCAAGCCGAGGACAACCTGATCATGAACGCCGACTTGACCACCATGAGCGAGGCGAACAGAGCTTGGTTCGAGAAGAGGCAGAAGAAGATCCTAGAGTGTCCAAATTGAGTTGACAATCTCAATTTGTAATTTTTATATTTTTTTAAACTATGGCACATTTCGTTTCTTCATCATGCTACATTTTATTTGATATTATTTTATGCTATTTGATATTATTCTATATTTGTTAGATATTATTCTATATTTTTTAGATATTATTTATAAGTATGTGTGGCCAGATGGCCTATTTCCCAAAGAAATAGGCCAAATGGGCAAATGGGTGGCCGCTGCGTTGGGTGTGGCGTGCGACCCAAACGGACAACCGGACGCGGCCTGACCACCCAAGTACAGCGTGCAGGCCGTGGTCTCTCTCTCTCTCTCTCTCTCTCCCTCCCAGAGACCGAGACTCCCGTGCCCAATATCACCCTATGGTGCTTTGCGAGCATGAGATGCGGATGGTCGAGGCCATCGCCGTCCTTTCTTCCCCCGATTTAGGGTTTCGGGAATAAAGATTTTAAGGTAGCCATGCAAACCTTTGATTCAGGTGCACATTTTTGCATAAGGTTACATTTTTCGCCAAGTCCATTTTCAAGTTCATTATCTTGGTGAAAACCTCACATTTTATGTTTGGTTAAAAGAACGCGAGGCGTCGGCCTTTTACCATTTCTTGGTGATACAAATTGCAATACAATCTCCGAGTTAGATTTGAGTGTCTATTACAACCCCGAATCAAAGTCTAACAGGTCTACCTCGAGACTCCCAAAATGTTAAGATGATCATCTAACCAAACTCGTGGAGGATTAACGCATGGACATCTAACAACTCCTAACATGGCATTGTGCATTTCACGCTCGTCTACTTCGTTGACATGTGCCTCGTAAACCCATGTGTTAAGAGACTTAATCAGATCACAAATGGCAACTCCTAAAGTGCCTTTGTAAATATTGAAATTATAGTTATTGCAACGACATCATCTAGATAGAAAAATAACAACAGGAATCCCTCTACTTGTAGTTATTGTTTGGTCACTAGGAATATAATATGCATCCAATGAGAGAGGAGGCGGGTGCGTAGACCCTAAACACATATAATTTAAAAAGGTTGAAAATAATTTTTGAGTTATTCATTAGGTCTCATAAAGGAATCTACTTTGGAGTACCCTCACATGTGTGAATGAAACATTTGAATTTGTCCTACTTCCCTTAGTGATATGGGTGATGGGTTCGTTGCATGGAAAACAAAAAATTCTACAGCAAAGACGAATAAATCCAAGATCCAATCTATAGAAAAGCCAAGATCTAATCTATGAGATCGGAGCAACGAGAGAGAAGAGAAACTAACCCTTGAAGATCCAAAGCCTTAACGAGATCAGATCTCTCTCTCTCTCTCTCTCTCTCCCAGAGACCGAGACTCCCGTGCCCAACGTCACCCTATGGTGCTTTGCTGCGAGCATGAGATCTGGATGGTCAGAGGGCCATCCTGACCGTCCCTTTCTTCCCCCTGATTTAGGGTTTCAGGGGAATAAAGATTTTAAGGTAGCCGTGCAAACCTTTGATTCAGGTGCACATTTTTGCACAAGGTTACATTTTTTCGCCAAGTCCATTTTCAAGTTCATTATCTTCAGTGAAAACCTCACATTTTATGTTTGGTTAAAAGAAGCGACGGCGTCGGCCTTTTACCATTTCTTGGTGATACAAATTGCAATACAATCTCCGAGTTAGATTTGAGTGTCTATTACAACCCCGAATCAAAGTCTAACAGGTCTACCTCGAGACTCCCAAAATGTTAAGATGATCATCTAACCAAACTCGTGGAGGATTAACGCATGGACATTGTCAACACCCGGATTTTTAAGTCCAGATGCCTATTATGCCATTCCTCGCAATCCCAGGAATATTGTTTTTGCGAGACATAAGAGCTTGATATCACAACACATCATTTATTACAACACATAATCGTCTTACAACAAAGGATCACATGATCCAGTCTTAATACAACATAGTGGATCTAGAGATCCTATTACAAAACACATAGCGGAAGCGAAGTAACGGTCGTGGTCTGTTGACGTCAGGAGCGGTCCTAGTTGTCGTAGACGTTCTGCTGTCCATCTTCCTCGTACAGCTGTTCTCCTTCATAGTCTGGCCATTTGAATAGCCAGGGACAAAGCCATGAGTACTTTGAAAGTACTCGCAAACTAATACTAGTGTAAGCATTATCAATTGTGGTAAAGGGGAGGCTAAGCTCTAGGTTTATTTGCATAAAGCCAAGTTTAGTTCATAAACATTTAGTAAAGATGCGTGAATCGCTAGACTAACTCAAGTGGGAACATTAGTGTCATTCCCACAACTCAGTTGTGATTCAATCCCAAATCACCATTCAACTTGCAACACAAGTCACCAGTCATATGTCACATTTTTGAAAATGGTCTGATGACGGAACAGTATGGCCTTTCCAATCGTCCGTAACCGTGGACACGGCTATTCGAATAGTTCTACACTCTGCAGAGGTCGTACACTTGTGCCACAATATTTGCAATAATCCGTCAGGGTTAGCTGGCCCTGATTTATCATACTCCGTATGCGGACTACCAACCATAACCTTTCACTTATATACTCTAGTACAGGCACCTCTCCCCATGAGCTTGGCCTCCCGGTGAGAACCAACCTGTTAACCCGGGAACTGCACAGGGCTTGGGCCGGACAATTCACCTCGTTCACGTCATTCCGCAATATCTCATATTGCTTCGGAGGCAGCCCTTGGCATAACCCCTATGACGCTTGCTTAGAGGGAACCCATACTAAAGCACATAAATTTCTAGTTAAGCCCGTACCCATTTTGGGTATTGTGGGGGTACTTTCAAAATTGGAATGGTATCGCATCCGAACCCAACCATCAGTTTTATATCAAAAATCACCATCTTCTCTTGGTCATATTCACCTTCAAAGTCATTCAATGGAATGAACCATCATTCCAAGGTTTCAACTTCATTTCAAAGTCACATGTTCCCATCTAGAGTAGTCCAATTTTTGATTGATTAGCACTAGCAACTATTTCATGAGGGGTGCTAAGTATCTTGGAGCTTGCTAGGCTAGGTGTAATCCTTTGGTACTACTCTATAATTCAACCAAGTGAATCATAAACCAAAAAGTAACTTTGATAAATAAAATCAAGTAAAGCTTATAAAGCAAAAACTTTGGGATAGGTTCATAAAGTAAAATGTAATGATGCCTTGCTCTAGTAGAGCTTTGCACCCTGAGGGTTAGCAAGTTTATTAGCTTGCAAACCAAATAGCTTGCAAGAGTATTATCTTGCTTGTATGGGTAATAGCTTGCAAGAGTATTATCTTGCCTTGATTGGTGAAGTGATCAAAGTATTCTTCTTCTTCCTCTTGGTAGAATACTTCCTCCTCTTGATAGTCTCCGGTACTAGCGTCTATAAACGAATACGAGGATACAATCACCAAACAATACTTAAGTACTCTTAATTAGCCTTAGTGGCTCACACAATGATCTAGCATCACTACTTAACATTTATTACAAGATTATGCTAGGGTTTCCTTATTTAATAATAGGAAAATAATTTCCTCTCATTGAAAATGGAGTTAGGGTTTCTCTTTAGTTTGTGAGAAAATAATTTCCTCTCGTTGAATCTTCTTAAGATTTAATTTCTCTTATGAATAATATATGACCTAGGTTGACTAAAGTCAACCTCTTCATACTTATCATTTAGGAAAATGATTTAAATGAGGTTCCATACCTCATGCAATTTAATATTAACATGGGAGTGATTTAAGGCCACCAAATAATTCAATATGAGGTTATATAGACTATGATCACTACCTCATATTGGATTACTTGAGAACAAGATTTAAATGAGAGGAGTATCTCTCATATGATTTAACACATAGTGTAACAATTTAAAGAACTATTATTGAGGTGTTTTAATATTCTCAAAATAACCAGGGATGATCCCATGTTGACCAAGGTCAACACTTCACACTTAGTATTTGAGAAAGTGAGTTAAATGAGATTCATCACCTCATGTGATTTAATTAATTTAAATATTATTTAGATTTAAGATTTATAATGGAGCAAGTATGAGCCTAGCAAATTAAAGGTCAATACATTACTTCATTTTATTTGAGAAGGATGATTTGAATGAGGTGAGCACCTCATACCATTTTAATAACACCTTGCAATGGTTTAATATTATTAATAAATTTAATGTGAGTTTTAATGGACCATGGGATCTACTTCATATTAATTTGGTTGAGGCAAGATTTAAATGAGACCAAAGTCTATTATATGATTTCATAAATAGGTTTGAAATATTTAAATACTACTTATGAGAATGAGTAAATATTTTCAAATAGGAATCTATGGGTTAATAATATATGTGTTATTAATTCTCATTGAACTATTTGGATTAATGATTTAAGTGAGAGGCTATACCTCATATAAGTTAAACTATCCTCTACATGGTTTAAAATTTCTAAGTAACTAAGCATGAGACTTACTTGACCAGGGTCAGTACCTCTATTTGAATTACTTAAGAGCACAATTTAAATGAGAGGTAAGCCCTCATACTACTTGAATAAGTTTATGTGTGTGTATTAAATATTCTAGAAATGGTTCCATAGCCATTATTTAACTCTAGTTCATGATCATGTAAAACAACTATGATATATTTTTGCATAAACAATTATATTATGTCAAATGTGATTTATTAGAGTTGGAATCAACTTAAAATCATTTCTAGATAATTTCTAATATTTATTTGAAGTCAGAAAAGGTTCTGCCTTGTTATTTTTATCATTTAAAGTTAATTTCGAATTTGGACCTGAGGCCAGTGGCATTGTTTAGATAATTTCATGGGCTTTCTAAATATATAAAATTTGTTAAATTTGTAGTAGATTTCAAACTATTAAATTTTGAAGTTGGCACCAGTATTGAATTTGAACTAAAATAGATTAAATCGAATTTGAATTACTGGGCGGGAAAACCTAACGGGCCTAATTGAAATACAGAGTAGCACGGCCCAGCAACACAGCCCGTGTGCGCGGGCCGCCTGACGAGGTGGGGCCTGTGCGTCAGTGGCTTATTGCCGAAGCGGTACAGCAATCTCGATTAGATTCCGTGGATCCACGGTGATACAGTGGGAAGCATAGCAACCATGAGGATCATGGATGAAATGTACTCAGACCTAAAATATGAAATCATTCGGAAACAAGTAGATGATTTATTCATCCAAGAAGAAATCAAAAGGATTGGAGAGGGTAAACCGTCAGAATTCAATCTCGGCGAGTTTGGTTCTCTATACTTTCAGAAGAGGTTATGTGTACCGGATGACCCAGAAGTGAAGTCAATCATATTGAAGGAAGCACATGAAACCCCTTACTCAATACATCCAGGAAGTACTAAGATGTATATGGATTTGAAGGAAATGTTCTGGTGGAACAACATGAAAAGAGAGATAGCTCAATATGTCTCTGAATGTCATACATGTCAGCGAGTGAAAGCAGAACATCAGAGTCCTGCGGGATTACTCAAACCACTAGAGATACCAGAATGGAAATGGGATGAAATCGGAATGGATTTTGTTACTGGTTTACCAATGACCAGTAAAAAGAAGGATATGATATGGGTAATCGTGGATAGACTTACCAAGAGTGCTCATTTCATAGCCGTAAATACAAAGGACACTGCAGAAAAGCTTGTGGATATATATGTGAAGGAGATTGTTAGCAAGCATGGAGTACCAAAGAAGATAGTCTCAGATAGAGGTTCAATTTTCACATCAGCGTTCTGGAAACAACTCCAAGAAGCTTTAGGAACCAAGTTGGATTTCAGTACAGCTTATCATCCACAAACCGGAGGACAAACCGAAAGAACCAATCAGATACTTGAAGATATGCTTAGAGCTTGTGCTCTAAACTTTGGAGGCTCATGGGAGGACCATCTACCATTGGCGGAATTCTCATATAACAATAGTTATCAGAGTAGTATCCAGATGGCACCGTACGAAGCATTGTACGGAAGGAAGTGTAGATCACCAATCTGTTGGTTTGAAACCGGAGAGAACAAGGAGTTTACACCGGACTACATCAAGGAGAGACAAGGAGTCATCGAGGTGATCCGAGATAGACTCAAAATAGCCCAAAGTCGACAGAAGAGTTATGCCGACCAGAAGAGACGAGTTTGGGAACCAAAAGTAGGAGACATGGTATATTTGAAAGTTAGCCCAATGAAAGGACTCAAAAGGTTCGGAGTAAAAGGAAAACTAAGTCCTCGATACATAGGACCATTCAAGATACTCAGTCAGAATCGAGAAACAGCTTTTGAGTTGGAACTACCGGAACAGCTCAGTCTAATTCACAATGTTTTTCATGTATCACAACTCAGAAAATGTTTGAAGGCACCTGATGATCCCATTACACATGAAGAAATAGAGCTACAATCAGACTTAACTTATGTGGAGAAGCCTGAAAAGATTTTGGAAGTACAGTGGAAGAAGTTAAGGAATAGAGCAATCAAATACTGCAAGATACAATGGCAACATCATCCTGAACGAGAAGCAACCTGGGAGACCGAAGAAGAGCTCAGGAAGTCCTACCCCGAGTTATTCAGGTACCAATCTTAACTTCGGGACGAAGTTTCTGTTAAGGGGGAGAGGCTGTAATAACCCAGAACATAGGAACAACGAAGGGTAGATTTAGAAATGGGATGTGCATTTCATCGCAAAACGGGGGAAATTTTCACGCCTTATTGCAACTAAACCTAAGAGGGATCGAGGTTCTCTCTCATTTTGCACTTAGGGTTAGGCAATGTGAGTTAGGGAAATTTCGACATGATCTCTTTTGTATCTTGTTGATTTGGGGGAATTGATTTCATTTGACAAGTGTTAATACATTAAACAATAAGCATTACACAATATAAGTATGAATTTAAAATTCAAACACAAGATAATATTCAAATCATTTTGGATTTCAAAGTGAGTATCAAATACAATATTTAATCAAGAATATACACAATACTTAATGCAAAAGCTCATAAACAAAAACTTGAGCTTTATTGATATCACAACACAAATTACATTGTCTTTACAGAATTCTTGATACAAGAATTGATGAATAATAAACAGAAATAAAAATGAAGATTACAATATAGTTCCTAAACTAAAATCTAGACTATGTGCCTTGAAGTATCTCTTCATGGCCATGTCCATCTTCAAAAACCTGCAAAATAAAACATCTACACTAGCCAGAATGTTAGTGTTAGACAAATATTCAGTTTGGACAGAACCAAGTGTCATGCACACTTGTGCTGTTCCAAAACCATGGACAGCACAAGATAAGGGCAGCAGCAGACCAAACCTGAGCACACACAGGGGCTCAAGTTTCAGCATATGAGAGCACACAGCTCAAGTGTGCTAGGCAGCAACAGCAAGGCAATGCATCAGCCTAGTCACCAAGGCAAGCCAGGCTTGTGTGTCAATGCAAGGATAGAAGTAGGGTTCATATAAAAGGGGCACAAACCCTAGAAGTCATAACCAGTCGACCAGATCAAGATTCACCAGGTAAGGGTGAAGCAAGAACAAGCTCAGTTCATCCAGTTCTTGAGCAAGAACAGAACCAACCCATACAAAACCACTCAACCACCAGGAATCATGGTGACCTGAGAAGATCATCCAAGACCTGGAGGTGAAGAGCTGTGACACAAACCCAAGTCTGCATCAACCAAATATTTCTTTCTAGGAGCTGGAACAAGGTATACCTAGTTCCTGGAAAAGATCCCATGGATCTAATCCATCATATGCATGAAATAAGCATGGGATGAGCAGATGCTCATATGGGTAGATCATCACTTGGTTTTCACCAAGGATTACTGCCAGTCAAAAGCCACTAAAATAGAAAGCATCTAGGTACAGATCCTATGCACAGAAACTAGCACATATGCACAGATGCACACACTAGCCAGATTTGATGCATAGATAGCACCAGTAGATGGCAAGGATTAGCAGCCAAGACTACACAATAAATCCTAAGCATACAACCATCAGAAACCCTAGATTTCTTCACAGGCAAGTATATTGGCATTCATAGTTTCTATGATCCCCAAATATACAAGCAAAGATGAGTAGCCAACCAGATCTAGCCAACCATGTGAGCAACCAGTCAGTAGCAAGGCTACTGAGGTCACTTCACACTTAGCACCAATTGAGAGAAAGCCAAATACAAAGCATCACTATCCAGAAATGGATTCAGACTTTAATTGCTTGTTAAATAATCATGAACAGCAAATTCATATACAAGCAAGTCATTTAAAATCATCACTGCATAAGCAGTTCATCATAATCAAATTAATACAAGCATGAATTTATTACAGATCCATGCTGAGTACTGACAGTAGCACACTATTGAGCAACACAGTTAATTTATAGCCACAGTATTAGCCAGTAAGCCATCACTGATAATCAATTGATCAAATGGATCAATCATAGCAAGCCAAGTTACACAGAGAGGTTAGCCAGCAAGCAAAGAATGATCCAATGGATCATTGGCTTGCAGGAGTAGCACTGAAGCATATCACAGGCACCTCTGGCACACACACAAGTGTCACAGATGCAACACAAGTACACCTAGACAAGCAAGCATGATAGACCAGTGAGCATAAGCAAGTCATAACCAAGCATAGCATGGCATAGTTAGCTCTTGAGCAAGCACAGTAGAGCATGGCAAGTATAGAGCATGCTAGGAGCAGCAGAGAAGCAAGAACAACATGAACAGCATGTCGAGCAGCATGTGCCAGTACCAGTAAATGGTAATTGGACCATGATCTTGCAATCAATCCAAGCACAGACGAATTGCATAGGAATAGCATGGCTCTGTGTGATCACAGGATCACCAGAGAGCAGCAGAGCTTGAGGAGGAAGAAGAACAGTACCAAGGAGGCGCACAGAGAAGAGGTGGATGCAACACTTACTTGCGCCTGGAAGCAGAGGCTAGGGCATGGCGAGGCAGTGCTCGCGCGGCCCTAACGGCTGCAAGTCCAGGGTAGGCGCCGGCGTTACGCCGACGAGCACAAACACCACCACAGCACGGCACGGAGACGACGGCACAAGTACTGCAAGCAGCACCTGCGCCAGGTCGGTCTCGGAGGCACACACATCGTCGGCGAGGACGAGATCTCGCCGGAGTTCGTCGAGGCGATTCCACCCGAGATCCAGATCGGAGGCGATTCGCCAGGAGAGGAAGGGAAGGAGAAAACCACGCGGACAGATCGATAGATCTGCTCGCGGCGGTTCTGGTGCGGTAGGTGGCTACGGCGGAGGAGCTCGGAGTCGGCCGGAGCACGGCGGCGGCCATGGCGGCGACGCCATCGCCACGGGAGTCGCGAGAGAGAAGCTAGGGTTAGGAAAAAGTGAGAGAGGGCCGAGTGAGTGAGAGCGGTGGGCCGTTCGGCTCCACCGAGCCGCTATGGGCACGCCTTAGTGGGCTGTCCCATGGGCTTAGGTTAGTGGGCTGGGCCCAATATGGGTCCAGGGGGTATTTTAGTCTTTTCACAATTTAGAAAAAGGCCATTATTTCACCAAATTTTAATAAATAAAATACAACTCTAAAAATCCATTAAAAATTGGATTGGTGAATGAAAAATTATTCTTGATAAGAATAAAATATGAAATAAAATTTAATGAACAAATTTAAATTTGTGAATTTTATGAATTTAAAATAAACATTTGGAATTTCAAATTATATTTCCTTGTATTAATAAATCAAGGAAAAATTCCAAATAAGTTTAAATACTTATTTCTTAAACATTTCAAAATGAAATTCTATTATTCCAAGTCATTTCTATTTGAAAAGGTATTTTCCAAAGGAAGATATTCTAATCCTTTTTATTCTCAAAAATATTGAGACAACTCTATTATTTCAAATTATTTTGGAATAAATAATGAATCACCAACATAAAGTAGTTTTGCTTTGAATTATGTTACCTTGTGTGAATTAAAGTGTTTTATACATTAAAACAATTGTAAATTACTGCCAAAGGCATAAATCTTAACTCAACCCTAAATTGTAATAACTCATCGGGATAAAGGGATTCAACTTAAAATAATACATCCATGCATGCATCATTTGGATTTTATAACATTGTCCTTACCGGACAATGATGCTTCTTTACAGAACCCGAGGTCCAGGTTCCATCCAACGCATTGAACTGCACTATCTCGCAGTCCACAGGCAAGTTCACCCTTGCTCATGTCAAATTTGAGTATTTTCTATTAATTTAATGCAAAGCTATATGACTTATCATTCCTGCATTGAAAATGAAATGTTACTTTTCCAATTATGAATATGACTATGTGGCTGGCAATGGAACCATGGTATGTGTTGATTGGTGGAGGTTCCATTGCATGGGTACTACTCATCTAGGACTAAGTACCAATGCCGTCCAGTGATTCTAGCGCCGTACATATCGCGTTGACCATAAGATCTATAATGGCTCTGGGGAAGCCAGCTGTATCTTTTCCCTCTCGCATGCCAACGGATTGGTAATAAGGGTTGCCCGGATCAGTCTATCTTTGGTAAAGGTGGGGACATGTGGTCCTGCACGGTCTACCATTAGATACAGGAGAGGGTAGACTTATTATTGGTCTATGAAGGATTGTAAGGGTTGTCCGGATCAGTCTATCTATGGTGTATAGAACAGGGCATATAAGTTGTTCGGCTCAGTCTACCTTAATGGTATAGGAGAGAACAAGTGCCTGGGTTAGTCTACCCATAGATATAGGAGAGGACAGACTTACAAAAGGGTGGGTCTGCGAGGTCGCGGAGAAGGCGGTGTGGGCTTGGATCTTTATACCTGGCCTCACACCAAGGAAGTGTGAACGGGGGCAAGTCCCTGCGGATGGCAAAAAGGGTGAGATCTCTTATGGGAAAAGTAACGCACCTCTGCAGAGTGTATTAAATTGTGGGTGTCACTCCCTGTTCCGGGAAGGGAACTGCGAACGCGGCAGGAAAGGAACTCGTGAAGTTCTAGTCAACCTGTGAAGACTGACGGGCATAGTTTTCAGAATAAAATAAACCTTTTGAAGAAATGATTTCGAAACATGCATTGACCTAAGATTTTCTGATCGAAGGTCGTAGCTAGTGCATCAAACACCTTTTACTCTTTTGAACTTGCTGAGTACCCCTGTACTCACTTTATTTCGACACCCTTGCTAGACTGTGATACGGAAGTGGAGGCCATCACCAATGGAGCACCAGAAGGAAGCTACGAGCTGGTCTACGAGGAACCTGATCTTTCCGGAGGAGTTGAAGGAGTAGACTATGGGATAGTCTACGGACCCGATGACATGGAGGTGGAGGAGTAGTGATATACCTGAGTAGTATAGAGCCGAGCAGCGTAGTGGCATACTTAAATAAGTTGCTGAGCTCTTTTCATATCTAAGTTGGTTTGTACTAAGTACCTTATGTTGTAGGGTGTTCTCATCGGACCTGTGAGAATACCAACTTGTTAAGACCATGATTGTAATATATTATCGAGTGTTATGACCTGCAATGTTTCTGTTGTACCACTCTGAGGGATGTGATATTTGTGAAGAAGTCCCTTCATGAAGATCATATCAACGACTTGTATACTACAACATGCAGTGGTATGCTGGGTCACCGCAGCTGGTATCAGAGCAAATGTTGCGACCTTAGGTTGGAAAAACCTAGTATAGGGAAGAAACCTGTAGGAGTCGAGTTGAAATAGTAAAGGATTCTCTAAGAATATGATGTTTATTCACTTGAGAATAGAAAAATCATATATTTTAGTGCGATAATTCTTTATTATAACTATTATTATACACTATCACTACTAATTTTCTGCTTTTGTATACAGCCATAATGGCGTACACGTTTCCCAAGAGGACTTTGAGGCAGGTTGAGGGATGGCTCGGTGATTATGAGGGACCACTTACAGATCTCCTGCGTGGGATGCTGAAGGAACTTCACTGTGAAACTCGGATACCTGTTTTCAAGTACACCTATTATGATGGAGAGATAGTAGCCAAGCACAGAGTTTCAGTTCAACTACCTATGCGACTGGAGATGAGCCGTATAATGCCATACGGAGAAGCCAAAACCTTTACCACAGCCTTTCACATGGCCATATTCAAGGCAATCCTTGAAATAAGGCAGCACAAGTCAGTAGAACTGCTATGTTCAGAGTATTCTCATATACCTCATGCCGAGGAAGATGAGGATCCCGCTCTGAATCATCTGCTGATGGCAAACAAACATCCTGAAGTGGCAGCACAGCACATGGACAGTTGTAAGTCTTTACTGACTACGATGTACCTTCTACACGTGAAGATGGTGGGTGAGATTGACCACATGCTAGCTGAGTTCACGGACCCTGATAAAGTCCAAGCTCGGATGCATGATCTGAGGGCACAACCCCAATATACAACACCCTTCTTTAGCCTAAACAACCCTGTAGATTGGAGTGGCCAGGCAACCCAGAGAGATCCACTTACACCCAACTTTGTCCCACATTATCCACATGTGTCAGCATCATATGATTCTGGATATGGGGGAGATAACTCATGGAACCTAAACTGCTCCGAGTCACCAATCGAAAACTCAACCGGTTGGCGTTTCGGGGAACCTTATGGAGATGAGGAGGAACCTATTCCATGTGACACTGGAGATGAAAGTGGTGGGGTTAACCAGTATGTTAACCGACACTACGGGAAGGAAGAGAAAGGTACTGATTCCATTTCTTTAGACTTGGAGATGGGATTCTCAAAACCATCACAGTACGAGGAAGGTGAAAGCTCCGGAGTGAAGAAGAAGAAGAAGAAGATGAGGGGGCAGGTGAATCGAAACCCTTCATGGATGACCAATGAAGGAGGTATGAATCCTACTGGGGATACATACGAGTCATTGTCCAGTTACTTTGGCATGACCGATCTCTGTCTCGGCACTTCGTCCGATTCAGATTACATACCTACTGGAAGGACCTTTGTTCCGGACGGTGTTCGGAAGACGAGTCGCTGTACCGGATGGACCCCAGGAATGTATGCGGAGGCGAACGAAGACGATGAGGAGTAGAGCTCCAAGGAAGAATAAAGTAGTATAGGTGGTATTGTACTAGAACGTATTTTAAATTCCGTTGGCTTGGGCTTGAAGCCAAATAAGTGGTTATATAAGTACCACATGTAATATATGTGTGTAAGTTATGTAATATACGGTGTATATACATAATAAATGTTTGCTTTGGATTTGCTTCTTGATTTCATTGTGTGACTAGTTCTGGGCAATGAGTTGAGCTCAGAAAACATTGGCATGGTGTAATTATGAGTAATCGCTCTTTGTTACAGGACTAGGGGGAAATGGCGTTAGTTGAAACCGAAGATGCTCGGAGAGAGCGGGAGGCGAAAGAAAAGGAGGAAGCGGATGCCGCAGCTAGAGCAGAGGATGCACCACCACCACCACACCCAATGATGCATCCAGATTTCCAACAGTACATGAGGGCAATGGAAGAAGATAGGAGGAGGTACCAGGAGAGTCAAAACAAGAACATGCAAGATTTCTTTACCCACGTCATCAATGATAGGGGTAATGAAGGCAGGGGAGTAACCTTATCAGACTTCCAGAATGCAAGACCACTACCTTTTGCATCAGCCCCAGAACCAATGGATGCAGAAGACTGGCTCATGGACACTGAAAGAAAGTTGAGGACCGTTGGATGCAATGATGAAGAAAAGATTCGGTATGCCACTTATTTGTTGTCAGGTCCAGCAGCATCATGGTGGGAGAATCTTGTGGCAGTACACCCTCCAGAAAAGGTGTTCACCTGGGAGGAATTCAAGAAGAAGTTCCGGGATGCCCATGTTCCGGAGAGCGTGGTGGAGCTGAAGAAGAGAGAGTTTGACGAGCTGCATCAGAATACTGCACCTATCATGCAGTATGTCCGAGATTTTAATAGGCTGTCAAGATATGCACCTGAGGAAGTGGACACTGAGGAGAAAAGAAAGAAACGATTCATGAAAGGCATGAATCCATACATGAAGATGCAACTGAGGTTGGCACGGACTGCAGAATTCCAGGAACTGATTGATTCGGCAATCACTTTCGAGGATGACTACAGGCAGGTCCAGGAGGATAGGAGGAAGAAGGCTCGTATCGAGCCAAGGAAGTACCCAGTCAGTAAACCGACTCCAGATCGGAGTTTCAAACCCCGATTCCGACCTACTGGTAATCAGTATAACCGGGGAGGTCAGAATCAGAACCCAAGAAATCAGATCATATGCAACAGCTGTGGGCAGAGGGGACATATTCAAAGGGATTGTCAGAAGCCCAGGATCATATGCTATGGTTGTGGGAAAGAGGGACACATCAAGCCAGAGTGTCCAAACAAGGCGTCATGGAGTGGACAAAGCTCCGGAGGACGAGGCGGAGGTAACAACAGCAACAACAACAACAACACCAACCGGAACTACAACAACAACAACAACAACAACAACAAGAGGGGAAAGCCATATGGGAAGCTGAATTGCACAACTTTGGAGCAAGCAGGAGAGTCGGATCAAGCAGTCGTAGGTACGCTCAGCATCCTTACTCATCCTGGCAAAGTATTATTTGATACTGGAGCAACTACATCATTCCTTGCACGGGAATTTGTGGAACAATTCGGGCTTAGATGTTCTAAGTTAGAAACACCTATAACTGTCTTATCTGCGGGGGGAACGATCTTAGTAACCCACGTGAAAGAAGCACAGGTCATAACCATTTGTGACTGTGTATATTTCGCGGACCTATTCATCATCCCCATGAAGGACATATCAGTCATCCTAGGAATGGACTGGTTAACGGAGAATGGCGCAGTAATCAACTGTGGAGACAAGACAGTATCACTCCGAAACTCCATAGGAGGTCAGATAGTGTTTCAAGGAGACAAGTACACTCAGTTGGAGATAGGATTGGAGCTGAATAGTCTGAAGGAGGTGAAGATTGAAGATATCCCTGTAGTGAATGAGTTTCAAGATGTATTTCCAAAGGAACTACCGGGAATGCCACCCGATAGAGAGATCGAGTTTACCATAGATCTAATTCCAGGCACAGCACCAATAGCTCAACCACCATATAAGATGGGGCCAAAGGAATTAGTGGAACTGAAAGCTCAGATAGATGAACTGGAACAGAAGGGATTTATCCAAGAAAGTGTGTCACCATGGGGTACACCAGTTATCTTTGTGGATAAAAGAGATGGAGGAAGGAGAATGTGTGGAGATTACAGGAATCTTAACAATGTAACCATCAAGAACAAGTACCCTTTACCCAGAATACAAGATCTTTTTGATCAAGTTCAAGGAGCTGGAGTCTTCTCGAAGATAGATTTAAGGTCAGGATATCACCAAATCAAGATCAAGAAGGAAGATGTGCCAAAAACAGCGTTTGTGTCAAGGTATGGACACCATGAATACTTGGTTGTACCATTTGGACTAACAAATGCACCAGCTATTTTCATGAATTTAATGAACAAGATATTCATGAAGTACTTGGACAAGTTTGTGATCGTGTTTATCGATGACATTCTGATCTATTCCAAAGATAAAGAAGAACATGCCAAGCATTTGAAGATAGTTCTGCAGATTTTAAGGGAACATCAGCTATATGCAAAGTTCAGCAAGTGCAAGTTTTGGTTAGATAGTGTTGAATTTCTTGGACATGTCATAACCAAAGAGGGAATAGCAGTGAATCCAAGCAAGGTTCAGTCAGTATTGGAATGGAAGTCACCTAAGAATGCTAAGGAGATCAGAGGATTCCTTGGTATGGCGGGCTATTATCGGAGGTTCATTGAAGGATTTTCGAAGATTGCAGGACCAATGACCAAGTTACTCAAGAAGAATACCCCATTTGTGTGGACTGATGAGTGTGAAACCAGTTTCCAAACACTCAAAGAGAAGTTAACCACGGCACCGGTGTTAGCAGTTCCTGAACCCGGAAAGGATTACACGGTGTATTGTGATGCTTCCAAGAATGGACTTGGATGTGTTCTAATGCAAGATCGTAAGGTGATAGCCTACGGATCAAGACAACTAAAGCCACATGAACATAACTACCCAGTACATGACTTAGAATTGGCGGCAGTTGTGTATGCTTTGAAGAGTTGGAGGCAATTCCTCTATGGATCCAAATGTGAGTTGTATACAGATCACAAAAGCTTGAAGTATTTCTTCACTCAGAAGGAATTAAACATGAGACAAAAGAGATGGTTAGAGTTGATTAAAGACTATGAGCTGACAATCAACTACACACCAGGCAAGGCTAATGTAGTAGCAGATGCTTTAAGCAGGAAGAGTACTGAGAATCAACCTACAGAATGGGAGATTCCGAAGGAACTTCGGAAAGAACTCGAAGAAGCTCAGATTCTGTTTATCCAAGGTGATACAGTGGGAAGCATAGCAACCATGAGGATCATGGATGAAATGTACTCAGACCTAAAATATGAAATCATTCGGAAACAAGTAGATGATTTATTCATCCAAGAAGAAATCAAAAGGATTGGAGAGGGTAAACCGTCAGAATTCAATCTCGGAGAGTTTGGTTCTCTATACTTTCAGAAGAGGTTATGTGTACCGGATGACCCAGAAGTGAAGTCAATCATATTGAAGGAAGCACATGAAACCCCTTACTCAATACATCCGGGAAGTACTAAGATGTATATGGATTTGAAGGAAATGTTCTGGTGGAACAACATGAAAAGAGAGATAGCTCAATATGTCTCTGAATGTCATACATGTCAGCGAGTGAAAGCAGAACATCAGAGTCCTGCGGGATTACTCAAACCACTAGAGATACCAGAATGGAAATGGGATGAAATCGGAATGGATTTTGTTACTGGTTTACCAATGACCAGTAAAAAGAAGGATATGATATGGGTAATCGTGGATAGACTTACCAAGAGTGCTCATTTCATAGCCGTAAATACAAAGGACACTGCAGAAAAGCTTGTGGATATATATGTGAAGGAGATTGTTAGCAAGCATGGAGTACCAAAGAAGATAGTCTCAGATAGAGGTTCAATTTTCACATCAGCGTTCTGGAAACAACTCCAAGAAGCTTTAGGAACCAAGTTGGATTTCAGTACAGCTTATCATCCACAAACCGGAGGACAAACCGAAAGAACCAATCAGATACTTGAAGATATGCTTAGAGCTTGTGCTCTAAACTTTGGAGGCTCATGGGAGGACCATCTACCATTGGCGGAATTCTCATATAACAATAGTTATCAGAGTAGTATCCAGATGGCACCGTACGAAGCATTGTACGGAAGGAAGTGTAGATCACCAATCTGTTGGTTTGAAACCGGAGAGAACAAGGAGTTTACACCGGACTACATCAAGGAGAGACAAGGAGTCATCGAGGTGATCCGAGATAGACTCAAAATAGCCCAAAGTCGACAGAAGAGTTATGCCGACCAGAAGAGACGAGTTTGGGAACCAAAAGTAGGAGACATGGTATATTTGAAAGTTAGCCCAATGAAAGGACTCAAAAGGTTCGGAGTAAAAGGAAAA
Organism: Lolium multiflorum; assembly: GCA_030979885.1. NCBI lineage: Eukaryota > Viridiplantae > Streptophyta > Magnoliopsida > Poales > Poaceae > Lolium > Lolium multiflorum. The sequence goes on along the minus strand of CM061751.1, from coordinate 147,579,081 downwards.
CTAAGTCCTCGATACATAGGACCATTCAAGATACTCAGTCAGAATCGAGAAACAGCTTTTGAGTTGGAACTACCGGAACAGCTCAGTCTAATTCACAATGTTTTTCATGTATCACAACTCAGAAAATGTTTGAAGGCACCTGATGATCCCATTACACATGAAGAAATAGAGCTACAATCAGACTTAACTTATGTGGAGAAGCCTGAAAAGATTTTGGAAGTACAGTGGAAGAAGTTAAGGAATAGAGCAATCAAATACTGCAAGATACAATGGCAACATCATCCTGAACGAGAAGCAACCTGGGAGACCGAAGAAGAGCTCAGGAAGTCCTACCCCGAGTTATTCAGGTACCAATCTTAACTTCGGGACGAAGTTTCTGTTAAGGGGGAGAGGCTGTAATAACCCAGAACATAGGAACAACGAAGGGTAGATTTAGAAATGGGATGTGCATTTCATCGCAAAACGGGGGAAATTTTCGCGCCTTATTGCAACTAAACCTAAGAGGGATCGAGGTTCTCTCTCATTTTGCACTTAGGGTTAGGCAATGTGAGTTAGGGAAATTTCGACATGATCTCTTTTGTATCTTGTTGATTTGGGGGAATTGATTTCATTTGACAAGTGTTAATACATTAAACAATAAGCATTACACAATATAAGTATGAATTTAAAATTCAAACACAAGATAATATTCAAATCATTTTGGATTTCAAAGTGAGTATCAAATACAATATTTAATCAAGAATATACACAATACTTAATGCAAAAGCTCATAAACAAAAACTTGAGCTTTATTGATATCACAACACAAATTACATTGTCTTTACAGAATTCTTGATACAAGAATTGATGAATAATAAACAGAAATAAAAATGAAGATTACAATATAGTTCCTAAACTAAAATCTAGACTATGTGCCTTGAAGTATCTCTTCATGGCCATGTCCATCTTCAAAAACCTGCAAAATAAAACATCTACACTAGCCAGAATGTTAGTGTTAGACAAATATTCAGTTTGGACAGAACCAAGTGTCATGCACACTTGTGCTGTTCCAAAACCATGGACAGCACAAGATAAGGGCAGCAGCAGACCAAACCTGAGCACACACAGGGGCTCAAGTTTCAGCATATGAGAGCACACAGCTCAAGTGTGCTAGGCAGCAACAGCAAGGCAATGCATCAGCCTAGTCACCAAGGCAAGCCAGGCTTGTGTGTCAATGCAAGGATAGAAGTAGGGTTCATATAAAAGGGGCACAAACCCTAGAAGTCATAACCAGTCGACCAGATCAAGATTCACCAGGTAAGGGTGAAGCAAGAACAAGCTCAGTTCATCCAGTTCTTGAGCAAGAACAGAACCAACCCATACAAAACCACTCAACCACCAGGAATCATGGTGACCTGAGAAGATCATCCAAGACCTGGAGGTGAAGAGCTGTGACACAAACCCAAGTCTGCATCAACCAAATATTTCTTTCTAGGAGCTGGAACAAGGTATACCTAGTTCCTGGAAAAGATCCCATGGATCTAATCCATCATATGCATGAAATAAGCATGGGATGAGCAGATGCTCATATGGGTAGATCATCACTTGGTTTTCACCAAGGATTACTGCCAGTCAAAAGCCACTAAAATAGAAAGCATCTAGGTACAGATCCTATGCACAGAAACTAGCACATATGCACAGATGCACACACTAGCCAGATTTGATGCATAGATAGCACCAGTAGATGGCAAGGATTAGCAGCCAAGACTACACAATAAATCCTAAGCATACAACCATCAGAAACCCTAGATTTCTTCACAGGCAAGTATATTGGCATTCATAGTTTCTATGATCCCCAAATATACAAGCAAAGATGAGTAGCCAACCAGATCTAGCCAACCATGTGAGCAACCAGTCAGTAGCAAGGCTACTGAGGTCACTTCACACTTAGCACCAATTGAGAGAAAGCCAAATACAAAGCATCACTATCCAGAAATGGATTCAGACTTTAATTGCTTGTTAAATAATCATGAACAGCAAATTCATATACAAGCAAGTCATTTAAAATCATCACTGCATAAGCAGTTCATCATAATCAAATTAATACAAGCATGAATTTATTACAGATCCATGCTGAGTACTGACAGTAGCACACTATTGAGCAACACAGTTAATTTATAGCCACAGTATTAGCCAGTAAGCCATCACTGATAATCAATTGATCAAATGGATCAATCATAGCAAGCCAAGTTACACAGAGAGGTTAGCCAGCAAGCAAAGAATGATCCAATGGATCATTGGCTTGCAGGAGTAGCACTGAAGCATATCACAGGCACCTCTGGCACACACACAAGTGTCACAGATGCAACACAAGTACACCTAGACAAGCAAGCATGATAGACCAGTGAGCATAAGCAAGTCATAACCAAGCATAGCATGGCATAGTTAGCTCTTGAGCAAGCACAGTAGAGCATGGCAAGTATAGAGCATGCTAGGAGCAGCAGAGAAGCAAGAACAACATGAACAGCATGTCGAGCAGCATGTGCCAGTACCAGTAAATGGTAATTGGACCATGATCTTGCAATCAATCCAAGCACAGACGAATTGCATAGGAATAGCATGGCTCTGTGTGATCACAGGATCACCAGAGAGCAGCAGAGCTTGAGGAGGAAGAAGAACAGTACCAAGGGGAGGCGCACAGAGAAGAGGTGGATGCAACACTTACTTGCGCCTGGAAGCAGAGGCTAGGGCATGGCGAGGCAGTGCTCGCGCGGCCCTAACGGCTGCAAGTCCAGGGTAGGCGCCGGCGTTACGCCGACGAGCACAAACACCACCACAGCACGGCACGGAGACGACGGCACAAGTACTGCAAGCAGCACCTGCGCCAGGTCGGTCTCGGAGGCACACACATCGTCGGCGAGGACGAGATCTCGCCGGAGTTCGTCGAGGCGATTCCACCCGAGATCCAGATCGGAGGCGATTCGCCAGGAGAGGAAGGGAAGGGAAAACCACGCGGACAGATCGATAGATCTGCTCGCGGCGGTTCTGGTGCGGTAGGTGGCTACGGCGGAGGAGCTCGGAGTCGGCCGGAGCACGGCGGCGGCCATGGCGGCGACGCCATCGCCACGGGAGTCGCGAGAGAGAAGCTAGGGTTAGGAAAAAGTGAGAGAGGGCCGAGTGAGTGAGAGCGGTGGGCCGTTCGGCTCCACCGAGCCGCTATGGGCACGCCTTAGTGGGCTGTCCCATGGGCTTAGGTTAGTGGGCTGGGCCCAATATGGGTCCAGGGGGGTATTTTAGTCTTTTCACAATTTAGAAAAAGGCCATTATTTCACCAAATTTTAATAAATAAAATACAACTCTAAAAATCCATTAAAAATTGGATTGGTGAATGAAAAATTATTCTTGATAAGAATAAAATATGAAATAAAATTTAATGAACAAATTTAAATTTGTGAATTTTATGAATTTAAAATAAACATTTGGAATTTCAAATTATATTTCCTTGTATTAATAAATCAAGGAAAAATTCCAAATAAGTTTAAATACTTATTTCTTAAACATTTCAAAATGAAATTCTATTATTCCAAGTCATTTCTATTTGAAAAGGTATTTTCCAAAGGAAGATATTCTAATCCTTTTTATTCTCAAAAATATTGAGACAACTCTATTATTTCAAATTATTTTGGAATAAATAATGAATCACCAACATAAAGTAGTTTTGCTTTGAATTATGTTACCTTGTGTGAATTAAAGTGTTTTATACATTAAAACAATTGTAAATTACTGCCAAAGGCATAAATCTTAACTCAACCCTAAATTGTAATAACTCATCGGGATAAAGGGATTCAACATAAAATAATACATCCATGCATGCATCATTTGGATTTTATAACATTGTCCTTACCGGACAATGATGCTTCTTTACAGAACCCGAGGTCCAGGTTCCATCCAACGCATTGAACTGCACTATCTCGCAGTCCACAGGCAAGTTCACCCTTGCTCATGTCAAATTTGAGTATTTTCTATTAATTTAATGCAAAGCTATATGACTTATCATTCCTGCATTGAAAATGAAATGTTACTTTTCCAATTATGAATATGACTATGTGGTGGCAATGGAACCATGGTATGTGTTGATTGGTGGAGGTTCCATTGCATGGGTACTACTCATCTAGGACTAAGTACCAATGCCGTCCAGTGATTCTAGCGCCGTACATATCGCGTTGACCATAAGATCTATAATGGCTCTGGGGAAGCCAGCTGTATCTTTTCCCTCTCGCATGCCAACGGATTGGTAATAAGGGTTGCCCGGATCAGTCTATCTTTGGTAAAGGTGGGGGATGACCCACAAGTATAGGGGGTGTATCGCAGTATCTTCGATAAGTAAGAATGTCGATCCCAACGAGGAGCAGAAGGTGTTGGCAGCAGTTTCGATGGAGGATTCACTGTAAATGCTCACAGACAAGTATTGGGGGTTTTGATATTGCAGATAAATAAAGTACAAGTAAATAAAATGCGAGAGAAATAATTGCAGCGAGTGGCCCAATCCTTTTTAGCACAAAGGACAAGCCGGTTTGTTTACTTATAATGACCAAACGTTCCCGAGGACACACGGGGATTTTAGTCTAGTACTTTCGCTTCATGTGGTTTAATAATCTTCATTGTTTTGATAAGTGTTGTGTGGGTGAACCTATGCTAATGCACCGCCCTTCCTAGGACTAATACATACTTGTGATTATACCCCTTGCAAGCATCCGCAACTACAAGAAAGTAATTAAGATAAATCTAACCACAGCCTTAAACTCTGAGATCCTGCGATCCCCCTGCATCGATATACTAACGGGGGCTCAGGTTTCTGTCACTCCGGCAACCCCGCAATTAGCAACCGAATACAAGATGCACTCCCCTAGGCCCATAAATGGTGAAGTGTCGTGTAGTCGACGTTCACACGACACCACTAGAAGAATGACACCACAACTTAAATATCATAACATTGAATATTACTCAACCATAATTCACTACTAGCATTTAGACTTCACCCATGTCCTCAAGAACTAAACGAACTACTCACGAGACATCATATGGAATACAATCAGAGGTGATATGATGATGAATAACAATCTGAACATAAACCTTGGTTCAATGGTTTCACTCAATAGCATCTACAACAAGTATAGAATAACACCGGGAGAGTTTCCCCTATCAAACAATCAAGATTTAACCCGAATTGCTACAGCGATGACGAGGTGCAGCGGTGGTGATGGCGGTGTAGATGGTGGAGATGATGATGATGATGATGGAGATGATGTCCCGCTCGATGACGATGGCGATGGCGTCGATTTCCCCCTCCGGGAGGGAATTTCCCCGGCGGATTCCTGCCCGCCGGAGAGCTCTTTTCTCTCTGGTGTTCTCCGCCCCGCAGAGGCGGCTGTAACCCTTCGTGAGGATCCTCGTGGCTTAGGTTTTCGGGACGAAGGAGTACGCGAAGAAAAGGAGGCGAAAAGGGTCGTGGGGAGCATAGGGTGGCGCGGCCGGGGCCTGGGCCGCGCCGCCCTATGGTCTGGGCCCACATGGCCCCTCTCTTCTTCCCCTTGGCTCCCTCCGTCATCTGGAAAAATAGGAATTTTCGTGAAATTCCCTTCCACAGTTGATCTTCCGAAATATTGCGTTCTGACGGTGCTTTTTCCAGCGAATCCTGGCTCCGGTGCTTGATCCTCCAATGATGATGAAACATGCAAAATAGGTGAAATAACATAAGTATTGTATCCCAATATGAAATATATCAATGAATAACAGCAAATTATGATACAAAATAGTGATGCAAATTGGACGTATCAACTCCCCCAAGCTTAGACCTCGCTTGTCCCCAAGCGAAACTGAGCTCGATAAACAAGACCACATGTTTATGGAGTGAAGAGTCGATAAATAAAATACGGACAAGAAGCATCATATTCATTCACACAAGACATTCTAGTAAACAACTTCCTCATATAACTCATCTTGAAATAGGTAAAGAGAAATCACAAGTAAAGGTGCATAAGAAATCATAGTTGGTGATGGCAAACTTTGTTCTTGGTCAGAGAACTACTAACGGATTGTACTTCTAAGCAAAGCTTTCATATTTTTATAGCTGAGCTTTCATATTTAAGCATAACAATCTCCTCATAATCATTGATAACTTCAAAGTCATATTCATTCAGATAAAATTGGTACTAAACAAGAAAGTATAAAAGACATGATTAACTGAATCATAGCATAAATGATTGGTTCACAACAACTCAATTGCTTGCTTGAGATAGAGGGAAATAGGTTTACTGACTCAACATAAAAGTAAAAGACAGGCCCTTCGCAGAGGGAAGCAGGGATTAAATCATGTGCTAGAGCTTTTCAAATTTTGAAATCATATAAAGAGAATAAAAGTAATATTTTGAGCGGTGTTTGTTGTTGTCAACGAATGGTAGCGGGCACTCTAACCCCCTTGCCACGAACCTTCAAAGAGCGGCTCCCATGAGGGACGGCATCTCTACCAGCAAGGTAGATCATCCCCCTTCTCTTTTGTTTACACATGTATTTTAGTTTTATTATGGGTGACACTCCCCCAACCTTGGCTTTCTCAATCCATGGCTAACCGAATCCTCGGGTGCCTTCCAACATTCACATACCATGGAGGAGTGTCTATTGCAAAATTAAGTTGCTTACTGATAATCAGAGCAAAACATGTGAAGAGAATTATTAATGAAAGTTATTAATTGGGGCTGGGAACCCCGTTGCCAGCTCTTATTGCAAAGTTATTGGATAAGCGGATGTGCCGCTAGTCCATTGGTGAAAGTCCGCCCAACAAGATTGAAAGATAAAACACCACATACTTCCTCATGAGCTATAAAACATTGACACAAATAAGGAGTAGTATAGTTTGAATAATTTAAAGGTAGCACATGAAGTATTTACTTGGAATGGCAGAAAATACCATGTAGTAGGTAGGTATGGTGGACGCAAATGGCATAGGTTTGGTCTAAGGTTATGGATGTATGAGAAGCATTCCCTCTCGATACAGATCTTTGGCTAGCAAGGTTTGATAGCAAGCATAAAGGTTGAGGGAAACAAACAAATATACATATGATAGAAACAATCATGCATCTTTCTCATAAGTACAAGCAATTTTAACTCTAGAATACTAAGCATAGAGATAATAGAGTAATGTATCTAAGTGTATTTCTCTCTTCTATTAAACATCAAGATGTTGTTGCTATTGACCAATGCTAAGTTTGCCAAAACCAAATAGATTTACTTGATGCTCCCAAAGTGATATCAATACTCATGTCAAGAGTAATCATATAATGGAGATTGCAAACTAAAATAAGGTGTGCAAAAAGTAAATGATAAGACTTCTCATTAATATTCCATAACGATAACTCACACCAACGGATACATAGATAACTAACTAAGAGAGATACTTCCACATTGCATACTATTCCATATAATAACTTCCCTACTCATGATATGACACTACTTGATAGTAAAAGATAAAGGTGGTGGTGATGTGATACCGCGGCACTCCCCCAAGCTTGGAACAAACCAAGGGGATGCCAATACCGATGATGAATTACTCCTTCGGCGATGGTGGTGATGAATTCCTGACAAGCTTCTCAATAAGCTCCTGGAGCTCGTCAATCCTGTATATGAGATTGCGAATCATCTCTGAATTGTGCTCGACGCGGTTAAGGAGTCTGTCCGACGGTGAGTCCCAACTCTTGGAGTTATTTCCCCACTCTTCAGCTTCAGGCTCCTTCTCTCCTGCAGTGTCAGAACGATTTATATCCCAATTACTTGGCAACACTACCTTGGGGGTCCTTTCAGTTTGACGATCGTAGATTAGATTGCGGTAAGGGTTGTAATGGCTCGGATAAGATGTCCTTGGAGCCAAGTAGTGACGTGGAACCGCTCCTCCGGTGGCGATTCGTGCACTCCTCTTGATGTTGGATGGACTTGATATCACGCCAATACTTGCGACGGTGGCTTGTTGGCGTTCCTGCGGAGCTTCCTCCACTTCTTCATCCTCTCTTGCATCTTCTTTCTTCAGCTCCGGGTCTTGAATATTTTCCTTCAAAGGTTCCTTGTCCTTGTTGTTGGAGACCATGGTGCTTATAGATCAAAACAAATCTGGCAGAAAACAGCTCGAAACAAAACACGACGAGAAAACGATATTACGGACCTCCAGGGGTCCGGGGGATTATATAGCAAATATTTTTACGACAAAAGGAAGATTCCAGGTCGAAAACGAGTCGGAAAGGGGCAACGAGGCGGCCAGACCATAGGTCGGCGCGGCCAGGGTGGGCCCGCGCCGGCCTATGGTGGCACGCCCTCGCGCGTCTTTCCACTCCGTTTCGATTCCGTAATTTTTCATATTTTCCAAAAACAGCAGAAATAATGTTCGGAAGGGTAAACGCGGACTTTTTATTACCTATACTGTTACCTATTCAAAGTCCAGTTCTGGCGGACTGTCAATTTGTCCTTTGATGAAGGCCTCTGGTGTTTCCACTTGAATAATATCAACATCAACATTATAAGAATCGCCCGAGATATAATGCTTGAGTCTTTGTCCATTCACCACTTGTGTGGCATTGCCTTGGAGAGAGCTAATTTTAATTGCTCCTGAACGATACACCTCCTCAACAACATATGGTCCTTCCCACTTCGAGAGTAATTTCCCTGCAAAGAATCTGAGACGAGACCGATACAATAGAACTTGATCTCCAACATTAAATTCTCTTTTGATGATCCTTCTATCATGCCATTTCTTAACTTTTTCTTTAAAGAGTTTAGCATTTTCATAAGCTTCACTTCTCCATTCATCTAGAGAACTTAATTGCAACAACCTCTTATTACCGGCCAATTTAGGATCTTTATTTAGTTCTCTAACAGCCCAATAAGCTTTGTGCTCTAGTTCTAGAGGTAAATGACAAGCTTTTCCATAAACCATTTTATAAGGTGACATTCCCATAGGATTTTTATAAGCAGTTCTATAAGCCCATAACGCTTCTTTCAATTTGCTAGGCCAATTCTTTCTAGATTTATTAACAGTTTTACCTAAGATAGCTTTAATCTCTCTATTTGATAATTCTACTTGACCGCTAGTTTGAGGGTGATAAGCAGAAGCAATTCTATGATTAATACCATACTTAGCAAGAGTTTTTCTAAAACCTCCATGAATGAAATGAGAACCTCCATCAGTCATAATATATCTAGGTACTCCAAATCTAGGAAATATAATATCTACAAGCATTTTTATAGAGGTCTCACCATCAGCACTTTTTGTAGGTATAGCTTCTACCCATTTAGTAACATAATCAACAGCGACAAGTATATGAGTGTTACCGTCTGAAGAAGGGAAAGGTCCCATGAAGTCGAATCCCCAACAATCGAATGGTTCAATAACAAGAGTATAATTCATAGGCATCTCATTGCGTCTAGAGATATTACCAACTCTTTGACATTCATCACAAGATAAAATAAATTTCCTTGCATCTTTGAAGAGTGTTGGCCAATAAAAACCTGATTGTAGAACCTTCTGCGCGGTTCTATCTCCAGCGTGATGTCCTCCATAAACACTTCCATGACATTTATTCAATATCTCCTGTTGTTCATATTCAGGAACACATCTTCGCATAATACCATCCACTCCTTCTTTATATAAGTGTGGGTCATCCCAAAAATAATGCCTCAAGTCATAAAAGAATTTCCTCCTTTGCTGAGCTGAAAAGGTTGGAGGCAAATACTTCGAAACAATAAAGTTAGCATAATCTGCATACCAAGGGCTCTCTCGCGAGCTCACCTTTATTACAGCCAATTGTTCATTTGGAAAACTATCATTAACAGGAACAGGATCATAAGCAATATTTTCCAATCTAGACAAATTATCAGCAACAGGATTATCAGCACCTTTCCTATCTATAATATGTAAATCAAATTCTTGCAACAGAAGTACCCATCTAATAAGCCTTGGCTTAGCATCTTTCTTTGTCATAAGGTATCTAATTGCAGCATGATCAGTATGAATTGTAACTTTTGAATCAACAATATAAGGTCTAAACTTATCACAAGCAAAGACTACAGCTAACAATTCTTTTTCAGTTGTAGCATAATTTCTTTGAGCAGCATCAAGAGTCTTACTAGCATAATGAATAACATTTAACTTTTTATCTACCCGCTGTCCAAGAACAGCGCCTACAGCAAAATCACTAGCATCACACATAATTTCAAAAGGCAAATTCCAATCAGGAGGTTCAACTACAGGAGCAGTTGTTAAGGCTTTCTTTAGAGTTTCAAAAGCTTCCTTACAATCATCATCAAAAACAAAAGGTACATCTTTTTGAAGAAGATTAGTAAGAGGCTTTGAAATTTTAGAGAAATCTTTAATAAATCTCCTATAAAACCCAGCATGACCAAGAACACTACGAATACCTTTAACATCCCTCGGATAGGGCATCTTCTCAATTGCTTCAACTTTAGCTCTATCAACTTCAATACCTCTCTCGGAAATTTTATGTCCCAATACAATTCCTTCATTAACCATAAAATGGCATTTCTCCCAATTAAGAACAAGGTTAGTTTCTTCACATCTCTGCAAAACTTTATCGAGGTTTCGCAGGCAATTATCAAAAGAATTCCCATAGACAGAAAAATCATCCATGAACACCTCTACAATACTTTCGCAAAAACCATGAAAAATAGCAGACATGCATCTTTGAAAAGTAGCAGGAGCATTACATAAACCAAAAGGCATACGCCTATAAGCATAAGTTCCATAAGGACAAGTAAAAGTGGTTTTCTCTTGATCTTTAGCTTTAAACAATTTGTGAAAACCCAGAATAACCATCAAGAAAGCAAAAATGAGTATTTTTAGATAACCTCTCTAGCATTTGATCAATAAAGGGTAAAGGGTAATGATCTTTCTTAGTAACTTTATTAACTTTTCGAAAATCAATGCACATTCTATAACCTACAACTATTCTTTGAGGAATAAGCTCATCATTATCATTAGGCACAACAGTCATTCCTCCTTTCTTAGGAACACAATGAACAGGACTAACCCATCTACTATCAGCAATAGGATATATAATACCAGCTTCAAGGAGTTTTAATACCTCGTTTCTTACCACTTCCTTCATCTTCGGAATTAGACGACGTTGATGTTCAACAACAGGCTTTGCATCTTCTTCCATATTAATAGCATGTTGGCAAATAGAAGGAGAAATCCCTTTCAAATCATCAAGAGTATAGCCAATAGCTCCTCGGTGTTTCTTCAATATTTCCAATAACCTTTCTTCCTCAATTTCTGAAAGCTTAGAACTAATAATAACAGGATATATTTTCTTATCATCAATATGAGCATATTTAAGATTATCAGGTAAAGGCTTTAGATCAAAAACAGGATCTTCCTTTGGTGGCGGTGTTGTACCCAAATCTTCCACCGGTAAATCATGCTTGAGAATAGGTTGGCGACGAAAAATTTCCTCAAGCTCATCTCTTTCTTTCCTAAAAGCTTCACTTTCACTATTCTCCAAATGTTGCTGCAAAGGGTTATTAGGAACAAGAACAATAGATGCACACTGCTCCATTTTAAAATCATTACTAGGCAAGTCAGTTTTATAAGGAGTTTTGGTAAATTTAGAAAAGTTAAATTCATAAGGTTCACCAGCAAATCTAGTCAAAATTTTCTCTTTCTTACAATCTATAATAGCTCCACAAGTATTTAGAAAAGGTCTACCAAAAATGATAGGACAATGATCACTAGCAGCAGAACCAAGTACCAAAAAGTCAGCAGGATATTTAATCTTACCACATAGAACTTCCACATCTCGAACAATACCAATCGGAGAAATAGTTTCTCTATTAGCCAAATGAATAACCACATCAATATCTTCAAGTTCACAAGAACCAATTTCGTGCATAATCTCCGTGTAAAGTTCATAAGGAATAGCACTAACACTTGCACCAATATCACATAAACCATAATAGCAATGATCACCAATTCTAACAGATAGCATAGGAACACTAACTTGTTTGGATTTATTAGGATGTGAAACAATATTAGAAGCATCTTCACAGAAAATAATATGACCATCCTCCACATTTTCAGTCACAAGATCTTTAACTATAGCAACAGCAGGTTCAATTTTAATTTGTTCTTCAGGTTCTTTAGGTTTCTTTTCACTTTTATTAACCGCACTAGATATGACAGAGTACTCCTTCATTTTAGCAGGGAAAGGAGTTTTTTCAATATAAGCTTCAGGAATAACATTATCAATAGTTTCAACCACTACACATTTGTTTACAGATGAATCAATTTTATCTTTATACGGTTCATGATACTTATCAAAATTCTTCTTAGGCAGTTCATAATGAGAGGCAAAAGCTCTATAAAGATTTGCAACAACTTGGGAATCAAGACCATATGTAGCACTCATATTACGAAATTTATCAGTATCCATAAAAGCTTCAATGCATTTATAATCATAAATTATACCTGATTCTCTATCTTTGTCGTTCTCCCATCCTTCAGTATTTTCTTGGATCCGATCAAGAAGGTCCCTTTTAAACTCTTCTTTGTTGCGTGTAAATGATCCAGAACAAGAAGTATCCAGCAAGGTCTTGTCTTGAAAAGAAAGTCTTGCATAGAAATTATCAATAATAACATTACCAGGAAGCTCATGAATGGGGCATTTGAGCATTAAAGACTTCAATCTCCCCCAAGCTTGGGCAATACTCTCTCCATCATGAGGCCAGAAATTATATATGCGGTTCCGATCTTTATGAATTTCACTTGGAGGATAAAATTTGGAATAGAATAAAGGCACAATGTCCTCCCAATCAATAGAATCACCATTCTTCAGCAATTTATACCAGTGCGCCGCTTTACCAGACAGCGATATAGTGAATAGTTTCTTCCTAACTTCATTCATAGAAATACCTGCACATTTGAATAACCCGCATAATTCATGCAAAAACAATAAATGATCACCAGGATGAACAGTTCCATCCCCTTCATAGCGGTTATCCATAACACGTTCAATAATTTTCATAGGTATTTTATATGGTACTACTTCCTCACCTGGCACTTCATCCACTACCGTTGCAGTAGTAGTAGATTTCCCAAATAGAAATTGAAGAGAAGATCTCTCCATAATGATTTATAGCAGGCAGAAATAAAATCAGCACAAACAGTAAATTTCCTTACCAATTCCGCTTACCAATAGCGCTTCACTCCCCGGCAACGGCGCCAGAAAATAGTCTTGATGACCCACAAGTATAGGGGGTGTATCGCAGTATCTTCGATAAGTAAGAATGTCGATCCCAACGAGGAGCAGAAGGTGTTGGCAGGTTTCGATGGAGGATTCACTGTAAATGCTCACAGACAAGTATTCAGGGGTTTTGATATTGCAGATAAATAAAGTACAAGTAAATAAAATGCGAGAGAAATAATTGCAGCGAGTGGCCCAATCCTTTTTAGCACAAAGGACAAGCCGGTTTGTTTACTTATAATGACCAAACGTTCTGAGGACACACGGGGATTTTAGTCTAGTACTTTCGCTTCATGTGGTTTAATAATCTTCATTGTTTTGATAAGTGTTGTGTGGGTGAACCTATGCTAATGCACCGCCCTTCCTAGGACTAATACATACTTGTGATTATACCCCTTGCAAGCATCCGCAACTACAAGAAAGTAATTAAGATAAATCTAACCACAGCCTTAAACTCTGAGATCCTGCGATCCCTCCTGCATCGATATACTAACGGGGGCTCAGGTTTCTGTCACTCCGGCAACCCCGCAATTAGCAACCGAATACAAGATGCACTCCCCTAGGCCCATAAATGGTGAAGTGTCGTGTAGTCGACGTTCACACAACACCACTAGAAGAATGACACCACAACTTAAATATCATAACATTGAATATTACTCAACCATAATTCACTACTAGCATTTAGACTTCACCCATGTCCTCAAGAACTAAACGAACTACTCACAAGACATCATATGGAATACAATCAGAGGTGATATGATGATGAATAACAATCTGAACATAAACCTTGGTTCAATGGTTTCACTCAATAGCATCTACAACAAGTATAGAATAACACCGGGAGAGTTTCCCCTATCAAACAATCAAGATTTAACCCGAATTGCTACAGCGATGACGAGGTGCAGCGGTGGTGATGGCGGTGTAGATGGTGGAGATGATGATGATGATGATGGAGATGATGTCCCGCTCGATGACGATGGCGATGGCGTCGATTTCCCCCTCCGGGAGGGAATTTCCCCGGCGGATTCCTGCCCGCCGGAGAGCTCTTTTCTCTCTGGTGTTCTCCGCCCCGCAGAGGCGGCAACCCTTCGTGAGGATCCCTCTGGCTTAGGTTTTCGGGACGAAGAGTACGCGAAGAAAAGGAGGCGAAAAGGGTCGTGGGCCCCCCAGAGCATAGGGTGGCGCGGCCGGGGCCTGGGCCGCGCCGCCTATGGTCTGGGCCCACAGTGGCCCTCTCTTCTTCCCCTTCGGCTCCCTCCGTCATCTGGAAAAATAGGAATTTTCGTGAAATTCCCTTCCACAGTTGATCTTCCGAAATATTGCGTTCTGACGGTGCTTTCCAGCAGAATCCTGGCTCCGGTGCTTGATCCTCCAATGATGATGAAACATGCAAAATAGGTGAAATAACATAAGTATTGTATCCCAATATGAAATATATCAATGAATAACAGCAAATTATGATACAAAATAGTGATGCAAATTGGACGTATCAGGGACATGTGGTCCTGCACAGTCTACCATTAGATACAGGAGAGGGTAGACTTATTATTGGTCTATGAAGGATTGTAAGGGTTGTCCGGATCAGTCTATCTATGGTGTATAGAACAGGGCATATAAGTTGTTCGGCTCAGTCTACCTTAATGGTATAGGAGAGAACAAGTGCCTGTGTTAGTCTACCCATAGATATAGGAGAGGACAGACTTACAAAAGGGTGGGTCTGCGAGGTCGCGGAGAAGGCGGTGTGGGCTTGGATCTTTATACCTGGCCTCACACCAAGGAAGTGTGAACGGGGGCAAGTCCCTGCGGATGGCAAAAAGGGTGAGATCTCTTATGGGAAAAGTAACGCACCTCTGCAGAGTGTATTAAATTGTGGCTGTCACTCCCTGTTCCGGGAAGGGAACTGCGAACGCGGCAGGAAAGGAACTCCGTGAAGTTCTAGTCAACCTGTGAAGACTGACGGGCATAGTTTTCAGAATAAAATAAACCTTTTGAAGAAATGATTTCGAAACATGCATTGACCTAAGATTTTCTGATCGAAGGTCGTAGCTAGTGCATCAAACACCTTTTACTCTTTTGAACTTGCTGAGTACCCCTGTACTCACTTTATTTCGACACCCTTGCTAGACTGTGATACGGAAGTGGAGGCCATCACCGATGGAGCACCAGAAGGAAGCTACGAGCTGGTCTACGAGGAACCTGATCTTTCCGGAGGAGTTGAAGGAGTAGACTATGGGATAGTCTACGGACCCGATGACATGGAGGTGGAGGAGTAGTGATATACCTGAGTAGTATAGAGCCGAGCAGCGTAGTGGCATACTTAAATAAGTTGCTGAGCTCTTTTCATATCTAAGTTGGTTTGTACTAAGTACCTTATGTTGTAGGGTGTTCTCATCGGACCTGTGAGAATACCAACTTGTTAAGACCATGATTGTAATATATTATCGAGTGTTATGACCTGCAATGTTTCTGTTGTACCACTCTGAGGGATGTGATATTTGTGAAGAAGTCCCTTCATGAAGATCATATCAACGACTTGTATACTCATGCATGATGAGCCAAAGCCATCTGGGCACGGTGGGAGTGGACACGTGTCAGCTCCAGATCCTTCCGGGTCTCATGAAGCATAAAGTCCAAATGCTGCACATGGATCTTGAGCACCGGGTGCGAAGAGAGTGCCATGGGTTCCCCCATGGTGTCGTGCCTCGCGAAGTGGGCGAAGCGGCTTCCCCGGAGTGCGGCGATGTTCTGTCCACACACCCGAGCAAGTCCCTCCTGAAGGGCGTGAGCAAGACCGTCCACCCAGCTGTATGCCTTGAAGGAGAAAAGGATCCTCTCCGAGATGGGAGGTTCCGAACTTCCCTTCAAGTCAGCGGTGATCATCCACTGCTGTTCCCCAGCGGGGGTGTTGTGGATCCGGACTCCGTGGAACTGGGGAGGTGGGCGTTCGAGCTTCTCGGACACTAGGTACAAGTCGCGCTCAAACACCAGACTTCCTCCGTTTTCCAGATCGTAGGTCTCCGTCTGGACGTAAGGCTCCATCTGAAAGTGAAATGGATGAGTAAGTTAGAGATGTGAACAAGTGTGGCAAAATTTTAAATGGATTTATAAGGAGGTGCATGGCTTATTATTTTTAAGAGGATCTGGTAGAGAAGAAATGAATAAGTTTTTCACAAATACTCACTTTATTTGTTTTTTGAAACTAATTTTTTTTCTGAACGTCCATTCTAACTAGGGTCTCCTAAGGTCAAACAATGGCTCTGATACCAACTTGTCAACACCCGGATTTTTAAGTCCAGATGCCTATTATGCCATTCCTCGCAATCCCAGGAATATTGTTTTTGCGAGACATAATAGCTTGATATCACAACACATCATTTATTACAACACATAATCGTCTTACAACAAAGGATCACATGATCCAGTCTTAATACAACATAGTGGATCTAGAGATCCTATTACAAAACACATAGCGGAAGCGAAGTAACGGTCGTGGTCCATCTGTTCCACAGGCAACTGTTGACGTCAGGAGCGGTCCTAGTTGTCGTAGACGTTCTGCTGTCCATCTTCCTCGTACAGCTGTTCTCCTTCATAGTCTGGCCATTTGAATAGCCAGGGACAAAGCCATGAGTACTTTTAAAGTACTCGCAAACTAATACTAGTGTAAACATTATCAATTGTGGTAAAGGGATGCTAAGTTCTAGGTTTATTTGCATAAAGCCAAGTTTAGTTCATAAACATTTAGTAAAGATGCTTGAATCGCTAGACTAACTCAAGTGGGAACATTAGTGTCATTCCCACAACTCAGTTGTGATTCAATCCCAAATCACCATTCAACTTGCAACAGCAAGTCACCAGTCATATGTCACATTTTTGAAAATGGTCTGATGACGGAACAGTATGGCCTTTCCAATCGTCCGTAACCGTGGACACGGCTATTCGAATAGTTCTACACTCTGCAGAGGTCGTACACTTGTGCCACAATATTTGCAATAATCCGTCAGGGTTAGCTGGCCCTGATTTATCATACTCCGTATGCGGACTACCAACCATAACCTTTCACTTATATACTCTAGTACAGGCACCTCTCCCCATGAGCTTGGCCTCCCGGTGAGAACCAACCTGTTAACCCGGGAACTGCACAGGGCTTGGGCCGGACAATTCACCTCGTTCACGTCATTCCGCAATATCTCATATTGCTTCGGAGGCAGCCCTTGGCATAACCCCTATGACGCTTGTTTAGAGGGAACCCATACTAAAGCACATAAATTTCTAGTTAAGCCCGTACCCATTTTGGGTATTGTGGGGGTACTTTCAAAATTGGAATGGTATCGCATCCGAACCCAACCATCAGTTTTATATCAAAAATCACCATCTTCTCTTGGTCATATTCACCTTCAAAGTCATTCAATGGAATGAACCATCATTCCAAGGTTTCAACTTCATTTCAAAGTCACATGTTCCCATCTAGAGTAGTCCAATTTTTGATTGATTAGCACTAGCAACTATTTCATGAGGGGTGCTAAGTATCTTGGAGCTTGCTAGGCTAGGTGTAATCCTTTGGTACTACTCTATAATTCAACCAAGTGAATCATAAACCAAAAAGTAACTTTGATAAATAAAATCAAGTAAAGCTTATAAAGTAAAAACTTTGGGATAGGTTCATAAAGTAAAATGTAATGATGCCTTGCTCTAGTAGAGCTTTGCACCCTGATGGTTAGCAAGTTTATTAGCTTGCATAATAGCTTGCAAGAATATTAGCTTGCTTGTATGGGTAATAGCTTGCAAGAGTATTATCTTGCCTTGATTGGTGAAGTGATCAAAGTATTCTTCTTCTTCCTCTTGGTAGAATACTTCCTCCTCTTGATAGTCTCCGGTACTAGCGTCTATAAACGAATACGAGGATACAATCACCAAACAATACTTAAGTACTCTTAATT
Source organism: Lolium multiflorum (assembly GCA_030979885.1). NCBI lineage: Eukaryota > Viridiplantae > Streptophyta > Magnoliopsida > Poales > Poaceae > Lolium > Lolium multiflorum. Next base: position 147,560,864 of record CM061751.1, on the reverse strand, counting down.
AGCCTTAGTGGCTCACACAATGATCTAGCATCACTACTTAACATTTATTACAAGATTATGCTAGGGTTTCCTTATTTAATAATAGGAAAATAATTTCCTCTCATTGAAAATGGAGTTAGGGTTTCTCTTTAGTTTGTGAGAAAATAATTTCCTCTCGTTGAATCTTCTTAAGATTTAATTTCTCTTATGAATAATATATGACCTAGGTTGACTAAAGTCAACCTCTTCATACTTATCATTTAGGAAAATGATTTAAATGAGGTTCCATACCTCATGCAATTTAATATTAACATGGGAGTGATTTAATGCCACCAAATAATTCAATATGAGGTTATATAGACTATGATCACTACCTCATATTGGATTACTTGAGAACAAGATTTAAATGAGAGGAGTATCTCTCATATGATTTAACACATAGTGTAACAATTTAAAGGACTATTATTGAGGTGTTTTAATATTCTCAAAATAACCAGGGATGATCCCATGTTGACCAAGGTCAACACTTCACACTTAGTATTTGAGAAAGTGAGTTAAATGAGATTCATCACCTCATGTGATTTAATTAATTTAAATATTATTTAGATTTAAGATTTATAATGGAGCAAGTATGAGCCTAGCAAATTAAAGGTCAATACCTTACTTCATTTTATTTGAGAAGGATGATTTGAATGAGGTGAGCACCTCATACCATTTTAATAACACCTTGCAATGGTTTAAATATCATTAATAAATTTAATGTGAGTTTTAATGGACCATGGGATCTACTTCATATTAATTTGGTTGAGGCAAGATTTAAATGAGACCAAAGTCTATTATATGATTTCATAAATAGGTTTGAAATATTTAAATACTACTTATGAGAATGAGTAAATATTTTCAAATAGGAATCTATGGGTTAATAATATATGTGTTATTAATTCTCATTGAACTATTTGGATTAATGATTTAAGTGAGAGGCTATACCTCATATAAGTTAAACTATCCTCTACATGATTTAAAATCTCTAAGTAACTAAGCATGAGACTTACTTGACCAGGGTCAGTACCTCTATTTGAATTACTTAAGATCACAATTTAAATGAGAGATAAGCCCTCATACTATTTAAATAAGTTTATGTGTGTGTATTAAATATTCTAGAAATGGTTCCATAGCCATTATTTAACTCTAGTTCATGATCATGTAAAACAACTATGATATATTTTTGCATAAACAATTATATTATGTCAAATGTGGTTTATTAGAGTTGGAATCAACTTAAAATCATTTCTAGATAATTTCTAATATTTATTTGAAGTCAGAAAAGGTTCTGCCTTGTTATTTTTATCATTTAAAGTTAATTTCGAATTTGGACCTGAGGCCAGTGGCATTGTTTAGATAATTTCATGGGCTTTCTAAATATATAAAATTTGTTAAATTTGGTGCAGTAGATTTCACACTATTAAATTTTGAAGTTGGCACCAGTATTGAATTTGAACTAAAATAGATTAAATAGAATTTGAATTACTGGGCTTGGCGGGAAAACCTAACGGGCCTAATTGAAATACACAGAGTAGCACGGCCCAGCAACACAGCCCGTGTGCGCGGGCCGCCTGACGAGGGGGGCCCACGCGTCAGTGGCTTATAACTGCCGAAGCGGTACCTGGCAATCTCGACCGTTAGATTAGGCCGTGGATCGACGGCCGAGCGTCGTCGTCGTCGACGGGGGAGGGGAGCCTGCTGCGCCGGCGAGGTAGGGGGTCGGAGAGCGCTGGAGGTCGCCGGCGGTCGAGGGCGGTGGTCGAGGCGTCGTTGGCGAGGGCGAATAGGCCCCTGGTACCGTGGCGGAGCTCGGGGTGGCGTGGATCAATGGATTGATCTGCGGCGGATTCCGGCGATTGACGGCTCAATTGGAGAGTTCTACGGCGCAATGTGGATGATAGAGGGGTTGAGGAGGCTCAGAAGGAAGAGTGGAGCGAGTTTGGTGTGGAGGGAGAAGGCTGAGGGGGTCTCTATTTATAGTTGCGCGAGAGCTGTGAGAGGCCGTGGAGGGTCACCGGCGTCCATGGCGCTCCAGGGCGCGAAGGGGCACGGTAGGGGGCGCAGGGCGTAGGCGACGTCTAGGAGAGGCTACCGCGCGTGAAGGGTGATACGTCTCCAACGTATCGATAATTTCTTATGTTCCATGCTACTTTATTGATGATACCTACATGTTTTATACACATTATATGTCGTATTTACGCATTTTCTGGAACTAACCTATTAACAAGATGCCGAAGTGCAGTTCTGTTTTCTGCTGTTTTGGTTTCAGAAATCCTAGTAACGAAATATTCTCGGAATTGGACAAATCAACGCCCGTTCCTATTTTGCCCGGAAGCATCCGAACACCCGAGAGCCGGAGGGGGGCCCTGTGGGCCCCAGATGCCATGGTGGCGCGGCCAGGGCTGGGCCCGCGCCACCCTATGGTGTGGGCACCCCTTCGACCCTCCTGTGCCGCCTCTTCGCCTATTTAAAGCCCCTGCATCGAAAACCCTTAGGGAGGAAGCCACGATACGAGAAAAGTTCCAGAGCCGCCGCCATCGCGAAGCCAAGATCTGGGGGACAGGAGTCTCTTCCGGCACCCTGCCGAGCGGGGAAGTGCCCCGGAAGGCTTCTCCATCGACACCGCTGCCATCTCCACCGCCATCTTCATCACCGCTGCTGCTCCCATGAGGAGGGAGTAGTTCTCCATCGAGGCTCGGGGCTGTACCGGTAGCTATGTGGTTAATCTCTCTCCTATGTACTTCAATACAATGATCTCATGAGCTGCCTTACATGATTGAGATTCATATGAGTTTTGTATCACTATTCATCTATGTGCTACTCTAGTGATGTTATTAAAGTACTCTATTCCTCCTCCACGTGTGTAAAGGTGACAGTGTGTGCACCGTGTGAGTACTTGGCGTAGGCTATGATCATGATCTCTTGTAGATTGCGAAGTTAACTATTGCTATGATAATATTGATGTGATCTATTCCTCCTACATATGCATGAAGGTGACAGTGTGCATGCTATGCTAGTACTTGGTTTAGTCTTTTGATCTATCTTACACTAAAGGTTACTAAAATATGAGCATTATTGTGGAGCTTGTTAACTCCGGCATTGAGGGTTCGTGTAATCCTACGCAATGTGTTCATCATCCAACAAAAGTGTAGAGTATGCATTTATCTATTCTGTTATGTGATCAATGTTGAGAGTGTCCACTAGTGAAAGTGTAATCCCTAGGCCTTGTTCCCAAATACTGCTGAGTTACTACTGCTTGTTTACTGTTTTACTGTGTTACTACTGCTGCAATACTACCACCATCAACTACACGCCAACAAGCTATTTTTGGCACCATTGCTACTGTTCATATATATTCATACCACTGTATTTCACTATCTCTTCGCCGAACTAGTGCACCTATTAGGTGTGTTGGGGACACAAGAGACTTCTTGCTTTGTGGTTGCAGGGTTGCATGAGAGGGATATCTTTGACCTCTTCCTCCATGAGTTCGATAAAACTTGGGTGATCCACTTAAGGGAAAACTTGCTCTGTTCTACAAACCTCTGCACTTGGAGGCCCAACACATCTCTGAAAGGAGGGGAACGTAGACATCAAGTACTTTTCGGCGCCGTTGCCGGGGAGGAAAGGTAAAAGGCACTCATACTCCGGTTCCAGGTAACAGTACTTTTCTGGCGCCATTGTGTGTGTGCTCGAAGCTATTTCCTTTAGACTCTGCAATTGCGACATTTGGTTTCTTGTTTACACTAGTTAGGCATAATGGACAACAATGAGCTTCTTATTCTATTTCCTGATTTAAGACATGGATGGTTTGATGCGAAAATTAAAAAACCCATGGAACATATTAATATGAATGCTTTGAACACTATTGTTGCTAATGCTATGGAAAATTCTAAGCTTGGGGAAGCTGGTTTTGATGAGCATGATATTTTTAGTCCCCCAAGCATTGAGGAGAAAATTTTCTTTGATGATACTTTGCCTCCCATTTATGATGATTATAATGATAGTAGTCTTTTGTTACCACCTGTTATGGAGGATAAATTTGATTATGATTACAATATACCTCCTATATTTGATAGCTACTTTGTTGAATTTGCTCCCACTACAATTAATAAGAATGACTATGCTTATGTTGGGAGTAGTAATAATTTTATGCATGAGACTCATGATAAGAATGCTTTATGTGATAGTTATATTGTTGAGTTTGCTCATGTTGCTACTGAAAGTTATTATGAGAGAGGAAAATATGGTTGTAAAAATTTTCATGTTACTAAAACACCTCTCTATGTGCTGAAATTTTTGAAGCTACACTTGTTCTATCTTCCTATGCTTGTTACTTTGCTCTTCATGAACTTGTTTATTTACAAGATTCTTATGCATAGGAAGCATGTTAGGCTCAAATGTGTTTTGAATTGCCTCTTGAAGCTCTCTTTTGCTTCAAATACTATTTCTTGCGGGTGCATCACCAAAATTGCTGAGCCCATCTTAATGGCTATAAAGAAAGAACTTCTTGGGAGATAACCCATGTGTTATTTTGCTACAGTACTTTGTTTTATATTTGTGTCTTGGAAGTTGTTTACTACTGTAGCAACCTCTCCTTATCATGTTTTTGTGCCAAGTAAAGTTTCTATGTCAAAGTTGATGTTATATTTGGGATCGCTGCGCAGAAACAGCATTGCTGTCTGTCACGAATCTGGGCACAGTTCTCTGTAGAAAATTCGAAAAAATCTGCCAATTTACGAGCGTGATCCTCAGATATGTACGCAACTTTCATTAGTTTTGAGTTTTTCCATTTGAGCAAGTCTGGTGCCAGCTTTAAATTCGTCTTTACGGACTGTTCTGTTTTGACAGATTCTGCCTTTTACTTCGCATTGCCTCTTTTGCTATATTGGATTCATTTCTTTGATCCATTAATGTCCAGTAGCTTTATGCAATGTCCAGAAGTGAAAAGAATGTTTGTGTCACCTCTGAACATGTGAATTTTTGATTATGCACTAACCCTCTAATGAGTTTGCTTGAAGTTTGGTGTGAAGGAAGTTTTCAAGGGTCAAGAGAGGAGGATGATATACTACGATCAAGAAGAATGAAAAGTCTAAGCTTGGGGATGCCCGGTGGTTCATCCCTGCATATTTCAAGAAGACTCAAGCATCTAAGCTTGGGGATGCCCAAGGCATCCCTTCTTCATCGACAACTTATCAGGTTTCTTCTAGTGAAACTATATTTTTATTCGGTCACATCTTATGTACTTTACTTGGAGCGTCTGTGTGCTTTTATTTTTGTTTTTGTTTTGTTATCTTAGTTCTCTGAATAAGTTCATCCTTGTGTGGGAGAGAGACACGCTCCGCTGGTTCGTATGAACACATGTGTTCTTAGCTCATAATATTCATGGCGAAGTTTCCTCTTCGTTAAATTGTTATATGGTTGGAATTGGAAAATGCTACATGTAGTAATTGGTATAATGTCTTGAATAATGTGAAACTTGGCAATTGTTGTGCTCATATAGATCTTGTTTAAGCTCTTGCATCATGTACCTTGTACCCATTAATGAATAATTACATAGAGCTTGTTAAAATTTGGTTTGCATGATTGGTCTCTCTAAGTCTAGATATTTTCTGGTTGAGGTGTTTGAACAACAAGGAGACGATGTAAAGTCTTATAATGCTTACAATATGTTTATATGTGAGTCTTGCTGCACCATTTCATACTTGAGTTTGCTTCAAATAACCTTGCTAGCCTAAACCTTGTATCGAGAGGGAATACTTCTCATGCATCCAAATACTTGAGCCAATATTCATGCCATTTGTGTCCACCATACCTACCTACTACATGGTATTTCTCCGCCATTCCAAAGTAAATTGCTTGAGTGCTACCTTTAAACCATTCAAAATTTATCACCTCTGATTTGTGTCAATGTTTTATAGCTCATGAGGAAGTATGTGGTGTTTATCTTTCAATCTTGTTGGGCAACTTTCACCAATGGACTAGTGGCTTCATCCGCTTATCCAATAATTTTGCAAAAAGAGCTGGCAATGGGATTCCCAGTCCCAAATTAATTAACAAAAATAGACACTCCTCCATGGTATGTGATTGTTGGACGGCACCCGAAATTCGGTTAGCCATGGCTTGAGAAAGCAAAGGTGGGAGGAGTGTCATCATAATAAAACTAAAATAAAAAGGCACTCCTTCATGGTATGAGATTGTTGGCAGGCACCCGAGGATTCGTTTAGCCATGGTTTGTGAAAGAAAGGTTGGAAGGAGTGCCACCCAAAAACAAAATAAAATAGGAGCCGCTCTTTGAAGGTTTGCCTGGCAAGGGGGTTAGAGTACCCACTACCATTCGTTGACAACAACAAACACCTCTCAAAACTTTACTTTTATGCTCTCTATATGTTTTCAAAATAAAAGCTCTAGCACAAATACAGCAATCGATGCTTTCCTCTTTAAAGGACCATTCTTTTACTTTTATTGTTGAGTCAGTTTACCTATCTCCCTCCACCTTAAGAAGCAAACACTTGTGTGAACTGTGCATTGATTCCTACATACTTGCATATTGCACTTGTTATATTACTTTATGTTGACAATATCCATGAGATATACATGTTATAAGTTGAAAGCAACCGCTGAAACTTAATCTTCCTTTGTGTTGCTTCAACACCTTTACTTTGATTTATTGCTTTATGAGTTAACTCTTATGCAAGACTTATTGATGCTTGTCTTGAAGTACTATTCATGAAAACTCTTTGCTTTATGATTCAGTTGTTTACTCATGTCATTACCATTGTTTTGATCGCTGCATTCATTACATATGTTTACAAATAGTATGATCAAGATTATGATGGCATGTCACTTAAGAAATTATCTTTGTTATCGTTTTACCTGCTCGGGACGAGCAGAACTAAGCTTGGGGATGCGATACGTCTCCAACGTATCGATAATTTCTTATGTTCCATGCTACTTTATTGATGATACCTACATGTTTTATACACATTATATGTCGTATTTGCATTTTCTGGAACTAACCTATTAACAAGATGCCGAAGTGCCAGTTCCTTTTCTGCTGTTTTTGGTTTCAGAAATCCTAGTAACGAAATATTCTCGGAATTGGACGAAATCAACGCCCAGGTTCCTATTTTGCCCGGAAGCATCCAGAACACCCGAGCCGCAGGAGGGCCCTGTGGGCCCCGGATGCCATGGTGGCGCGGCCGGGCTGGGCCCGCGCCACCTATGGTGTGGGCACCCCTTCGACCCTCCTGTGCCGCCTCTTCGCCTATTTAAAGCCCCTGCATCGAAAACCCTTAGGGAGGAAGCCACGATACGAGAAAAGTTCCAGAGCCGCCGCCATCGCGAAGCCAAGATCGGGGGACAGGAGTCTCTGTTCCGGCACCCTGCCAGACGGGGAAGTGCCCCCGGAAGGCTTCTCCATCGACACCGCTGCCATCTCCACCGCCATCTTCATCACCGCTGCTGCTCCCATGAGGAGGGAGTAGTTCTCCATCGAGGCTCGGGGATGTACCGGTAGCTATGTGGTTAATCTCTCTCCTATGTACTTCAATACAATGATCTCATGAGCTGCCTTACATGATTGAGATTCATATGAGTTTTGTATCACTATTCATCTATGTGCTACTCTAGTGATGTTATTAAAGTACTCTATTCCTCCTCCACGTGTGTAAAGGTGACAGTGTGTGCACCGTGTGAGTACTTGGCGTAGGCTATGATCATGATCTCTTGTAGATTGCGAAGTTAACTATTGCTATGATAATATTGATGTGATCTATTCCTCCTACATATGCATGAAGGTGACAGTGTGCATGCTATGCTAGTACTTGGTTTAGTCTTTTGATCTATCTTACACTAAAGGTTACTAAAATATGAGCATTATTGTGGAGCTTGTTAACTCCGGCATTGAGGGTTCGTGTAATCCTACGCAATGTGTTCATCATCCAACAAAAGTGTAGAGTATGCATTTATCTATTCTGTTATGTGATCAATGTTGAGAGTGTCCACTAGTGAAAGTGTAATCCCTAGGCCTTGTTCCCAAATACTGCTGAGTTACTACTGCTTGTTTTGTTTTTTGTGTTACTACTGCTGCAATACTACCACCATCAACTACACGCCAGCAAGCTATTTTCTGGCACCATTGCTACTGTTCATATATATTCATACCACATTTCACTATCTCTTCGCCGAACTAGTGCACCTATTAGGTGTGTTGGGGACACAAGAGACTTCTTGCTTTGTGGTTGCAGGGTTGCATGAGAGGGATATCTTTGACCTCTTCCTCCTGAGTTCGATAAACCTTGGGTGATCCACTTAAGGGAAAACTTGCTGCTGTTCTACAAACCTCTGCACTTGGAGGCCCAACACTGTCTACAGGAAAGGAGGGGGAACGTAGACATCAAAGGGCAGCAGAGGGGAGGACAAGGGCGTGCGGTATCATTGCCGTCCTTGCGGTACCGGCGCGGCAGAGGTGCGATCATGGCGACGGCTAGGGTGTACGCGCGGGCTATCGAGGATGTCTAGGCGTGTACTGGTGTGGTGATGAGCGAGCATGCGCGAGGAGAGAGGGAGAGAAGGACGAGAGCTCCAGGCGAGGCGAGCCCTGGCGGGCACCGTGGTATGCCAGTGCACGCTCTGGCGTGTACTGGACGCGGTGATCATGTCTGGCCCGAGCTGTGGAGGCTTCTTCTTGTCCCAGAACCTTGTCTAGCTTACTCAGTAAAGTGAGAGAGGCTGGTTTGACAAGGTAGGAGGAAGAGGTGAGGTACAGGGTAGGGTTTGGCATGGGTATGTCCAACATGGCCGGCATGGTGGGGTTTTTGATCATGGCTTCACTTTAATCGACCAAACCAGTACAGGTCTTGATGCAGGGGAGGTACAGGAGCATCAATGATCAAAGAGTAAAGGGGTTTAGGCAAGAATCCAGAGGATAATAGCATGTGTGCCAAAATATGAATCATGCCTGCAAGGTGTTCGACTAAATGGCCGCAAGAACATTTTGGTCGAAATTTGGATTTCTTTTTAGTGGAGCTCAAAGATATAGTTAAAGAGAAAGAATGGTGGTGGTGGTGGTCAATTTGGTGAAGATTTGTGAGATTTCAAATTTGAGGTTATCTTCTCATTAATTCAAAGTCTCCACTTGTCAAAACTATACTGGTCAACCTGGTCAACATTTGTACTGATGGTCAACATGAGAGTTGCTCACTTTGACATGGTCTTGGATGACATGGTCATAGTTGACCAAGTTTAGTTTGAGAAATGAGAAATACAGAGGGGTAAAGTGGGGAACATTTTGTAAAATGGCCAAATGACCATTATCACATGTATGTTGATTTTGAGTTTTGCTTTGATTTGATTTTGGTTTCTTTGATGCAATTGTGTTTATTTATCATATATAAACATTTTACAAGCAAGGGATCAAGCAATGGTGGCCTTGGTTGAAGATTTGCAATTTGGCATAATGTGTATGTGAGTGAAATTTGGGAATTTTCTCCCTATTTGATTTCTTTTTATTTGATTTGACTTTGGTTGACTCTAATGGGGTTCTTATGAGTTTAGAAACATTTTAAGAGCATTGAAACTAAATCAAAGGGTCTTGTTCAAAGATTTGCAAATTTGGCCTTAATACATAAGAGATGAGGTGTCAAATTTTCATAAACTTGTACTAGGGTTGTTCTTGCCTCACTTGGACATGGGTTAGGGTCCATTTAGTGTTATAATAGGTTTAGAGAGGGTTTCACACCATTTGGTCAAGGTTTAGGGACATAGGTCAAGGTTTAGTGAAATGACTATGTGTCACATAGGCTTCTATGCATATGTGGTATTTTATTTTTAATTTGACTTGGTTTGATTCACAATGGTGTTGTGAATTGTTGAAATGATATATGGAGGTGATCCAACCATTTATAACAAGTCCTAGGGTCAATTTTCTTGAATTCCTATATTTGCTATTTTACTCTCATATGCCTCTATGGCATTCTTAGTTTCTTTTTATTTTCTTTAGTTTCAACTTGGAAATGATTTAAGAAATACTATATAAGGTTTAAAAAAGCTTTTCCCATCTTTTAAATAAAGTGAAAAGGTCTAGGGTAAAGATTTATAATTATATCCATAGGCACATATGCCTTTTTCTCATTTAATTTCCTTTTATTTTATTTTCACTAGAATGATGAGAAGAGGGGTGGGGTTTTAGGGTTTAAGATTATTTCAAATACTCATAACAAGCAATCATGGCAATAGCACAAGAATTATGCAAGATTATTATGTATCAATCTTAATTTAATAAAAGTTTTTGTTGGTTCCAAAATTTGGAACTAGGGAAATTTGTTTATTTTGTTTTAAATTTCTGGGATGTTACAGACATCTAACAACTCCCAACATGGCATTGTGCATTTCATGCTCTTCTACTTCGTTGACATGTGCCTCGTAAACCCATGTGTTAAGAGACTTAATCAGATCACAAATGGCAACTCCTAAAGTGCCTTTGTAAATATTGAAATTATAGTTATTGCAACGACATCATCTAGATAGAAAAATAACAACAGGAATCCCTCTACTTGTAGTTACTGTTTGGTTACTGTTTAGTCATACTTAACGTTTGTAAATTATTGTTTTATGAGTTTATTTATTGTTTCTGATTTTGTGTGTGTAAATCATTAGTTAGCTGTAATGGAAATGTGGAAGGTTAGAGTTATAATGCTGATTTACTTTCTGATATGTGAGGTGTAGTAACATACTGCTTGGCGGCGTGCTGCGGAAAAGGTGGGGTTGCGATGTTTCTAAATTTATAACCTCTCCACTTTTCACTCTTATGGAAGTTTGGGTTGTTAATATTTACGGTCCTCTCAGGTATTGTTCTTTACAGAATAAAAGCATAAGAAGCTGCTACCTCTTCTTGACTATTCAACACATGGTTGTCAACTGGATGGCTCTCATATGGTGTAAGGGGATCTCACGCCATGACTGAATTTGTATCTGTTCTGTAGCTTTTGTGTCGTCGCTTTCTGTGCGTGAATTTTGGTGTATTTTACAATTCTTCTTGTGATCTACCAAGAGGGAGAAAATTACAGTGTTACAAATATATGTTTACCGCTCTGCACCTTGAATAGTTAGATGTATTTCAGACATAATCTTTGTTATCTTGTTAGGTTCCAGTGCATTTTGTTACCCTAATATTTTCATGAACCATCAATCCTACATCAACCGGTGCATTTTCCCGTTCAAAAAAAAAAACCGGTGCATTTTGTCCTAGCTGGGCCCTCACTTTTCCCCTTGACCCCACCCTCCCTCTTTTTGGCATAAAGTCATAGATATTATCAAAACTTTAATGCAATATGTACTGCAGATTTAATCCAGCTGGCATAGGGTTCTTACTCTTCCATTTTAGGTTCATTGAACAACCTGCCGACTCATGGTTGTTACTCTTTCATTTTAGGTTCAGTGAACAATTTGTGTGTGACCGTGAATTAACCCTTCGGCATTTTAAGATGCAGCATAATTTATAAAGGGCACGATGTCCTGGCAGAATTATTAACTTTCATGACTCAGGACGTGCTCCTTGGACACGAGACAGACGCGCGGCCGGGCCGATTCAGTGCTGACTGCAGCCTTGGGCAAGATGATACTGTCACCAGTGCAGGGCGGCGAGCACTTGAGATTCCACTCAAGATCGACCGGATTCGACCGAATTTTGTAGTCAGTCGAGTTGTAGTGTTCAGGAATCAGAACTTGTGAGGTTGTTAAATTTCAGAGAAGATGTAAACTGGTATGAGTTTCAGAATTATATGGCCATATCCTCTGTAATTTTATCCCAAAGCTGCTAATGTACGAGTTTCAGATTTTTGTGCACTACCCAGGCTAGATGGAATGGTGTTCAGTTAGAGAAGATAGATGATCTTCCTTGGTAGCTTATCATATGTACTGTCCCTTTTGATTTTGCGTGTTGATCTTCAGATAGTATTTTTGCTGGCAGACCTTCTATAAACAAGATGGTATATGCCCTTGCCATGCTCTATAAAGAAAAGGGATTCCATATTTGTGCATGTGGTATTCTCTAAACTGTAGTTCTCTCTTATTTAGCACAAACTTAACTATCTCCTGATGTTTCAGGCATTATCTTCTATCCAAAGTAGTAAAAAATGTTGTTTGAAGAATAGTTATTTGTCACAGTCTCCCCTGTGTGGAAGTTGTAATTGACGACTCCGGGTCCATTTTTGGCTGAGTTTTTGGTTTTGGCAGTCGGATGTACCTAGCTTGGCATGTACATCTTGAATCAAAATGGCAGGTACATCTTGACATGGTTGTATATCCCAGGCGTGATTTGAGGAATATGCACGGTTTTCGATCTTGAATCAATGCTGAGGTTTGTGCTCTTGCAGATGAATATTTCCCCGCATGATTTGAGGAAGATGCACGGTTTGGTGACTACGGAAATTTATTGTTTATTTTGGTTTATTTCTGACAAAACTTCATAACGTGCAGACATCCACGTGATAGATTGATGATTTAGTTTTATAGCATATGTTTCTTACCAATGTGGTTCCGGTAAAGCCTGAGAGGTTATAGAAATTGTGAAATATTTAATATCAATGGACAATAGCAGAAAATGGGAAAACAAAATCTCATGGCAAAAATGGAAGGAGGATCTAATAGAACCGTGAATACTCTCCGCATTAACTTTGAATGACCAATACATGAAAGATCGTCTTACAACTATTTGGTATGAAACATCCTGTATAATTCTGTAAAATTTATAGGGATAAGAAATAAACGCCATATTTGATGCGTATATAGCAACTCAAGACATGAACAATCACCAAAAATATAGATTTAAGCACCGAAATAAATTATTTATTAAATTACCGTCCTATATGTCAGCATCCATGGCAGATTAATACGCTATCATTTGCACTTGCGCGATAGCGCAACGGGTCATCTAGTAAAGAGAAAGAAAACACGAGAAGATATCTAGTGCTACCACCTCTTTGCATGCTACCGTGCTACCGTATAAAAAAATACGTGTCAAAAAATTATACGAAAAAATGTGAGTACTCATGAAGCATGTCCCTACAACATCCCAAAATTTCATATCCAAAATCGACATGGACACTGAGAAACAAAAAAGAGAAAATCAGCATGAATAGTGCTACCTAGTGTCACAAAAAGACAAATCAGAAAATGACACTATTCATGCTGATTTTCTCTTTTTTATTTCTCAGTGTCCATGTCGTTTTTGGATATGAAATTTTGGGATGTTGTAGGGACATGCTTCATGAGCACTCACAATTTTTCGTATAATTTTTTGACATATAAAATACGTTTTTTTATACGGTAGCACCTAAAGAGGTGGTAGCACTAGATATGTTCTCACACTTAGACCAGTCACAATGGGGGTACCATATATAAGTAGTATCATGCATTTCATGCATGACCATAATTAATGATGAGAGAGGATATAGTGGTAACATAGGTAGATATCCTATCATAGCACGTATAACTAGAAAAATAATTGTCAAATTGATCTTATACACACTTTTGCATTGAAATACAAGAAAAATATGATACTACTACATGATACCATGCATTGTAGAGCTCATCATACAATAGTATCATATGCACGATACTGCTACTTCTTCTGATCCGGAAAAAGAGTCAGACAATACATTTTGCAAAAAAAGCCCTCATGGTTCGTGTTGTCTCAACCCGAGCTCCACCCCACCCTCATGGCCTAATCTGCCTGACCCGCACCCCTGCTCGCTGCGCGCATGCTTGCGCTCTCTGCTCCGCTCGCTCTCTCCCCTCCTCCGCCATGCTCATCTCGCCTTGCCGCCGGCTTCCCTCGTGTAGCCGCCAGAACCGCCTCCCGGCACAAGCTCCTCCCCTCCACCGATACCATAGTACAAGACTCCCAAAACATCGCCATCACGACAAACCCTAGATCCACAAGATACCGGCAAGCGGCGCGTGGTTCCCTCCTGCTCCGACCGATACTCCTCCATCCCCATCTCTGGCTGGCCATCCTCGGCGCCCCATCTCCAAGGCGGCCTCGGTACTACCGATGACGCAGATTGAGGCACAGGAGCAGAGGCGCAAAGTCAGCAGTAGTGGAGACTTTATTTTTCTAATTTTAAAAAGGCTTATTTGTAAAACATATTTGTACTACCGGCTCGACACCTTTTCGGACCGGAGGAAGTATGCGATACTATGCATTGTGACTAGTCTTATTCACACACGGCAACATCGAGACCTTCGGATCTTACTAGTTTGGGCAAGAGCCAGACGTTATTTCTTGCATTGTCGCATCATTCCTTCCTACTCGGTAAGAGAGAATTGTTTCACTTTCATCCACTCAATCTTGTTTGCACAATACCGTGTTTTCATGTGGTACATCAAATACTCTTTCAATAGATTCTTGTGGTTTCTGGCGTTTCATTGACACAGATTTAATAATAAAAGTACTTCAATGGAAATGTGCAAGAACAAACTTTCCTTATGACTCAGGCAGCCTAAATCTTCTAGACATGATACAACTCCAAAGTATAAAAAAACATCATCATCTTGCAAGGAGGATGTTTGATGAATTGCAATATGCTATGCACTTTATAAAACTTTGAAGTAATCCAAATGCTATTATGCATAAGGTATGCTATGCCATAGATCAACTTAGGGCAGGACGTTCCATCGACAGGATCCCCTTGTTCGCCCAAACCGACCGGTGGCGCAATCAAAAAACCCATAGGTTTTACCGGCGTGTTCAAGCGCTAGTATTGATAGTTATCCTTCCACACAATATACCCTTTCGTGTGGTATGGCACCCAGGGCAGTCTCCGTGCCCACACCAGTTTTTGCTCCCTAGCAGCTCGCCGCAGGTGTCATAGCATTCTTCCCACCCGAGGTTTCAGTCGTAGATCAAGGTGCGCGATCTGCTTCCCTCGGTGCTCTAGGGTTTTTGTGCGATCGACGCTCTCGTGGTTTTGGACGCCTAAGGTTTCGCCCACCGATGGGTTTATGGGCCTCCTTACCGCCTTTCCTCCGCCATATATTGATTGAACTTTGTTGTTTCCTTCCTTTCCACCTCTTCCGGATCGTGGTGACTTCAGATTCGCCAGCTTGCAGTGATCTGACGGACTCTCATAGGGAGGCGGCGCAGGTGGAATGTCATCGTCCATGTCGTGAGATCTAACCCTAGAAAGTCGACAAGGTGACTAAAACTTCAAGATCGTTCATGTCTAACAAAGAACTCATCCAACACACGCACGCACAGGATATGAAAGACCCCAAAATTATGTAGCTTTAATATTTAGATCTATCTATGGTTACGCGTCTTTATCAAAGGGGTGCTCCATCCATTAACTACTTCAGAACCACATTCCCTCCTGGTGAATACTACCGCTAGGCCATCCACCACCATGGGTGATCCAATCGTTATATTGATGTTTGCTTCGGTTAGAAAATAGCGTGTGCATGTAATTCAATTGGCGCTACAAAATTTATAACACAGGTAGTATATGAAAAATATGGAATATGTGTATTATGCCTTCCCTTTGTGATACTCGGGCGCCACCAGCATGTTGTGTAGATGACAGTGATCAGCAAAGTTGATAAAGTGAAATATTGGAGCAAAGGATAGTTCACCAGAGATAGCATCTGTGGTGTGGCGGTGGCATGCGATCCTGCTTGATCTGTGCTCTCAGTGCTCAAAGACGCCCTTCCCCCACATGGTGTTGGTGTTATATTGTGATCCAAATTCATACTAAAGGTATGCTAACTTTTGACGAGCGGAGTGAGACCCGTCGTAGGTTTAGGATCCCTGTTTCCCTATGGTACGGATCGATGCCACCATCTATATATACCTCTTGTAAGCCGCCGACTAGGGTTTATCAGATTATAAGATAACCACCGGCGTTTGTAAACACTCTCCCCGATATAATGAAGTATTTGCTGGCTGGCGCCCGTGGTTTTTCCTCGTCTGTGTTGTAGGGGGTTTTCAAGTTAAATCTTGTGTCTCTATTTTGCTTTTCTTTATCGTTCTTCGTTATTTGCTTATCGTGTTTATAACCGTTGGAACTCTTGCTGGAGATGAGGATTGGGAGCCGAAGATGCCGGGAAAGCATTCGTAAAAAAAAATCATGCTAGCGAGTCACAATTTTTTTTTTGGTATACTTTGACTGCTGGAAGAAGTGTTTTGTGAGAACAATCATCAGTGGAATACCGTTCTATAGCTACGCTACTCTTTGCAGTCCTGATCTCTTGATATAGAATGTCAGTAAGTGCCTAACTTATAGATGTGTCATGGGGTTAATTAAGACTCCATAGATCCGTTGGATAAGAATACATTGCATGATTAGGCGAGACCACAGGAAGTTGGAGTGGGCGATGGAATCTGATTCTTCGCCAAAGTGACTGGGCCCCTTACATTAGGTCAAGTCAATGTCAATACTACACAAATGCTTACTGTCTACTAAGCCAGATAACCATGTACCTAGTTCCCTATATAAATCCCAGCTGTGAGGAACCTGTTGCTAGGTATACAGAAATCTTGCAAGATAAGTAGGGGTAGATAGACACACAGAGCCAGTGGTCGAGCATGTCTGGATGCCCATCTTTTAGCCTCTCCTGCGACAACAACCACTGGAACTGCTGCGGCAGCGCCAAAGAACCTGACCAGCACGGTGATGGTTCTTTGCCAAAGCAGCAGCAGCCGTCGGCACACCATCCACAGCCGACGCAGCCACCAACGTCCGTGGTGGCTCCGCCGCCGTCAGAATCGGTGCCTCCACATCATGTGTCGTCTCCGGTGGCACCCTTCAACGACAAGGTGCATGAGCCGCCGGTGACCGCGGCGACGCCGATTCCTGCCGCCGTGCCACCAAAGAGATACGAGCCGCTTCAGCCTGCCCGGACAGCGGTGACACCTTCCCGTGTGCCGTCCAAGACGTACGACGACGGCGGGGTGCAGGCCGTGACGACGATGCGTCCTCCTCTGCCCCACAGGATTTACGAGGCCCCGGCGCCGGCCGTGGCGCCGCTGCAGCCAGCGACCTCAACACCTCCTGGAGCTCATGCGTCGCAATATCCACCGGCGCGTCACCCTCAGCACCAAGATACCTGTTTCCGTGCGGAATCTTATTCGCAGGCCTATTAGGTTCGGGAACATGTCTCTGCCGGAATATTATCCGCACCAGCCGTTGTTGCAAACCGAATGTCCAGCGCATGCATAGAGTGATTGGATAGTGTACGTGCATTATTGTCGTATCCTTTGTACTAATCAGTATCAGAGAATATAAATTCATCCACTCAAAGTTCTCTGCACAATATGGTATATCAAACGCCTCTTCAGGTAAATTCGCGTGGTTTTTGGATCATGTGGGATTTAAAAGGTACACCGTCTTGTGTTTAATTTTGTGCACTGCATTGATTTACTGGTAAACAATACAAACCTAAATAAGTAAATAAATAAAAGATGACGGACCCGATCTAACAAAAGTGGGATAATAGACTTTCGCCATGTATGTGCCACTACTGAGCCATGTTCAATGGTGATTTCTTAGGAGTGTCACGTAGGATAAACGCTGAGGTCGAGAAAAGAGAAAATTGAAAGAAGCAGGATTTGCTTTTTGAAGAGATGATTTTTTTAGAGTATGTATAGTTGTTCACAAGACATTCTTATCTTAGACGTTGCATGTTGTTAGAAATGACAATAAAAAAATATGTAATAAAATGGATTATCTCTTTGTATTATCTTCTACTCCCTCTGTCTGGATTTAGGTGTCGGAACATGTAGTACAATTCATTTTTTACATTTAGATCCTTTGTATTTGGAAACCGCTACACGTTCCAGCCCCTAATCGTTCCCGATCCGAGTAAATTTTGTTGGTAATTTTTGTATAACGGATAAATATAGCTCATTGCACAAGTCTTGCTCAAATATTGCTCAAACTAGGTCATCGATGCTAGTGTTGTAGATCTAGACTTTATGTTTCTTTTGGGTAGTGTGATTGAGTAGTTATGTTGCTCATGAGTAGTATTTGTAAATGACCTCTGTGTAGGCGTATACCCGCAATGAGTTTGAGCAGGCCCTCATGGATACCTAGGAGATGCATCCTTTGTTCATGAGACCCAGGAGAATGCAGTAAAGTTGCTCACATACCCGCAACAAGCAAAGATCCTATCGTTGCACAACATTCGTCTAGTAGTTGTGGACTAGGATGGAAAGCTTTTTATTGCCATGCTTGGTAGGAAGAGGAAGATCAAGGCAGGTAAAGCCCACAACACTGGTGGGTTGAAGGGGATGAAGGCCACTATGAAGTGGCCTCCATTCTTGTCCACCTTTGTCCTGAACAAGATCAATATGTTTGAACTAATCAAGAGCGGCGCCAAGACAGAAAAGGGTTTCAAGGAGGTGCTCTTGAACAATGTTGCCAAATAGGTGTCCGACTACTATAAGCAGGAGGCGTCCTCCCAGTAGGTGTGCAAGCACCTGCGTAAGTGGAGAGCAAGGTGAATTAAGATCTCGAAGCTGAGAGACCTTAGTGGTGCCGGCTGGGATGAGGACACTCATACATTCTCCTAGAGGAAGAGCACTAAATAGGCCATGTCTCGGTACTCCCCGGATTTAGATCATAACATGTGGCATTTACCTTCTCTTCTAACCGGTCACGACTACCATACTCTCTTCGTATGTTCCCTGTATTAGGCTCACTACAAGGACACTAAGTACCTGAACAAGCCAATTAGCAGCTACACCCAGATGCAAGAGATCTTCTTCTATGGCCTTTCCACAGACAGTTACGTCACGGGCTCTAGTGAGCCTCTCGGTGCACCATTCCATGAGTATTTTGACACGCAAGAATATGAGACCCTCGTCTAGTCCAACTCCTAGTTGTGGTCGCATTGCAACATGTTTTAGATGCTGGACATGCCTTTTCTGATTCTGCTAAGAAGAGGAAGAGGTCAATTTTGGCAAAGGAGGACGCCATCCACATGTCCTTCAAGACCGAGGCTGATGAGTGCATTTTACCATGTTTTAGTATTGTTATTTCATTAAGTTTTCATTAAGTAGATGTATTTTGTATTTCACCGCGCTACCACGCCCTTTTATGCTTGTCTACACAAGATCTCCAAATAATAAGTCAATAATGAAATATCAACGAAAATTGTCATTTCATGGCATTTTGACGTGAGAAAAATCATTTTTGCACTTAATAACGCACCTGGGCGAAAGGACAATGCGAGGACAACCCTCTGTAAGTTTAACGGGCATCGGTATGGGCGGGCCTTGCCCGTACCGTTTGCCCGTACCACCCGTCGGAAGCACCGCCTCGTAAAATACTTTCACCTCCCGCAGACGGATCTGGGATCCAAGCACGTACGCGACCAGAAACACCAGAACACCGCCCCAGAAGAGATCTGAAGGGAGATCAAGAAGAAGCCTCATCCACGCTGCTACCCGGTGATGTCTACGTTCCCCCTCCTTTCCTGTAGACAGTGTTGGGCCTCCAAGTGCAGAGGTTTGTAGAACAGCAGCAAGTTTTCCCTTAAGTGGATCACCCAAGGTTTATCGAACTCAGGGAGGAAGAGGTCAAAGATATCCCTCTCATGCAACCCTGCAACCACAAAGCAAGAAGTCTCTTGTGTCCCCAACACACCTAATAGGTGCACTAGTTCGGCGAAGAGATAGTGAAATACGGTGGTATAATATATATGAACGGTAGCAACGGTGCCAGAAAATAGCTTGCTGGCGTGTAGTTGATGGTGGTAGTATTGCAGCAGTAGTAACGCAGTGAAACAGTAAACAAGCAGTAGAACGCGTAGTATTTAGGAACAAGGCCTAGGGATTACACTTTCACTAGTGGACACTCTCAACATTGATCACATAAAGGAATAGATAAATGCATACTCTACACTTTTGTTGGATGATGAACACATTGCGTAGGATTACACGAACCCTCAATGCCGGAGTTAACAAGCTCCACAATAATGCTCATATTTTAGTAACCTTTAGTGTAAGATAGATCAAACGACTAAACCAAGTACTAGCATAGCATGCACACTGTCACCTTCATGCATATGTAGGAGGAATAGATCACATCAATATTATCATAGCAATAGTTAACTTCGCAATCTACAAGAGATCATGATCATAGCATAAACCAAGTACTAACACGGTGCACGCATCACCTTTGCACACATGCGGAGGAATAAAACTACTTTAATAACACATCACTAGAGTAGCACATAGATAAATTGTGATACGCACATTGCAATCATAAAGAGATATAAATAAGCACTTCACTACGCTCTTCAACAGTGAATAAGTACTTCGTGAAATATAGCCTAAGAGACCCACACGGTGCACACACTGTCACCTTTACACACGTGGGACAAGGAGTCTCCGGAGATCACATAAGTAAAACCCACTTGACTAGCATAATGACATCTAGATTACAAGCATCATCATATGAATCTCAATCATGTAAGGCAGCTCATGAGATTATTGTATTGAACTACATAGGAGAGATGAACCACATAGCTACCGGTACAGCCCCGAGCCTCGATGGAGAACTACTCCCTCCTCATGGGAGCAGCAGCGGTGATGAAGATGGCGGTGGAGATGGCAGCGGTGTCGATGGAGAAGCCTTCCGGGGGCACTTCCCGCCGGCAGGGTCCGGAGCAGAGACTCCTGTCCCCCAGATCTTGGCTTCACGATGGCGGCGGCTCTGGAACTTTTCTCGTATCGTGGCTCTCTCCGTAAGGGTTTTCGATGCGGGGGCTTTAAATAGCGAAGAGGCGGCGGGAGGGCCGACGGGCGGCGACACCATAGGGTGGCGCGGCCGAGCGGGCCGCGCACCATGTCATCTGGGCCCACCAGGCCCCTCCGGCTCTCGGGTCTTCTGGAAGCTTCGTGGAAAAATAGGAACCTGGGCGTTGATTTCGTCCAATTCGAGAATATTTGATTACTAAACCAAAAACAGCAGAAAACAGACTGGCACTTCGGCATCTTGTTAATAGGTTAGTTCCAGAAAATGCATCAAAACGATATAAAGTGTGCATAAAACATGTAGGTATCATCAATAAAGTAGCATGGAACATAAGAAATTATCGATACGTTGGAGACGTATCAGCATCCCCAAGCTTAGTTCTGCTCGTCCCGAGCAGGTAAAGCGATAACAAAGATAATTTCTTAAGTGACATGCCATCATAAACTTGATCATACTATTGTAAGCATATGTAATGAATGCAGCGATCAAAACAATGGTAATGACATGAGTAAACAACTGAATCATAAAGCAAAGACTTTTCATGAATAGTACTTCAAGACAAGCATCAATAAGTCTTGCATAAGAGTTAACTCATAAAGCAATAATTCAAAGTAGAGGCATTGAAGCAACACAATGGAAGATTAAGTTTCAGCGGTTGCTTTCAACTTGTAACATGTATATCTCATGGATAATTGTCAATGCAAAGTAATATAATAAGTGCAATATGCAAGTATGTAGGAATCAATGCAGTTCACACAAGTGTTTGCTTCTTAAGGTGGAAAGAGATAGGTGAACTGACTCAACATAAAAGTAAAAGAAAGGTCCTTCAAAGAGGAAAAACATCGATTGCTATATTTGTGCTAGAGCTTTTATTTTGAAAACATCAAGAGAGCATAAAAGTAAAGTTTTGAGAGGTGTTTGTTGTTGTCAACGAATGGTAGTGGGCACTCTAACCCCCTTGCAGACAAACCTTCAAAGAGCGGCTCCCATTTTATTTTATTTTTGGGTGGCACTCCTTCCAACCTTTCTTTCACAAACCATGGCTAACCGAATCCTCGGGTGCCTGCCAACAATCTCATACCATGAAGGAGTGCCTTTTATTTTAGTTTTATTATGATGACACTCCTCCCCACCTTTGCTTTCTCAAGCCATGGCTAACCGAATCCTTCGGGTGCCGTCCAACAATCACATACCATGGAGGAGTGTCTATTTTTGTTAATTAATTTGGGACTGGGAATCCCATTGCCAGCTCTTTTTGCAAAATTATTGGATAAGCGGATGAAGCCACTAGTCCATTGGTGAAAGTTGCCCAACAAGATTGAAAGATAAACACCACATACTTCATCATGAGCTATAAAACATTGACACAAATAAGAGGTAATAACTTTTGAATTTGTTTAAAGGTAGCACTCAAGCAATTTACTTTGGAATGGTGGAGAAATACCATGTAGTAGGTAGGTATGGTGGACACAAATGGCATGAATATTGGCTCAAGTATTTGGATGCATGAGAAGTATTCCTCTCGATACAAGGTTTAGGCTAGCAAGGTTATTTGAAACAAACACAAGGATGAACCGGTGCGGCAAAACTCACATAAAAGACATATTGTAAACATTATAAAACTCTACACCGTCTTCCTTGTTGTTCAAAACTCAATACTAGAATTATCTAGACCTAGAGAGACCAATTATGCAAACCAAATTTTAGCAAGCTCTATGTATTTCTTCATTAATAGGTGCAAAGTATATGATGCAAGAGCTTAAACATGAGCACAACAATTGCCAAGTATCACATTATCAAGACATTTTACCAATTACTACATGTAGCATTTTCCAATTCCAACCATATAACAATTTAACGAAGAGGAAACCGCCATGAATAATATGAGCTAAGAACACATGTGTTCATACGAACAGCGGCGTGTCTCTCTCCCACATAAGGATGAACTTATTCAGAGAACTAAGATAACAAAACAAAAACAAAAATAAAAGCACATAGACGCTCCAAGTAAAGTACATAAGATGTGACCGAATAAAAATATAGTTTCACTAGAAGAAACCTGATAAGTTGTCGATGAAGAAGGGGATGCCTTGGGCCCCAAGCTTAGATGCTTGAGTCTTCTTAAAATATGCAGGGATGAACCACGGGGCATCCCCAAGCTAGACCTTTCACTCTTCTCGATCACATTATATCACCCTCTTCTATTGACCCTTGAAAACTTCCTTCACACCAAACTTCAAGCAAACTCATTAGAGGGTTAGTGCATAACCAAAAATTCACATGTTCAGAGGTGACACAATCATTCTTAACACTTCTGGACATTGCACCAAACTTCTTAAAGTTAATGGAACAAAGAAACTCATTCAACTTAACAAAAGCGGCAATGCGAAATAAAAGGCAGAATCTGTCAAAAACAGAACAGTCCGTAAAGACGAATTTAAAGCTGGAACCAGACTTGCTCAAATGGAAAAACTCAAAACTAATGAAAGTTGCGTACATATCTGAGGATCACGCTCGTAAATTGGCAGATTTTTCAAATTTTCTACAGAGAACTGTGCCCAGATTCGTGACAGACAGCAATGCTGTTTCTGCGCAGCGATCCCAAATATAACATCAACTTTAACATAGAAACTTTACTTGGCACAAAAACATGATAAGGAGAGGTTGCTACAGTAGTAAACAACTTACAAGACTCAACAAAACAAAAATTGCTGTAGTAAAATAAACACATGGGTTATCTCCCAAGAAGTTCTTTCTTTATAGCCATTAAGATGGGCTCAGCAGTTTTAATGATGCACTCGCAAGAAATAGTATTTGAGGCAAAAGAGAGCATCAGAGGCAAATTCAAAACACATTTAAGTCTAACATGCTTCTATGCATAGGAATCTTGTAAATAAACAAGTTCATGAAGAGCAAAGTAACAAGCATAGGAAGATAAAACAAGTGTAGCTTCAAAAATTTCAGCACATAGAGAGGTGTTTTAGTAACATGAAAATTTCTAAAACCATATTTTCCTCTCTCATAATAACTTTCAGTAGCATCATGAGCAAACTCAACAATATAACTATCACATAAAGCATTCTTATCATGAGTCTCATGCATAAAATAATTACTACTCCCAACATAAGCATAATCAATTTTATTAGTTGTAGTGGGAGCAAATTCAACAAAGTAGCTATCAAATATAGGAGGTATATTGTAATCATAATCAAATTTATCCTCCATAACAGGTGGTAACAAAAGACTACTATCATTATAATCATCATAAATGGGAGGCAAAGTATCATCAAAGTAAATTTTCTCCTCAATGCTTGGGGGACTAAAAATATCATGCTCATCAAAGCCAGCTTCCCCAAGCTTAGAATTTTCCATAGCATTAGCAACAATGGTGTTCAAAGCATTCATACTAATAACATTCCCATTATCATGCATATAAAGTTCCATGGGTTTTTAATTCTTTCTTCAAACACATCATGTCCTAATTCAAGATAAAGTTCATAAAGATCTCTCATATTATTGTTGTCTTCCATTAAGCCTAACTAGTGTAAACAAGAAACCAAATGTCGCAATTGCGGAGTCTAAAGGAAATAGAGTACTTACAACGGCGGGAAATAGCTTAGTAGCCAAGATCGGAGTGTGAGTACCTTTACCTTTCCTCCCCGGCAACGGCGCCGAAAATAGCTTGATGTCTACGTTCCCCCTCCTTTCCTGTAGACAGTGTTGGGCCTCCAAGTGCGGAGGTTTGTAGAACAGCGGCAAGTTTTCCCTTAAGTGGATCACCCAAGGTTTATCGAACTCGGGGAGGAAGAGGTCAAGATATCCCTCTCATGCAACCTGCAACCACAAAGCAAGAAGTCTCTTGTGTCCCCAACACACCTAATAGGTGCACTAGTTCGACGAAGAGATAGTGAAATACAGGTGGTATAAATATATATGAGCAGTAGCAACGGTGCCAGAAAATAGCTGGCGGCGTGTAGTTGATGGTGGTAGTATTGCGGCAGTAGTAACACAGTAAAACGATAAACAAGCGAGTAACGCAGTAGTATTTAGGAACAAGGCCTAGGGATTACACTTTCACTAGTGGACACTCTCAACATTGATCACATAACAGAATAGATAAATGCATACTCTACACTTTTGTTGGATGATGAACACATTGCGTAGGATTACACGAACCCTCAATGCCGGAGTTAACAAGCTCCACAATAATGCTCATATTTTAGTAACCTTTAGTGTAAGATAGATCAAACACGACTAAACCAAGTACTAGCATAGCATGCACACTGTCACCTTCATGCATATGTAGGAGGAATAGATCACATCAATATTATCATAGCAATAGTTAACTTCGCAATCTACAAGAGATCATGATCATAGCATAAACCAAGTACTAACACGGTGCACGCACTGTCACCTTTGCACACATGCGGGAGGAATAAAACTACTTTAATAACACATCACTAGAGTAGCACATAGATAAATTGTGATACGATGCACATTACAATCATAAAGAGATATAAATAAGCACTTCACTACGCTCTTAACGGTGAATAAGTACTTCGTGAAATATAGCCTAAGAGACCCACACGGTGCACACACTGTCACCTTTACACACGTGGGACAAGGAGTCTGGAGATCACATAAGTAAAACCCACTTGACTAGCATAATGACATCTAGATTACAAGCATCATCATATGAATCTCAATCATGTAAGGCAGCTCATGAGATTATTGTATTGAACTACATAGGAGAGAGATGAACCACATAGCTACCGGTACGCCCCGAGCCTCGATGGAGAACTACTCCCTCCTCATGGGAGCAGCGGCGGTGATGAAGATGGCGGTGGAGATGGCAGCGGTGTCGATGGAGAAGCCTTCCGGGGGCACTTCCCCGCTCCGGCAGGGTGCCGAGCAGACTCCTGTCCCCGGATCTTGGCTTCACGATGGCGGCGGCTCTGGAACTTTTCTCGTATCGTGGCTCCTCCGTAAGGGGTTTCGATGCAGGGGCTTTAAATAGGCGAAGAGGCGCGCCGGGAGGGACGAGGCGGCGACACCATGGGTGGCGCGGCCAGGGCTGGGCCGCGCCACCATGTCATCTGGGCCCACCAGGCCCCCTGGCGGCTCTCGGGTGTTTTGGAAGCTTCGTGGAAAAATAGGAACACAGGCGTTGATTTCGTCCAATTCCGAGAATATTTCGTTACTAGGATTTTGAAACCAAAAACAGCAGAAACAGGAACTGCACTTCGGCATCTTGTTAATAGGTTAGTTCCAGAAAATGCATCAAAACGATATAAAGTGTGCATAAAACATGTAGGTATCATCAATAAAGTAGCATGGAACATAAGAAATTATCGATACGTTGGAGACGTATCACCCGGATCATTGGAGGACAAGGCATCATCACCTTCATCATCATCCACAACGAATCACCATCTCCATTCTCTCCATTCCATTAGATTGTAATCTCCATTACCATTGTTGGTTTATACTTGGATTCGTACCGCTATCCCTTTTACTTACGCAAATTTATGATGATGTTCTTGATTGTCTCCATGTGTGAGTAGTTCATCCCGTTCTTGGGGAGATGGAGAAACCCTAGTAGTATTATTATATGAATTAAGATGATTTATACCTTTGCACTATGATTGTATGTTAGTTTTCTCTTGTGATGTTGCATGATGTCGACCATGTAATATTTGCCTAAGGGTCACAGGAGGGAACTATCGTCGAAAGTTCGGCAGTGTATACGGCGGGAAGTGGCATCCCGTATTCGATGCACTATTGTACGGAAGAGGGGGATAAGAAGGGACTCGCAAGCTTAACAAGTAACCATGGGGCAATCCCTTAATTGTAATGGACCAATAGGTGGCTTGCCGAAGGTCATTGCGGTGGTTATTCAGGGATGTGTTATGAGATACATATTCCAATTCGAGCCTTTCCCACATACAACGAGAGCTAAGATATGAGTTATCTAGTTTGTGTCTTTAGCTAATATACTAGCGGTGGAACCAACAACCTCTGAGAACATTTTAGTCTTATCGCAAGTCCAAACACAATCTTTATCCAGCCTATAGACAATAGGGCTCAGGGCAACAACTTTGTTTAGATGTTAGAATACCACATGACAGTCTGGCTGAGGATCTTCCTTTCCAGGCACTACTACGTGTAGTGCTCCTTACTGATGGGGTAGTGGTGGTGCATGCATGATGATGATGTTGGTTGTACATTTTTAAGTTGCTAGGACTTGTAGAAAACGTATTCCACAACATGTATATTATGTGAGGAGGAATATACTAACTGCTAATGTGATGGTTAACTTGTCGTGGTAGGATTACACCCCTTTTTGATGTGGTGGTAGGATGACACCAAAGTAGCTGGTGCGATCGTTAGTATGACCAGACTAGATGGTAGATTGAACTTGTGTTGTTTTTGCCTATATGATCATGCATGCTTATGTTCTAAGCTTTATTTTTCATAATTTTTGCCTTATGTTTCATATGCTTTGTCTTAGTAGAAATATAAGTGGTACGTAGTTTTCTATGGCAAAGTAATAGGAGTGTAAAGTTCATGGGAGAACATCAGCCCACATATGACAGGTTTACAAGAAGAACCCCCACAAAGGATAAGACAAGAGATCGAGGAGGCAAAACAAGCATACTCCGAGTTCTCAACGGAATAGTCTGGCTACTTTGTAGCTCCCAAGATCGCTGTTTATGGAGCTCCAAAGATCGTAGGTCATGGTGCTCCGAAGATCAAAGGTATTAGACTCAAAGACTACATCATCGTCGGCCTTGTGATTTGGACCATGTATTTGGTGTGCTCCTAACCATGTGTGATCATTTGTAATACCCTAAACCCTAAACTGTTGGATAGTAAGATCATCAAGTAGAGGTGCGAGGTGACCATATCGGGCCTTATGCGAGCTCCTAAAAACAGTCCGTTTCATCGCACCAGCCCAAAAACACGTTTTGTGGATAACCAATCAGGTTAGGAAGAAATGATGCCCTCATGCAGCATGAGACTTTGTTAGCATCCAATCGGAGTGAAAAAAGAGAGGCCCATATCACAATTTTCCTCATGCAGCTTTCATTGGGCCAAAAACAAAACAGGGAAAAATACATGTGAGTAACCAACTGATATGTCCAATTTGCATCACTATTCTATATCATAATTTATTGTTATTCATTGATAAATTTCATATTTAGAGGTGATACTTATGTTATTCCATCTATTTTTGCATGTTTGGTGAATATTGGAGAATTAACAGCCGGAGTTAGGAATCTGCTGAAAAAAGGACCGTCAAGGCACCATATTTCTGAAGACCAACAATTCCCAGCAAAGATATAGAAAATCCTATTTTTCCAGATGACGGAGAAAGCAAGAAGGGGAGGCTGAGATGGGCCCTGAGGGGGCCAGACCACCCCTAGGCGCGGGCTAGCCTCAGGCCGCACCTAGGCATGGTCTGGGCACCCTGGCCCACTTCTGACAATGCCCCCTCGCGTATTTCAACCCCTCGGGAAACCTAAGGTCGGGGGAGGGACCAGAGAAATATTCCGCCGCCGCTACGGTGAGAGCAGAGAAAAGCTCTCGGGGCAGAATTCTCGGAAATTCCTTTAGAGAGAAGAAATCGCGCCCGCCACATCTGGACTTCATCGGGATCATCATCTCCACCACCACCACCATCATCACTGCCGTCTCCATGCCGTCTCGCTGTAACATCATGGGCTTGATACTTGTCTAGTTCATAGGGGAAACTTTTCCGGTGTTGATTACTCCTTGTAGTTGATGCTATTGAGCGAAACCATTGAATTAAGGTTTATGTCCAGATTGTTATTCATCATTATATCACCTCTGATTATGATCCATATGATGTCTCGTGAGTAGTTCGTTTAGTTCTTTAGGACATGGGAGAAGTCATGCTGTTAGTAGTGGAACTATGTTGAGTAATATGCAATGATTTGATATTTAAGTTGTGGTGTTATTGTTCTAGTGGTATCATGTAAACATCGACTACATGATACTTCACCTTTATGGGCCTAGGGAAATGCATCGTGTATTTGGCTACTAATTGTGGGGTTGCGGGAGCGATAGAAACCCAAACCCCCATTAGGAAACCGGTGCACGAGGGAGTGTAGGATCTCAAAGTTTAAGGCTGTGGTTAGATTTATCTTAATTACTTTCTTATAGTTGTGAATGCTTGCAAGAGGTATAATCACAAGTATGTATTAGTCCAAGTATGGGGTAGTACATTAGCATAGGTTTACCCACACAACACTTACCAAACCATTGAATATTATTCAGCTATGTGAAGCGAAAGCACTTGACGAAATTCTCGTGTTTCCTCAAGAACGTTTGGTCATTATAAGTAAAACAACCGGCTTGTCCTTTGCTATAGAAAAGATTGGGCCACTCACTGCAATTATTACTACTACATTTTATTTACTCATACTTTATTTATCTGCAATACCAAATACCCCTGCAAACATGTTTGCTAGTGTTTACAGTGAATCCTCGATCAAAAATGCTCGTCAACACCTTCTACTCCTCGTTGGGTTCGACACTCTTATTTATCGAAAGTACTACGATACAACCCCTATACTTGTGGGTCATCACCAACAAGCACTTAACATTGGACCTAAGTGTTAGACTCGCTAGCGTTGTGATACATCTCCAACGTATCTATAATTTCTTATGTTCCATGCTAGTTTTATGACAATACCTACATGTTTTGTTCACACTTTATGATGTTTTGATGCATTTTCCGGCACTAACCTATTAACAAGATGCCGAAGCCAGTTCTTGTTTGCTGTTTTTGGTTTCAGAAATCCTACACGGAAATATTCTCGGAATTGGACGAAACAAAAGCCCATGTCTTATTTTCCACGGAGCCTTCCAGAAGTCCGAAGAGGAGACGAGAGAGGGGCGCGAGGCGCCACCATGGGCGGGCGCAGCCACCTCGGCCGCGCCGCCATATGGTGTGGGCCCTGCACCCCTGCGCTGCCCCTTCGCCTATATATTCTCTCCGTCGCGAAAACCCTAGTACCGAGAGCCACGATACGGAAAAGTTCCAGAGACGCCGCCGCCAATCCCATCTCGGGGGATTCAGGAGATCGCCTCCGGCACCCTGCCGGAGAGGGAATCATCACCGGAGGGCTCTACATCACCATGCCCGCCTCCGAATGATACGTGAGTAGTTCATCCTTGGACTATGGGTCCATAGCAGTAGCTAGATGGTTGTCTTCTCCTCTTGTGCTATCATGTTTAGATCTTGTGAGCTACCTATCATGATCAGGATCATCTATTTGTAATGCTACATGTTGTGTTTGGTGGGATCCGATGAATATTGAATACTATGTCAAGTTGATTAATTGATCTATCATATATGTGTTGTTTATGTTCTTGCTTTCCGTTGCTAGTAGAGGCTCTGGCCAAGTTGATACTTGTAACTCCAAGAGGGAGTATTTATGCTCGATAGTGGGTTCATGCCTCCATTGAATCTGGGACAGTGACAGAAAGTTCTAAGGTTGTGGATGTGCTTGTGCTAGGGATAAAACATCGATGCTTTGTCTAAGGATATTTGTGTTGATTACATTACGCACCATACTTAATGCAATTGTCTGTTGTTTGCAACTTAATACTGGAGGGGTGCGGATGCTAACCTGAAGGTGGACTTTTTAGGCATAGATGCATGCTGGATGGCGGTCTATGTTCTTTGTCGTAATGCCCCGATTAAATCTCATAGTAGTCATCATGATATGTATGAATCT
The DNA here is from genome assembly GCA_030979885.1 of Lolium multiflorum. Taxonomy (NCBI): domain Eukaryota; kingdom Viridiplantae; phylum Streptophyta; class Magnoliopsida; order Poales; family Poaceae; genus Lolium; species Lolium multiflorum. The sequence continues at coordinate 147,530,317 of CM061751.1, read as the reverse complement.
CTATTCTGTCAATTGCCCACCTGTAATTTGTTCACCCAACATGCTATTTATCTTATTGGAGAGACACCACTAGTGAACTGTGGACCCCGGTCATTTCTTTTACATCTGAAATACAATCTATTGCAATCTCTGTTCTCTGTTGTTCTTCGCAAACAAACATCATTCTCCACACCATACGTTTAATCCTTTGTTTTTAGCAAGCCGGTGAGATTGACAACCTCACTGTTAAGTTGGGGCAAAGTATTTTGATTGTCTTGTGCGGGTTCCACGTTGGCCGGATCCTGGTGTTGCGCCGCACTACACTTCTCCACCAACAACCTTCACGTGGCCTTCATCTCCTGGTTCGATAACCTTGGTTTCTTTCTGAGGGAAAACTTACTGCTGTGCGCATCACACCTCCTCTTGGGGTTCCCAACGGACGTGTGCATCACGCGCCATCACGCTGCCCATCTCAGTGTCTTTGGTGGGATCGATGTTGTCCACCTCTCCTCCGACGTCGACATGCGCACCCTCTCCCGTTGCGCCAAACGGGCGACACCCTAGACATGGGAGCCCTCTACAAGCTCCATCAGCTGGGTGGTGCCGACACACCCTTCGTCAGCTTCATCTGGGAAAGCTTCACGCCAACCATGGCCAAGTCATTCTCCTGTGTCTCCTGGTATAATCCACAATCCAGTCTCGGGCGCTGCTCCTAAAGAAAACCTTCCTCTCCACGGCTGAGGTGATATGCCCCATCTACGAAGCGGCGAGCGAAACAAACACACACATTATCATTGAGTGCCCATTTGATAGGCTGTTCTGGAGTTTTGTTGGTGGACGGGCTGTTGGAGATATGCCCAAGAGGCAATAATAAAATGGTTATTATAATATATCTTTGTGTTTATGATAATGTTTGCATACCATGCTATAATTGTATTAACCGAAACATTGATACATGTGTGTTATGTAAACAACAAGGAGTCCCTAGTAAGCCTCTTGTATAACTAGCTTGTTGATTAATGGATGATCATGGTTTCGTGATCATGAACATTGGATGTTATTAATAACAAGGTTATGTCATTAGGTGAATGATATAATGGACACACACCCAAATGAGCGTAGCATAAGATCAAGTCATTAAGTTCAATTTGCTATAAGCTTTCGATACATAGTTGCCCAAGTCCTTCGACCATGAGGTCATGTAAATCACTTACACCGGAAGGGTACTTTGATTACATCAAACGCCATTGCGTAAATGGGTGGTTATAAAGATGGGATTAAGTATTTGGAAAGTGTGAGTTGAGGCATATGGATCAATGATTTGTCATCCCGATGACGGATAGATATACTCCGGGCCCTCTCGGTGGAATGTCATCTGATTAGCTTGCAAGCATATGAATGGTTCATAAGAGATCACATACCACGGTACGAGTAAAGAGTACTTGTCGGTAACGAGGTTGAACAAGGTATGGAGATACCGATGATCGAACCTCGGACAAGTAAAATATCGCGTGACAAAGGGAATCGGCATCGTATGTAAATGGTTCAATCGATCACTAAGTCATCGTTGAATATGTGGGAGCCATTATGGATCTCCAGATCCCGCTATTGGTTATTGCTCGGAGAGGAGTCTCGACCATGTCTGCATAGTTCGCGAACCGTAGGGTGACGCGCTTAAGGTTCGATGTCGCATAAGTAGATTCGGAATATGAGATGGAGTCCGAAGTTTTTGTTAGGAGTCTCGGATGGGATCCAAGACTTCACGAGGAGGTCCGGAATGGTCCGGAGAATAAGATTCATATATGGGAAGTCATTTTCAGGGTTACCGGAAAAGTTCAGGATTTTTCGGTATTGTACCGGAGGTTCTAGAAGGTTCCGGAGGGTACCATAGTGGGGCCCACCTATCCCGAACGTCCAACATGGACCGGAGGGGGTCACATAGGCCCACATGGGCCAGGCACACCAGCCCCCAAGGCCCATGTGGCTGGATCAAGTGGATAAGATCAAATCCCTTAAAATTAGGGACTTAACTTGGGGGGAAGTTGCCCCCTTGTTTTGGCCGACCCAAAGGCTTGGAGGGGGGCCAAGGCAGCCCCCACGCCTATATAAGAGGGAGGGAGGGCTGGGGCGCAGCACATGATTTCCCCAAGCTAGCCGCCCCTCTCTCCCTCCTCCTTCTTCTGCGCAGGCTTGGCGAAGCCCTGCAGGAATTTCTCCTCCACCTCCACCACCACGCCGTCGTGCTGCCGGGATTCCGAGGGGATCTACCACACCTCCGCTGCCCGCTGGAACGGGAGAGGAAGGGCTTCATCGACACCGTACGCGCGACCGAGTACGGAAGTGCTGCGGATTGCGCACGGGGACGATCGTCTACACCAACAACGAGATCTAATCTCGTAGGCTTTGGAAATCTTCGAGGGTTAGTCTCATATCAATCTCGTTGCTCGATCTTGTAGATTAGATCTTGGGTGTTCCATAGATTAGATCTTGGATTTATTCGTCTTGCGGTAGGAAAATTTTTGTTTTCTATGCTACGAACCCCAACAGTGGTATCAGAGCCATGTCTATGCATAGATCTGTTGCACGAGTAGAACACAATGGTTTTGTGGGCGTTGATGCTTTTGTTGCTTTAGTTTGTGTACTTTGCATCTTGCGGGATGGTGGGATGAAGCGGCCCGGGCTAACTTTACATGACCGCGTCTCATGAGACTTGCTCCACGCTTGACATGCAACTTGTATTGCATAAGTGGCTTTGCGGTGTCTGTCTCTCCCACCATAGTGAAGATTCCAATTTGCACTTTCTATTGTCAACACTAGTATCACCGTTGTGGTTCATGTTCGTAGGTAGATTGGATCTTACTCGAAAACCTAAACCACGTAAAATATGCAAACCAAATTAGAGGCGTCTAACTTGTTTTTGCAGGGTTTGGTGATGTGATATGGTCATGATGTGATGATGATTATATTTGATGTATGAGATGTTCATTGTTGTATTATGGCAACCGGCAGGAGCCTAATGGTTGTCTTTAATTTTTGTTAAAGACCTGCGTGTCTATTCATCATGTAATAGCTTTATTTCAAGTAGTTGTCATAGTAGCTATAAGTGATGGACAACCATGAAGCGGCGCCACGGACCTTGGTGCAATGCTGGTGATGATGGAGATCATGATCATGTGCTTTGGAGATGGAGATCAAAAGCACAAGAAGAAAGGCCATATCATATCACATATTATGAATTGCATGTGATGTTAATCCTTTATGCATCTTATCTTGCTTAGATCGCGACGGTAGCATTATAAGATGATCCCTCACATTAATATCAAGATAATAAAGTGTTCTCCCCTCGTATGCACCGTTGCTACAGTTCGTCGTTTTGAAGCATCTCGTGATGATCGGATGTGATAGACTCTACGTTCATACAACGGGTGTAAGCCATGTTTGCACACGCGGAATACTTGGGTTTGCTTGACGAGCCTAGCATGTACAGACATGGACAACGGAAACCGAAAGGTTGAACACGAGTCATATGGATGATATGATCAACATGTTGATGTTCACCATTGAAACTACATCATCTCACGTGATGATCGGTTTTGGTGTAGTGGATGTGGATCGTGTGCCACTTAACAACTATGAGGGATGTTGTATTAAGTGGGAGTTCATTAGTAATTAGATTAAAACATGAACTAATTATCATGAACATAGTCTGAATAGTATTTTGAATTAAAGTTGTAGAATTGGCATCCGTTATCTACCATGCGCTAGTCTTGTAATTGAGATAGAAATACTGTTAAGTCTGACAAGTAACTCTACGGGCTGGTACCGTATTGTTAAAGAATCAAGAAATGATTAAGTCCTATTGCAAATTTTTAGTAAACTTCTCATTAATGATTCAAAGAACAATGGTTTCAATTAGTACCTAGAATCATCTTGCCTCCATGAAACTTGAAGTTCAAATCTGTTTGAAAAGTAAGGAGCTGGAAATTTTGTTTTCAGAAATAAGCAAGGTATGAGATATATGTGATATCTAAGACCTTATTGCAAGATGATAGAATATAATCTAGTGAGACTACATAAACTCATAAGTTTTATGGGAATGTACGAAGGTTGAAGACGCTAGGCGTCCCAATCCTCCAACTAGTTGGGCACTAACGATATTCGCATATCCATGAAGTGATCGTCCTTAGTATGCACCGTTGCTAAGACTCGTCGTTTGAAGCATCACGTGATGATCGGGTGTGATAGATTCTACGTGTGCATACAACGGGTACAAGCCAGATTTGCACATGCGAATACTGAGGTTAAACTTTACGAGCCTAGCATGTACATACATGGTCTTGGAAAGTCGTCATGATATGATGGATAAAATTATGAGTGAAATTGTTCATCATATTACAAAGTTACTAATAGTGAAATCTGGAACACTTGTCATATGATGATCAACTTCAAAGTAAGAACCTCAAGGTTATTGGTATTTGACCAATGGACTTAGAAGTCATTGAAAGTGAAGTGTTTTCTGAGAATGAGGAAAAGAGAAACTACAAAAGATATTTTGCAGAAAGAAATAAAAGACTAGAAAGTCTAGCTCGGTGTATATAGATGATATACATGTTATGAATGTATTCCTTGTTTGGTCACAAAATGGAATTCTTGGGTATTAGTACCATATTGGTTGGTATGAGGTGTCATACAAAACAACGCAATACAAGAATACATTGGCCTAAGTGACTGAAAAGGAATGTGATAGGAATGCACGTCTGGAACAAAAATAAAGTGTTATTATGTTCGCGTTGGCATTCTGTCTAGCCATTCAGATTTATAATAAAGAACTTTATAATTGTTATTCTTGTTCTGGTTAAATGAAAACAATGAGTTGTTCAAATTGTAACAACATTCCATGTACGATGGATAAGTTATTATAAATCTTTATGGTGAAGCACACATACATAACACTGACGCTAAAATGCCATAAGGCAAATGATGTGAATTCCACTCATTAGTGGAACCGCCATTTAGGTCATGTTAGAAAGGAACGCATGAAGGAACTCCATTTGAATGGATTTTTGGAGTCATTCGACTTGGAATCGTTTGGCGCTTGCAAATCTCTTCTAAAGAGAATGACTTAAATACCGTTCATAGGCCAAGAGTTGAACGGGCAACTAACTTAGTGGAAACATACATAGTGATGTATATGGTTCACTGGGCATAGTTGTGTGCGGGAGATTCTTCTACTTCATGAAAACTTCTAACAATGAATTGAGTATATATATGTGGATATATTCGATAAGGAAGAAGTTTGAAACATTTGAATAGATTCAAATAAATTTCAGCATGAAGTGGAAATCATCGTAATAGAAAAGTCAAATATCTGTGATTGGATCATGGTGGAAACATTTGAATTACGAGTTTTAGCGAACATCTAAGAGAGTTATGAAATTGTTCTACAACCTCACGTTTCTTGGAGTATCATAATGATGATGGAGTATCCAAGAGACGTATCCAAACCTTGTTGGATTAATGATGAGATAATATAAAATAATGCCATTATATTTTTTGTGGATTATGCTTTAGAGACTATCGCTTTTACACTGAATAGAGCATCATCATGATCCATTGAAATGACACCATACGAGTTATGGCATGGGTATAAACCCTAAATGGTCCTTTCATAAATTTTGGTATGCATAGCATAAGTAAATGAGTTTACAACCAAAATCGGATAAATGTCTTTGTTGATTATCCCATGAAATTGATTGGGAATTCTTTCCACTATGAAGTCAAAGACAAAAGTGTTTGTCAATGTTTCTTACTTATTTCAAAGAAATTGTTTCTAGCGAACTATTTGAGTGGGAGGACAATAGAACTTGATAAGGTTTATGAACCTGAGCATGATGATCAGAGTAGCACAACATCGGAAATGGTTCCGGAAGCAGCTACGAAGATCATGGCTCCCATGTCTACAAAGTGTTGTAGTCATGGAGATCAAAGTACTTATTGAACCTTGTAGATGTGGTTTATTTTGTAATCAAATAAATGATTTGTGGACAAAGGATTGTTTTTGAACAATGATAAACCAACTACATACAAAGAAGTTATGATGGGCCCTGACTCCGTTAAATTGGCTATGCGCCATGAAATCCAAGATAGGTGAATACTTTTTGAAAGTAAATGGATCTATAAAGTAGATGGACTTGGATGGAATATCCTTAAAGAAGCTCGACTTTAAAAGCAGTTTACGAAAAAGTTCAAAGAGTTGACTACGATAAGATTAGATCTTCCGTGGCAATGCTTATAGTCTATGTGGATTATTCTAGTAATCGCTACATATTTTTTTATGAGATATGATAGTAGGATGGCAGAAATACATTCCTTACCAGAAGTGTGTATGAAGGATGTATACTAGATACAACCAAGAGTTTTGCTGGTCCTTGGAATACTAGATAGGTATACAAACTTCAATTGGATGAAGTGAGTATCGCGGAGTTGGAATCTTCACCGGATGAAATAATCAAAGAGTTTTGATTCCATCAGAAACGATGAAGATGCTTGCATTTGCAAGAAATTAAGTGGGAGCGCTGAGACATATTTATAATACTTTATGTAGATGACATATCGTTGATTATAAATATTGTAATTATATAATTGATTTAAAAGGTTTCATTGAGAATTAACATCAATGAAAGGATATGAATTGAAACATATTTAGTGTCAAGATCTATGAAGATAGATAGAAACACATAATAAGTTTAAGTTTAAGTACATAGAATAGATATTGAAGTAGTTCAATTAAGAAGGTGTTCTTTTCATGTGAAGGTTTAACAAGACTTGAGTGTATTTGACACTCGATGAGTAAATACACATGAGTGATTTTAGATCACGAATAATATGTACAAAGTCAGAAGTCCTGTGCTCTAAAGTGTTACGAGCATGTACCAGAATGATTCATGTAATGATCATTGGACAACAGTAAGAATATCCCTGAGTACTTTAGAAGAACCAAGGATATATATATATATATAGTTTTTATATGGGGTAATGACAAACAAATCGCTGTAAGGTGTTGCACCAATATTAGTTTGGTCACATATAAAAATAAAATTTCAATCTCAATTAGGCTAAGAGTTATTTAAAAGGTAGCACAATGAGCTAGAACAAGTCTATGCTAGATTTGGACGAGTTCTAAATATTATGACGGATTCTACAAACGAAGGCAGAGTATGTCATTGTTTTGACAATGACTGAGGATGTTAAGTCGAAGAGTTCTTGGAGAACTTGGTGTAGTTTCGACAGTGTCAGAATTTTGAAGCTATATTGTGTGACAATATTAGTGACTTATTTCAGACCGCGGAATTAAGGTTCCACCAGAGGACTAAGCATATACAATTAATGCCGACTCATTTGGAAAATGAGTGATGCGTTGAGACGCAAATGAATTGCAAAATACATACGTTTCTGAGCATGTCAGATCCGTTGACTAAAACCTCTCCCGTGAGCAAAACATGATAAGCACCGAAGGCCAAGGTGTTATATCTTTACATATGTAAACTAGATTATTGACTCTAGTGCAAGTGGGAGACTGTTGGAGATATGCCCAAGAGGCAATAATAAAATGGTTATTATAATATATCTTTGTGTTTATGATAATGTTTGCATACCATGCTATAATTGTATTAACCGAAACATTGATACATGTGTGTTATGTAAACAACAAGGAGTCCCTAGTAAGCCTCTTGTATAACTAGCTTGTTGATTAATGGATGATCATGGTTTCGTGATCATGAACATTGGATGTTATTAATAACAAGGTTATGTCATTAGGTGAATGATATAATGGACACACACCCAAATGAGCGTAGCATAAGATCAAGTCATTAAGTTCAATTTGCTATAAGCTTTCGATACATAGTTGCCCAAGTCCTTCGACCATGAGGTCATGTAAATCACTTACACCGGAAGGGTACTTTGATTACATCAAACGCCATTGCGTAAATGGGTGGTTATAAAGATGGGATTAAGTATTTGGAAAGTGTGAGTTGAGGCATATGGATCAATAGTGGGATTTGTCCATCCGATGACGGATAGATACACTGGGCCCTCTCGGTGGAATGTCATCTGATTAGCTTGCAAGCATATGAATGGTTCATAAGAGATCACATACCACGGTACGAGTAAAGAGTACTTGTCGGTAACGAGGTTGAACAAGGTATGGAGATACCGATGATCGAACCTCGGACAAGTAAAATATCGCGTGACAAAGGGAATCGGCATCGTATGTAAATGGTTCAATCGATCACTAAGTCATCGTTGAATATGTGGGAGCCATTATGGATCTCCAGATCCCGCTATTGGTTATTGCTCGGAGAGGAGTCTCGACCATGTCGCATAGTTCGCGAACCGTAGGGTGACGCGCTTAAGGTTCGATGTCGCATAAGTAGATTCGAATATGAGATGGAGTCCGAAGTTTTGTTCGGAGTCTCGGATGGGATCCAAGACATCACGAGGAGGTCCGGAATGGTCGGAGAATAAGATTCATATATGGGAAGTCATTATCAGGGTTACCGGAAAAGTTCGGATTTTTCGGTATTGTGGGAGGTTCTAGAAGGTTCCGGAGGGTACCATAGTGGGGCCCACCTATCCCGAACGTCCAACATGGACCGGAGGGGGTCACATAGGCCCACATGGGCCAGGCACACCAGCCCCCAAGGCCCATGTGGCTGGATCAAGTGGATAAGATCAAATCCCTTAAAATTAGGGACTTAACTTGGGGGGGAAGTTGCCCCCCTTGTTTTGGCCGACCCAAAGGCTTGGAGGGGGCCAAGGCAGCCCCCACGCCTATATAAGAGGGAGGGGAGGGGCAGGCGCGCATTCCCCAAGCCCTAGCCGCCCCTCTCTCCCTCCTCCTTCTTCCTGCGCAGGCTTGGCGAAGCCTGCGGAATTTCTCCTCCACCTCCACCACCACGCCGTCGTGCTGCGGGATTCCGAGGGGATCTACCACACCTCCGCTGCCCGCTGGGGGGAGAGGAAGGGCTTCATCGACACCGGACGCGCGGCCGAGTACGGAAGTGTGCCGGATTGCAGCACCGGGGACGATCGTCTACACCAACAACGAGATCTAATCTCGTAGGCTTTGGAAATCTTCGAGGGTTAGTCTCATATCAATCTCGTTGCTCCGATCTTGTAGATTAGATCTTGGGTGTTCCATAGATTAGATCTTGGATTTATTCGTCTTGCGGTAGGAAAATTTTTATTTTCTATGCTACGAACCCCAACACGGGCGCCGCTCGACGCCGATGTCAAGCTGTTCACACCTACGCCGCAAGAGCGGCGATCAGTGACGCCACCGCCTCTACCTTGATGATCCTCTATTTTTGGAACCTATGGAAACATCAGAATGCAAACCTTTGGGATGCCTATCGCCGTGGTCGTAGCTAGCTCTAGGCTGAATGTGTGATCAGTCCCCACCCCGTTCTCTATAAATCCTTGTACCTCTGGTGTAAACAATCTGGCTCTTGAGCCCTTTTATTCGAACAAAAAAATAGGCGAGGAAATCTCTCCCGGGTGAACATTAAAAAAACCAAATTGGCTAACTTTTACATTGGTTATTTGTATTTCTGCTCCGAAATTTGTACTGGTTAGTTTGGTTTTCACAAATTCAGGTAGTTTATTCAGGTTCATTTTCTATTTTTTGTGCCCCTCTACCAAATCCTAGACGGCAGTGGCTCCTCTATACTACCTCCTTACGGCTAAGGCTTATATATTTTTTGAAAAGTCAAATTAAATAAAGTTTGACCAAATTTTTAGAGGTCTCACGGGAGATGTTGAAGACAACTGAGGACTTAGGATTAGCTGGGCCGGCCCACCAGGGATCTCCTTGAGGCGTCGGCTCGCCAGGCGACGCGTGAAGCGTAGAATAGGAGCGCCCGCCCCTTCTCGCAGTCGCAGAGCAAACGGACAAATCTCAGAAAAGAACACAGCTCCGCCGGCCGCCGCTGCTGCCGGACGCCCTGACCTCGAAGAGCCCTAGCCGGCCTCCTGGAGCTCGTCGCGAGCCGCGACCCGTTTGCCGGTTACCCGGCAGCGCCCAACGCTCCGTTCAGTTCTGCAGAAGACGGACCAGGAGGGTAGCTCCGTCGCCGCCTGACTGCCTCCCTGCTCGCCTCTGTCTCGCCGCGCGGCCGCGTTCCAGTGGCTCAGGTACCCAGCCCTCTGCTACAACCAGTAATTTCTGATTCCCCCTCCCTTTAACTTCGGTGGATTATCTCAACGAAATTCCGGAAAGAGATCCCTTATTTTTATAGCTTGAATTGGTGCATTTTACTGTCAGTCTCATGATACAGATATAGAAAGTGAATCGATCTTTATGCCTTTATTATATAGAAGTACGTTTAGGGGGAGCCGTAAGCGTTTGATTGTTTTGGCCAGGGCGTGCTGTAACCATGGCTTCTCCACTGCACCCTGCCCGGATGTCTTCAGTAGCTACGGTGGTGAGCTCCCTTTCTCCTATTTCTTCCAGGCCTGCTGTTTCCTTGCACACCATAGCTGAAGAAACTGGGGCAGAATCGAGTCTGTCACTAGGCCCAACTGAAAAGTTACTGTTTTTCAGTGCTAGGTTCTTCTGCTGTAGATTGACAAGTTGGTGGATTGTAGATAAGGCAACCTGGTAGATCTTAGATTGTGATCTTCTGAGCACTAGTTTTTTATACAGTACTATTTTTTCGCACATTCACTGGGGCGATCATATTTACTGTACATTTTCGCTTGTTCCATGTTATGTTCACTGTTCAGTTTAACATAAACATAGAGTAGAATGCATCAACAGCCTCTTAAGTTGTGCGGTGCGCACACCTATCACTTTACTTCTCCTACTCCGAAAACACATCTTCGACCCCTGAACTTGCTAAAAGGATGGAATTTGGTCCATAACTGTAGACTGTCACTCTTGAATGACATACAAGCCTTTGAAATACAGATCGAACAAATTCAAAGAAATAAATTCTACTGATATTTTTATGCATATTTATCATCTGTGTTTGCTCTGCAGGAACCTGAGCAGGTGTTTCATGTATTGACCGCGGCGCTGAAAGACCCTGCAGATTTTGTAGATTTTGATCTGCCGTCTGCGTTGAAAGAATGGAAGTTGGGCTACTACACACCAATTAAGCGGAGTATCCATACCTACCGTTTCTCTTAACCTATTTAACGGAGCAGTGCGTCATTGCCTGATTTAACTTCGTCAAATGTCTCATTGAGGTTTCATATTCTGATATGTTGCGATGTACGATTCATCGTATCTTTCTACATGGTATACTTGTCATTCTAGATTAGTGATACATCCATATAGATAGAATGACTTGTTTAGAAAGTAAGAAACCTTAGTTTTGAAACAAAAAAACACCATGATATTGTGTACATTTTGCAATAATGTAATCACATGGATGCATTTCAAAATCGTGAAATTTGGACTCTATGGTGCTTCACTGCTCCCTCATTTTCTCGATGAGTGGTAATATCAAGTTATAGCGCCATTTCTCCATTACTCATTTGCATTCCCATTATTTGGACTTCTCATCTACATTTATGTCCTTAATACTACTAAGATGTTTATCTTACTAAGAAACGGGTTGAAGACGATGGCATTTTCTGTTCCTGCTCTCTTTCTTTGGAAACATCGGTTACTTGTGGAAAAGATTGTCAATGCGGGTACTCTCTCTCTCTCTCTCTCTCTCTCTCTCCATGTGTGTGTGTGTGTGTGTGTGTGTGTGCATGCACGTGCAGACAATTGCAGCAGATAATATAATTGCAAAACTGATCTGTTCTCTATTCATAATTTTTTTCCTAGCTTTTGATTAATGCACTTGTGGTTTTAGCATGTCATGTTTTATTTCCCTAAATTACTATTTTATTGGTGCAGGATGCTGTTCTCTTGTTGTTCATCAAACTGTAAGTGTCAGAACAACTGTGCCAATAAATCTTTCCAACTCCGACCTCTGACAAAAACAAAATTGATTAAGGTACGACTGATTAAAGTTGGGCCTTATATCTGCATGTATCATAGAGATAATCTATGCGGTTGCAAAATATACAGTCAAATTTTTTCTATGAACTGTTCCTGCACCTTAATCTATGGCAAATCTTTTTCTCAGTGAAATTTGCTTTACTGGTGAGATAGTATCTTCACGCACAATAGAAGCAGTACAGTACTTAACACATAATACTTTAGAATTGCCAAACTTGTTAACATTTAGAGAGAATCTAACCAGCTGTTTCATGTTTGATATTGTTGTATGTTGTTACCAAACATTATTATTTAATGTTTTGAATTGTTGATTTCATGTGAAATTTCAAATGGTGTGTAAACTTACTTGTTTTATAAACTTTTACTTGCTGTGAAGTAAATACTTATCCCTTCTGAATGGTTTGCTAAAAGACTATTTATTTTATTCTAGACAGAGAAATGTGGCTTTGGATTGGTAGCTGAGGACGAAATAAAGAAAGGAGAATTTGTTATAGAATATGTAGGAGAAGGTATGGCCTTGTCGAAATCTCTGTCGAGCAAGCAAATGAATTGCAGACAAATACTGTAATTTTATATATTATAATGGTTCCTCACGTTGTACACTGGCGATCAAACTAATACCCATATATCTTGCATCAATATTGTAGTTATTGATAACAGAACTTGTGAGGAGAGACTATGGAAAATGAAGAGACAGCGGTACACTAACTTTTATCTTTGTGAGGTCAGTAGCAATATGGTCATTGATGCAACAAACAAGGGAAACAAGTCCAGGTTTATCAATCATAGTTGTGAACCAAACACAGAGATGCAGAAATGGTTAGTCTTACATTGTACTGCTTATTCTACATCTCAGTTGATGACCCTGGCATATGCTGGTATCATGTTGCTTCAGGACTGTAGATGGAGAGACCAGAGTTGGAATTTTTTCTCTTCGTGACATAGAGAAAGGGGAGGAGCTGACCTATGACTATAAGTATGCTCATCGAATTTCGTTGTTACTTAATAAGTACTTATTATAAACAAATTTGTCGTTTATTTACCACATTGTGTATGAAAAACTGTTTCTATTTGTAATCTCATGTTCTTATCTACAGGTTTGTCCAGTTTGGAGCAGATCAAGATTGTCATTGTGGATCTTCAAACTGCAGAAAAAGGGTTGGTGCATCTAAGTCGGTCAACTCATTTGTCCCCCACAATGGCAACTCGGGGAGCTCACAAGATCAGTATGATATGAAGAAAAGAAAGACAACCTCAGATAATTGTATTGGGGAGATCATCCGTTTGTGGCACCGACGGGACAAAATGTATGCATTGACAACTTCAAATCCGTCTGAGAAAGTTAGATGTCCTTTTATCTTTTGTATTCAGTCTCTGATCCATTTGAACCCCCCGTCTCTCAACCCTATCCATTTCAGGTATATCCCAGCAGTTGTACATGATTATGATGAGTACACTGGAATGCATACTGTGAGTTTGTCAATAGATGTTTTTTCAGTGATATCTAATGAGTAATTGCTTAATTAATATTTATTTTGGTTCAGTTACTGCTTGATGAAGAAACTACCGAAGATTTTGATATGAGAGAGGAAGATTGGGACTTCCTACCGGTATGACATTCTTAATCACTGAACAAGTTGCTGATATATTTTGTTCATCTTTTAGAACATCTGGGTTCTAGAATACCTTGCTTTTCTTGGGCACGTCAAATATATTTTTCTAGCTAACTGTAGCCTAAGAGTCACTATGATATTGTTACTTGCTAGCTTCAGCTTCAGCTTCAGCCTTTGCTATCAATGTCAGTAAACATGCTTATAATTTTTTTTCTTTGATGTTAAATAACTGTCGGATTACTCATATGTACATAGAAATAGTACTTTTCCATCATACTGGGTGTATTTTCAATTCTGACTTTACTGTATATGGCATCGTTACCAAACCTGTCTGGGCGGCCCTCTCTCCTGTCCTCAGCTGCATCACTTGTGTTCCAAGCCTCCAACTTTCTGTCACTAGTCTTTTGTTGCTTTTACTAACAGGGATGGCTTTATTCCCACTTGGACTCTACATAAGGCCAGCACGGCAGCACCATGAGTATTCCTCTGTTTAGGATTCATATCAACTGTCTAGTAGAATTAGGGTTGACTGAAGATCATTTGGCTATCCTTCCCCCACATAAAAACAGATGGTCCATTGTTGTTTCAGGTCAACTGTTGTAGAATGCTAACATGGAGTCTGACATGGGGAGATAATGAGTCTTCTAGGCAGTAGCATTGTATTCATAAATCTAGGTTATAGGAGTCTAATACGTTATGAAAGATCAGTGGTCTAAGCGTCCATTATATAGAGGATGCTATGTGTTGTGGACGCCTCTGCTGCGTAGATTATAGGGATGGTTCACCGGCGAACGAGGGCGTCGCCTGCGTGTTGGTGCCGTGACCGGAGAGTCGAGAAGATAACAGGGGTAGATCAGAGAAATTAGAGAGGTAGGGATTAGCAATTGGAAGATTGGGGGTTTATTACTGCTTGGACCTGACACGAAATAACTGCTACTACCCTATTCAATACGGCTAGCCTGCTATAGTAATTGATCTGGACTCTAATTATGGAAGCTTCTGTCAGCTGCTACCATCTGTACTGTTGACGCCACAATACTACTCCCCCCATGCAGACACAGCTCGTCCTCGAGCTGTGGTTCATGGCGGATCTTCCTCCTCAGCATCAGCAATAACTTCAAGGTAGAAAAGGCGCTGACATCGGTGGCCTGTTGAGAATTTTTCGTCGCAGTTGAAGCACAATCCCTTCTCCCTTCTTTCTGCCATCTCTGCGGCTGTCAATTGCCGGAGTATCCGCTCTTCCCCAACTGGAACTGTACCCTTCAGGGACATACCTTGTGGTTGCTCGATAGCCATGGAAGAATTCTCCTTAGAGGCTGTTGCCATTATAGTTGCGCTGTGCTCGTAAGCATGTGCCATACTCATGGTGACTTGAAGGTCTAGCGGCTTTTGCATCTCAACATCCACACGGAGCAAGTCGGTGAGGCCTGACATAAATAGCTGAACTTGCTGCTTTGTCGTAAGGGGGTCGTTGTGAGCAAGCAGGGAGAGAAATTTCTCCACATATTCTGTCACTGTGCCTGATTGCTGCATCCTTGCAATCTTGCCTAGAGGATTGCTTCGGATTGGTGGCCCAAACCGTAGGTTGCAGCATTCTTTAAACCGAGGCCATGATGGCATGCCCTCATCGCGCTCCAGCTGCATATACCACTCTTGAGCTACACCCACCATGTGATATGCTGCCAACCAAACTTTGAATGTCTCATATCCGTGCGTTGTCCCCAAAAAAATTGCTCGCTACGATTCAGCTAGGTGAGCGTGTCTTCCTTGCCATCAAACTTAGGAAAATCCAATTTATGGTAGCGAGGGGACCCTGTTGTCTGTGTGAAGTTTGGGGTGACTACCGTGCTGAAGATAGCCAGACGGTGTGGCTGCGAGGGATTGGGTAGACATAGGTTGAGAATTGAGAATAACCAGGGAGAGATTAGATTGATTGTTCTTGCTTCCTCAGAAGTAGATACACGTCATCCTTATATAATGGACGCTCAGGTCTCTGACCTCTCCTAATATGATAGGAATTATTAGATATTTCCTAATACAATTGGACTCTTTCCTAATAATATGCTTTCCTAATGGACTCTTGCTATATTTCTCTCTTTCCTAATACTATACTTTCCTAATGGACTCTTGCCATACTTCTCTCGCATGGACTCCTCCCACGCCGCAACCCACGTCCACAACACTATGTATCTATGCCAGAGTCAAGCAAGAGGAATCAATCTATTCTCTCCTGTTATTCTCTCTTCTCAACCTGTGTCTCAACCCAATACCCTGCAGCTATCTTTCTGAATATATTCTGCATGGTAATTAACCCGCTCTGAATTTGGAAGTATTACCAACTGAACAAATCAGTCTCCCCTAAGATCAACTGGAATCTGGGAATAGTCTCTTTTTCCCTTTTCCCCCATTAGCCCCATGGACTACAGTTTTTCTTTCAACATTTACTCTCTAGTGACTGTTTTTTACTGTTGACTTTTGCATATATGTTATTCAGTTGAGTGTACCAGACCATGTTTCAGAAGTATCAGAATATTCACGTTATATTGGTGCATACATATGTTACATTGATTTATGCTGAACTTCATGATTGTAACTGTGATTGGAACGATAAGAACTATATACTTTCATTTGTCAATTTCATAAGGAAAAGCCACCACTCTAATTTGACCTTGTATTTTTACAGCGTCCGGAGGATCCAGACGAAGAATGATTATTGAAGGTTAGAATGATAGGAGTAACTAACTACTTGAGTATAGTATAGTGCTATTTTTGTATTCAGACCCTTCTTTTAACTGGCTGGTGTTAAACTTTACAGCTTTCTTGTTAGTCCTGTTCATTTTCTTTTCTATTTCATTTGTTTTTACATGTTGCATACTTGCATACATGCACTGAGAATATGTTCATACTGCAACATGATGCTCACTTGAGCTATCATCTGTCACTGAGCCTGGACCATAACATTTACCTTTGTTTATGTGGCAAGGAAGGCTTTTTTTTCTTCTTCTGTGCGCTTCGCATATGTGCCTCTTCATGAATGGTGTATGGTCATCCAGACAGGGAACTTACTCTGTGCACTGCAGTTGTTTTTACTGTTTGTGTTGTGGGTTTTAGTTTTGTTTCATGTGCTGTTTGATGAGAGGTGTTTTTTGGGAAACTTTTAAGATGTTGAGTCTGTCTGGTTTTGCTTGCCCATAGGACAATGTTGGCAGGAAACGTGAACATGAGCGGACAAAGTGGCTTGGGTGTGCAGTGCAATTTTTTTGGCAAGCACCTTAAAATACCTTAGTTCAAATATGAACCAAGTCCTAAAGAAAGATAATTTGTTATCTCAAAGCAGTCTGTTTGGGTATGGGTATTTTTGTATGGAATCAATTTTGGATTACTAAGGATTTGAAGTAAAAAAACCATGCCACCTGAACTTTTCTTCGTTAGCAATCTTGTCTGACAGGTTGCTTCTCCATTCTGTGCAGGATCCCCAAGATTCTTGTACGAACAGATACATTCAACTGATTTCAATCTCAAGAGAACGTGCCACTACCATTGTTGACAAATCATCGCCGAGATGTGCTCGCTGCATTCATCCACCCTCTAATCAGATTTTTTTCATTTGTGCTCTGGCCATGTAACTTGAGTCAGATAATATCTCCCAGTTTCATTCGCTTCTGATTGTCTGTCCCTGATAAAATGTGTGAGCTCAAAGACCCCGAGCAGGTCTCCGGTGGGCAATGTTGTGGCGGACATCTAGTTTCAGGCTACTGCTTTCTCCTCAGTTGTTTTCAAGCATGTAGATAGATCTTGTAATGTAGCTAGCTCAGGTTTTATCCTAGATTATGCTCCCAACTGCATCCTGGATGCTTTGTGTACTGATATTAAGTAATCAATAAAGTGTCATTTACCGTAAAAAAAACCTTGTTAAGATCAGGGCTCTTGTACTCTCTCTGTTTTACAAACCTTGTCATGATCTTGTACAGAGCCTTCTTAACATTATATTTTCCCTGTGCTCTGCGGCCTTTGTAAATCTTCCATTTTCTCTGGGTTGTTAGGATGGTCGCAATCTTGTTGTGTTGCCCTGCATGAATTGCTCAGTCTTGGAATACTAACACTGATGTGGGAGTGAACATTACAGCAGATGACATGTCGGTAACTGTCCAAAGAAGTGGAGTTTTCCTTTCTCTGTCGTATGTAAACACTACCTGGCCCTACAAATATTGTCTGGCTTGAATCAGCGGCAATTACCTCATGTGATATGCTCTGGCGTGACGTTAAGAAGCATGAATGGTCGCTGCTGTTTGTCTCCCTGTCTGGAGATTCATTCATGTCTGGGACAGCCATTAAGGAAGAACTTGACTGCTATTTTCCACGCTTCCACATCCTTGAAACGTGTAGAGGCAGACTTCACTTGTCTCCTTTTTTCCCCTTCCGAAGCCTGTGTTGTTATTTGCATGAGAAGGTTTAATTTTCGACTTCTAACTTTGCTTCTCTCTTTCATCTGTACTGATCTGAGCAAAAAAAAAAACATAGTGAAGAAGCATCCTTTCTGGAATGGCATGTGCTGCGATGAATTGTGACCGGATTCAGTTCAAAAAAATATGACCGAGTTTGACCTGTTTTTGGCATTGGGAAATATTGCAAGAAAAACGGCATATGAATAGCAGTCGGATTTACCAGGATGTCATCTTTTGCTAATAGTGAAGCCTATAACTGGAATTTTACCATGCATTCATCTCCTCTCACCACTACTCTCTATGTGTCTCTAAAACTTAGATTAAAGCTAGGCTACCAAACAATTTCTATTGCGAGCAAACAGATTTGTAACGGAAGGGAGAAGATGTACGGCGTACGTCAACAACGAGAGAGCAGTACGGAATGAGAGAAAGTAGAGAGAGAAAGGAGGTGTTGAGGGGGACAAGAGGATCAGATCTAGAGAGAGAAAGGAAGAAAGGCAACGGTGCGTTTGTTTTGTTGGAGGTTGGATTTATGTGGCGTGGCCCAGCGGGCCCCCAGGGAGGGAGGGTGTGGGAACAATGAATGTTTTTTTGGGCCCACATGCATGGCATTGGCATGGATGAGTCGAGCCAACTTTTGCCGTGGATGGAGATGGATCCTTCTAAAGGCCACACCCATGTCCATGTGGTGGCCCGCTACGCCTAATTCTACGGCGCCCACTGCATACTATTTTACTCCTCTTCGTCATCAAAAAAATCCTCTCATTTTTACTCATCTCTGTGGAACTTTTTTTATTAGTAATTCTCTTTAAAGAGCTATGGGAAACGTATGAACAAAGGGAAATGTCATGCATTTCTAACCGTTACAAGGAAACATGTTAGGAATAAGGTTTCAGAAGGGTAGTTTGAGTTTTCTTTTCTTCTATGCATTGTTGAGGAAATTGTTAACTTTTAGCTGCTCGGTTGGCTAGTGAGTAGGGTATTAATATGCTAAGCAACAAGTTAATTTGCCAGATAATGAATTAATCAGCCAGTTAATTAGTTAATCGGCTGATTAATTAGTTAATCGCTACTCAGTGCCCCTCCAAGCATGGATTAAGTGGTTACCTACCTCTGGTTAATCGGCTGATTTTTTCAACATGGCTTATATGTCACCTAAGAAATCTCTGTGGAATGGGAATAACAAATGGTTCTCTCGTGGCTCGGAGGAGACAATTGTACATTTATTTCTCTCATGTGCCCATTTGCAAAAATTATTTGTTCTATTGTATTTTTAACCTACAATATTTCACTACCTACCAATATCGAAAATATGTTTGACAATTGGTTAAAACGTAATCTGTAGAAACATTAAAGCTAGAATAAGCAATAGGGTTTATGCTTTATTTTGGTCGATGTGGAACTGTAGGAACACTGTTATTGTTTTGACAAGGCTGGGGTCTCAAATTTTTTGTAGGTATTTGTATGGCTACGCAATGGATCCAACTATGCTCTTTTTTCCGCTTGCCCCAGCCCAGCGGAAATTTAGGGTGGAGCCAGGCCATAGGGTCGCGGCCTAGGGTGATAACGATGCCATGGTGCTCCTTTTAACTATTGTTTGCACCTATGTTCCTGCAGAAAGGGACACTTTTAAAATTCAAAGAACGCAGACTTTGGCCAAGTTTTCAGTAAAATCTCTCAAACAATAGTAACTTATTAATTTGATGTTGCAGTTGTAAATGGTCTTTTCTATAAACTTGGTTAAACTTACGTAGTTTGACTTTTCAAGAAAAAAAAAGTATACACCTTCTCTTAAGGACAAGGGTACTAGGGTAGAAAGAAAGTACTGATTTTTGCCACATCTGGCCTGTTGTTTGGTAAAATCCTAGCCTCGCACCTAGGTTTGTTGATGTGTGGTGAGTTTCTTCATCTAAATCAGTGTCGATGTGGTTGGTGGTTGGTGCTTTGTTGGTCATATTTTACTACCCGACTCAAGCTGAGTCTTGGTGCTATTGTCTGTTCTTAAATATGTTTCGTGGAGTTTACTGGTTTACCAATTACCTTGCTTTGGTGCATCTGCATGGGCATGCACATGTAGCAGTAAATGTGTGCGAAAATTTCACCAAAAGAGAAACATGGTCGAGAAAGTGTCGACACAACGGCACTTCATCCAGATTGCAGAACATAACAGGGCTTTGCTGTCTGGATCGGCAAGCAAGCGTGTTGGTCAGGTCATCAACTTGTCCCGTCTTCTCTGCAAATAGACATCAGATCATGCAGGCATGGATTGGATACAACCTTGAAAACTATTACCTGCAAGGCTGCAACACAGAAGTACGTGTGGTACGTAAGGTAATGTAACTTATCGCGGGGATAACAAGGAAAATGCTTGTAACTTACCTCCTAGGCCTAGGTAGTGGCAATCCTGGATGAAAATGTGGAGTATGCTCCGTAAACTAAGAACATAGTTTCAGAACGAGAAACATCAGCATATCAAAGGAATCGGGGCACCTATGAACCTGAATCGGTAGCCAATGGGGAGAGAGGAGGGAAGGCCTGCAAGAAAGCGTAGGAAAAACTCTTGTTTTTTATTTAGGCGCAAGAAAATGGGTGTGACTATTTCTCAGTCGATTGAGAACTAACTTGGTTCGTGGTTTGTATCGCAGGAGTGGCGACTTGGTGCTGCGAGGGCTGCGAGGTTGTCGACCCGGCTGGTGCGACTTGAGGAGTCGGTCTGGCGGGTAAGCCGGGTGGCGGCCCTGGATGCCGGCACAACTGTTGAGGTCTGCGAGTGGTTGCTTTGGTTAGCTAGGGCTACGATCAGTTGAGTTGTGCGATGTTGTGGCTCGTGTGCGACTAGGGGATGTCGAGGCGGCAGCCTCGGAGTTGGGGGTGTGTTCTTGCTACGAGGGTGGCCAAGCATCGCGTGGGTGGCGGGTCTCTGTTGCTTGTGCGGGTTCCTTTCCGGTTTCCCTCATAAACCAGGTTATGTTAAGGTTTTCGATCCGGTTTTCCTTATAAACGGGATCACCCTCTTTCTTCTATCAATGCAATGCCAGGCTCTAGAGGAGGTTCCGCAAAAAAAAGAACTAACTTGGTTCTCAGTCAGATGATGTCATCAAATCGAGTTGCGCAACTCATAATTAGCACAAATCACGATGCTATTAAATGGTGTAGGACTTGACTGAGCACAAGGTTAGTTCTCAACTAGCTGAGAACTAGCAAATCCCCAAGAAAAACGTATATATAAGTCTCAAAAATTCTAGAAAAAAATCATTGCACATAGATAAGATGCAGGTATGTGGGTAAAAAGAATCGTATATTTGCGATCTTCATAAAAATGACAAATATACATATTCTGTGTACAAAGTTTCAAACTTTATAACTTCACGCAAAAAAACCGGATCAGAAACACGAAATGGCATCTCCCTATTGGCTGATTCAGGTTCATCGGTGCCCCTTTTCTGAAAATTCCCCCTAATTTCAGAAGGCGTATAGTTTTTTTTTTTGAGGAAAAGGCAGTCGAATCTGCCGTCCGATTAGATAGATAGAGTGCTATGCACAGAATGACCCAGTTTATAACCGGGTCCAAAAACCATACATTGCCCGGTTTATAAGGAAAACCGAGACGAAAAACCGCACAAGCGAGGAGTCCCGTCATCCACACAACGCAGGCTACCAACGCAACAGACACACCTCTAGCTCCGGGGCCGCCGCCCCGACGTACCATCCAGAACAACCTTCGCATTGCCCGAAGACGAACCAGACGGGTCGACAAACTCGCTGTCCATACAGATATCCAAGTCGCCACCCAAGCACCATGCTTTCGGGGCCGCCGCCCCGACGTAGCAGCCAGGACGACCTTCGCATAGCCCGAAGACGAACCAGCCGGGTCGACGACCTTGCCGCCCACGCAGCACCAGGATCGCCACCCAGAGCCAAGCAGTGCCATGACCTCGCCCCATAAGACCACTGCAACTGCAAAGGAGATCGAGGCCGCCACCTCGAAGTGCCACCATCCGGGGCCGCTGCCCCGGCATCCGCTGCCCGCGACCACATAGTCAAGTGCCCCCACCGCCGCCAACCCATCGCACCGCAAAAGCCAAGAGCTCCAAGGCGACGCCTCCAACAAGGTAGTGGCGCGTCCGCCACCGCCGCCCGCTCCCGACGGAGCTTAGGTTTTCACCCGGAGAACTTGAAGCCACTCGCGTCGGTCAGGGTCGAAACTCCACAACGACGCCAACAAGAAGGAAAGCGACGCCCGAAGGCGCCGCCGTCATTGGCAGCGACCAAGTCGGTGCAGGATTTTCACCCGGAGTTCAACCCGACCACGAAGCTTTGGGAGCCGCAAGGTGCAGCCCGACCATGTCGTCGACCACCGAGCTTCACTGCATGCCGCATCCATCGCAACACCTCCAGCTGCGGCAAATGCCATGCCAGGCCGCGCCCAAGCCGCAGCCCTGGGGCCGCCGCCCCAGCCTCCTCGCCCCTGGAGCATGCCGAAGCTCCAGCCTCCAGCACCCTCCCCCAGCACCGAGCCGCGCCACCTCCTGCCCCAGAACCGGCCGCCAGGCCCCAGGCAGCTCCCAGCGCCGCCGGCCGCGGCCCGCCCGGCCCAAGCCGGCCCGATCGGGCCCGCCACGCCGCCGCCAGCAGCCGCGCTCCGGGACGCCGCAGGTCGCCCGCCGCGACCACCATCGCCGCCGCCCCCAGCGCGGCATCTTCCTCCTTGAGCCGCCATGACCTGGGTCGCATCCCGTCGCCGCGGTTTCCCCAACCCGCGAGCGAGCCTCCGCCGGCCGGAGAAGAAACAGACCCTGCCGCCGCCGGCTCCACGCGGGCTTTGCCCGGTGGAGACCACCGGCGACGGCAAGGGGAGGTGGTGGATGGGTAGGGGTGGCTGCCGGCGTGATTTGTGCCGCCGCCCGTGTCGCCCAGGGGAGGAGCGACGCGGGGGCCTTCAGCGGGGCATACGAAGTTTCAGAGATAAACTTGAAAAGAAGGCGTATAGTTGGTTGTGTTGGATGCATCTTTCTACTAAATGAGTCTTAACTATCAGTTTCATGGATGCATGCTGCAAACTAAAGGCTAAACCAGTTATGTCAAGCCGCTCACAGAAGCTTGCTGCAAGTATTTGACACAAGATCACTGCTATCAATTGGTCCTAGTGCCGTTCTTAGCTATCATGTATCGACCATATATGAGTTGAAGAACATATGTATACAGTGTATACCTGCCTTTGGACGCAAGAGTTATCACATGTGAAGACCGATTCTGCCTTGTCAGCTGGTCTCCTAAGAGCTTGCATATATGTATGGTTATCTCTCTCAAACATACATCTGCAGATCTGTTCTCTAGTGCCTCGTCCAATTGCATGCATAACTGTAGACTGTAATTTGTTTGGTTTCTGGTTCAGAACAAAGAAACTCGCTTGCAAAGGGACAAACGCTACCCGGCCGGTGGATGTGTGCCAGAGATCTCAAAGGAAGGAGAAGAACAGGAGAAAGGCGACAAGTGCTGCTTGCTTGACTACTGTAGCTAGCTGCATATCAGTGTGCGTGTTGCTTGAGAATTTATTGGCCTGGAGCGCTAGCAGCTACCTCCTGGTTTGGTATATGCATCCAGTAGATCGTATATAGGGACAAGGGAGATATGAATATGATAAGACGCAGAATTAATCTAAATGCAAATTAAGACAAGTGTAAGATAAGTTGAGCTTGCTCTCTCTTCTACGAGGTCTCCCTTCGGCCCAAATGTACATACACCCTCACTCATTTGGATTTTATTTTGTATGAAAAACCCAGCATAATCATGAGTGTGGTAGAACATTGCACAATCTCACAAGAAAAGGACATGGCGAAAAAAAAAGTAGCATACACAAAGAACCCGGGGTTACACATACATATAAATATAAGTTCATGGACTTGTATCTTCTTTTGTTTCTCCCAAACGGCAGACCATATGAAGGAGAAATTCTAAAATTTAACATAGCTTCATTACACCACAGTTCAAACCCTAGGTTTGACACATGTGTGTTCCATTGAGGCAGAATATTTTTTTAGTTGGAAGCAACGTCCCCGTCGATAGTGATACAAATATGGTGACTTCGTCAATCTTAAGACCTAACCTAATGGCTCATTCTTTTGAAGGTGCTCATAATCATAGGCGTAGGGTATGCGTGTGTGCGCTGAGTGAGTATATGAGTTAGTACATCTGCGCTCTTGTATCACATTTCTAAAAAAAGAATGTGTCATTATTTTTCATGGTTTTTTTTACAATGGAAGTATCTTAAATAATTGGGGGTGTGGGTACTTTTTGTTTAGAACCAAGACCTTAGCTTGGTGTTTCATTAGTAACACCATAAACATCGTAAAGATATATGGTATTGAACCAACTTACAAGAAACAAAAAACAAGGACAAAAATATCGAGGGTACGTTCCGAATGTATGACGAGGGCGAGATGTGATCCCACCTGAGAATCCAGGGAAGCAATGACCACTGTTTTTCGGGATTTTATAAGAAAATAAAGTTGCTAGGGGTGTCACGCTGACATGCTATTGCCGGCACGTTTGCCTATCATAAAATTTGCAAAATAAATAACATGATCACACTACCACACACAAGTTGGATCAATAATCATCGTTTGGCTAGCATCAACGAAGATGCCTAAGACCTAAGTGGTCGGGGCGCAGAAGAGGAATAGACGCACCAGGGTGGTAGAGAGGCATCGTTCCACCTTTAATATCCATCATCACAGTATCCTCTATCCCCAAGCAATGAGTTTCTATTTGATAGGCAAGAGGTCACCCAAGAACTCGAGACAACATGTGGAAAATACTTTCCCTAGACAAGTTGTGCACCCCTACCGCTACAAAACATGTCTTCCGCAAATGTATTGATCGCCACCACACTACCACAGTATTGCCATCTGAAGAGCAGGAACCTTCTGGACTCCAAAATGGTGGCTTTCGGAAGGGCGCAACACCGAAGCACTATCGTCTCCTGATCCGTCCTGGATCTAGGAGTTTTGCCCCGAGTAGCATGGAGGAAGTGACGCCGCAATAGCTCGTTCAAGATGGTAACAACGCCAGATGTTTTCATCAGGGAATTATCTCCCTTCCTCCAGGTTTGAGCACTACATGCTATTGAAGCGACGCACACACAACCACCCACACGACTCCTTAGCCGTCGTGTGACCCTCGCCGCCATTGCTCCTGAATAGCACTGAGCTATGACCCATGTCTGTAGTCTATTGTACCTCCCACCATGCTGGGCCTCCACCCAAACTTCGAGTCCTCGTACCTACTCCACCGCTAGTTTACATGCATGGTCGCAGCTAGCTGGAAGAAGACCGGCAAGACCACATCCTCCAAATCTGTTGGCAAGTCCCTAGACCGCTAATACGTTGATATCGTGATTTATGTCTTTCAAAATTTGTTATATGAACACCCCTGTTATTTGCAATGATTATTTGTTTTCTTATTTTCTTTAATGATTTATGTTTTTTCCACGAAGTACCATTATTTTGCTATTTAACTCTAGAAGGCATGAAACCTATCTACTCAATGTCTGAGTTCGTGGGGATGAGTTTGTAGTAGAACCAGACATTGTGTATAAACATTTTCTAAATAATGTCTATTCGAATAGATGTAAATGCGTCCTCAGAGATTCCAGGGAATCTAACACTAGTAGAAAAAGGCTCATCTATACCGGTTCCAGAGGGCCATTTGCACCGGTTTCGCAACCGATATAAAACATCCGGTGCAAAAGACCCCCACCCTTTCGTACCGGTCCCTTACGAACCGGTATAGATGGGCCTCCACGTGGGTGCCCAGGAGAGCGCACGGCGATGGAGCTTTGGTACCGGTTTGTATTACAAACCGGTGCCAAAGGTTGGCTACCGCGGCAGGAAATATGCATGAATCTCTGCCGCGGCAGAGAATTCAGGGTTTAGGGTTTTTGCAGGTGTTTAGGGGTATCGGAGCGTTTCATATCGCATCGATGCACCGGAAACGCGTTTGGGTTTACGTAGTACATGAAGATCAAGGTGATACATATCAATTTGGTGCATATAATATAACACACATGTAATTGCATAAGTAGTACTCTTCGATGCAAATCAAGTCGATGCACCAGAATTAAGTAGTACATGCATGAAGATCGATCTATTACACATGTACCATAGTGGTACACTCCGAGTCAAACTATATATACACACAAAGCAATCGAGGAGCTGGAGAAGATCTTTATGCATAGTGGTACTCTCCGGATGGTGGTATGACTTCCCGAAGGAAAAATCCCGCCAATTCCTCGCCGATTGCTTTGAAGCGCTCCTCGATTGTGATCTTCTCCCGCTTTCTTCTCAACTGTAAACGAATAAGATACAAATGAATACATGAGCTATGTGTGTGTGTGTATATATATGTATATATCAAATCACAAATCAAACAATTATTACTGAAACTCAGCACAACTTATGGTAAGAAAATAAATTTGTGAATATTGTTTTCGTACCTCTTTATTTCTTTCATTATTCGCTCTCTCGCTGACAATTCTGTGGATGTACTCGCAAACGTAGTATCCACATAGATCAGTCCCCGTTGGTTGTTTCGCGCATTTCTGTACAAGAATATAATTCAGTCAAACAATAATGAAGTATGATAAAGGTGTGTGGACCTAGGTAGTACTACTTACTTTGTTCGCACGCCATGTCAGCTTCGGTGGCCATTGAAAGGACTGATCTTCCTTGAGTTATCAGAGTTATCAATCAGTTGATATCAGGAAATTAACAAAAAAACCGATAAGAATTTGAATTACCTTTTGAGCATAAGAAAACAAGACTTGTATAGTATAGGCTCTTTGGTTAGTGAGTCAAAGACTTCAACTTCTCCTTCGTACATTTTAATGACAATAAGAATAAAGTGAAACCTGCGCACGTTTAAATATGTAGTGTCATATATATAAGTCATCAGTTAATATTTTAACATATGGTGAGCAAAATAGAATGTGTTATAAGAGAGTAACACTCACTGGAAGTTGTAAGGCCAAAGTATTGTCTTTTTGTCACGTTGTCAAAAACCTTAGCAAAGTCTCCGGTGTATCCCTGTTATAGAGGGGTTCTTCTATGGTCCTGACATGCATTGTGTTTGGGTCAATGAACCCAATGTCCATGAATTCATCCCTTTTGCATTCGAGCATCTTCGATTTGCATAACATAGCGCACAAAAGATTATAATTTACAGATAATCAAGGAGCTGAGCTAAAGACTTCTCAAATTATATAAATAAATCACTTACAGACAATATAGCAACTGATGATAGATTTGTCGAGGGCCCGAAGATTGTATAACTGGAAAAGCTCGGAGAAGTCAACGCTCACAGAGTATTCTTGGAAGTAGTGCTCTTCCTGAACTCGCACCATGATAGTCTCCATCCCTCCCTTTGCGGCAACACCGCACCACGTATGCAAGTTACGCATACTTGTTGGTAGCTTCTTGAGATTCTCGACCAAATCTTTCCCTTGAACATATTGATATACTACCTTAGCCATGTCGTAGATGGATAACAACAGAAATGAAGAAAGCAAAAAACCTAACACTCGGCGCTCCTACTCTCGCTCTTCTCTCTATGTCGCGGCGACACCGCCATGGACTCGGCACCGCTACGGATCCTAACCCTAACACTCGGTGTTCCTCCTCTCGCACTTCTCTCTATGTCGCGGCGGCACCTCCAAGGACTCGGCGCTCCTCCTCTCGCTCTTCTCTCTTTTTCTCGACCCACCCGGAAGCCTCCTCTCCCCCGACGTACGTTCCACACCACACCACACACAAACACCGGCGCCAGGAACCGTGAGGTGCCACCTACCACACACAAACACTGCCCCACCGCCAACTCCGCTCCACTCCGGCACAACATCACCGCCCCACTTCACAGTTCACACCCCCTCACATGCTCATGCATGACGCCCCCGCCCACTTCTCCGAGCTCGCCACGCTCTCGCTCCCCTCCAACCGCCTCTCCGACCAGATCCCGGTCGCCATCTCCGCGCTACAACAACACAACTACGGACCCTAACCCTAAGCTGACCCTCCGGCCCAACGCCCATCAAGCAAACCCAAAGCTTCCTTGCACACGGTCACACTCACGTGAACCATCCCAGTGGCCCAGCCAGACGACACCTCCGCGCCTTCTCTTGCGACCCGCCACCGGCAGCCGCCTTCACCTCTGCCTTGCCAGCCCGGTCTCCCTCACCCCGAGCTCGGTTCTCTCTTTCGGGCGAGCCCCACGCCGCGCTGGTGAGCCCCGGGCTTCGCCGCCATTTGCCCTGCTCGAGCGCTGCCCCATGCGCCCCTTCCTCGCGTGCCGCCGACCTCCTACTGGCCACACGCGCCTCACCAACCGCCACCCTTCTCGGCTGCGTCATTACGTCGAACAGGTGGTGGGCGGCCGCGGTTGAGGGCGCCGCGGCACGCGCCACTGCACGCAGACGTGCGCTGCTCTCCGTCGGCGTAGGCGGCAGTTGGAGCAGGGAGGCGAGGCGTAGGCGGCGGCTGCTGCGGCGGGAGGCGCTGCCGGCCGGAGGAGGGGAGAAGGGGCCGGGTTCGAACCCTCACCTGGTTGCCGGCGGATGGGGGAGCGGCGGGTGACGACGGCGTGGTCCTCGTGGCGACGGCGAGGGCGTGCAGCGCGTGGCGACGGCGGACACGGCGGCGACGGCACGTGGTCCTTGGCGACGGCGAGGGCTTCGCGCGCGGTCTGTGCGTGTGACTGTGCGTTTTTTTGAGAAGATTTGGGCGCTGTGCGGCTAAGGAACGAGGCGAGGGGTCTTTCGTACCGGTTGGTGCCTTTCGTACCGGTTGGTGGCACCAACCGGTGCCAAAGTGTTTTTTTTTGTTTTTTTTTTTGTTTTTTTGTTTTCTTTTCTTTTGCTGTTTCTTTTTCTTTTCTTTTTCTTTTCTTTTTTTTTTCTTTTCTTTTTCTTTTATTTTTTATTTCTTTTCTATTTATTTTTTCTATTGCTTTTCTTGTTCTTTTCTTTTCTATTTATTTTCTATTTATTTTTTTTATTGCTTTTCTATTTATTTTTTCTATTGCTTTCCTTTTTCTTTTCTATTTCTTTTCTATTTATTTTTTCTATTGCTTTTCTTTTTCTTTTCTGTTTCTTTTCTTTTCTTTTCCTGATTCCTTTTCTTTTCTTTTATTTTCTATTTCTTTTCTATTTATTTTTTCTATTGCTTTTCTTTTTCTTTTTCTTTTATTTTCTATTTCTTTTCTATTTATTTTTTCTATTGCTTTTCTTTTTCTTTTCTTTTCTATTTTTTTCTATTTTTTCTATTTTTTCTATTTCTTTTCCTTTTCTTTTCTGTTTCTTTTCTATTTCTTATCTTTACTCCCGCCACAACGCCGTCCGCGCGACCGCCCGACGTCGCGCGGGAAACTTTCCCCACGACGCGCGTGGGAGAAAAAAGGCGAGAAAAAAGGACGGGAATAAAATTTTATTACGATTGAACTCGAATTAAAAGTACATAGCTCAACTGAAAATTAAGATACATGGCCGATTTGACTGTGGAGTCATTCAGTCATACTCGTGCCTAGCCCTATAGTACTCGCCACCGTAGTCGTCGTAGTCGCCGTCATCATCGTCGCGGCATCGGGGTCGCGGTAGTCGAACCTCGGCGGGAGAGCACGCGTGGGCCGGACCGAGGGTAGCGCAGCGGGGGCCACGGTAGGCCATGACCCTGGAGAGTCCGGCCGCGCCACACAGCCGACGGCCGGCCTCGTTGAAGTTCGAAGGAGGCGGGCCGCCCTCCTCGTGCCGGCAGCGCTCTCACGCCGATTGATGAAGAAGCTTCCCAAGTCGGGCCGTAGCGGGATGCCACGGGGATTCCTCCGCTGCTCCGCGTGAGCTCGAAGTAGTAGTGGTTCGTGATGGCCATCTCGCGCGCCACACCTAGAGGGACTGGAGGGACCGGTACACCTCCGACGCTTACAACCAGTCGGTCGGGACGCGGTAGCCCGGCGGGCAGGGGTAGTTCGAGGCGCAAAGCGCCTCCGCCTCCCGGGGGTTTAGAGATACGATGGAAGCCATGGGAGAGAATGATGAGGTTTGCAGATATGAGTCTAGATGTGATATGTAAATGGAGGCCAAGCCTACATATATATAGTGAAAAAATGGCGGGATGACGGAGGCGGGAACCGGTGGAAAGCGCGGGAAGAAAATAGGCGGGAAACCCTTTAGTACCGGCTGGTGGGTGCAACCGGTACTAAAGGTGGTTTTTCTGTCATGTATCAAACCTGTCGGTGGGATAAGGACGCGTGGGTAACTGATGTCTACGGGAGCTTCTATTCTTGTAGACAGTGTTGGGCCTCCAAGAGCAGAGGTTTGTAGAACAGTAGCAAGTTTCCCTTAAGTGGATTACCCAAGGTTTATCGAACTCGGGAGGAAGAGGTCAAAGATATCCCTCTCAAGCAACCCCGCAACCACAAAGCAAGAAGTCTCTTGTGTCTCAACACACCTAATACACTTGTCGATGTATAGGTGCACTAGTTCGGCGAAGAGATAGTGAAATACAAGTAGTATGGATGTATATGAGTGGTAATAGCAATCTGAATAAAATATGGCAGCGAGTAAACATGCAACAGAACAGTAAATAAACAGTAAATAAGCGGTGTTTGCAGTATTGGAAACAAGGCCTAGGGATCATACTTTCACTAGTGGACACTCTCAACATTGATCGCATAATAAATACTTCTTCTCATATGTGCTACATACACTCTTGTTTGATAATGAACATCATTCGTTGCGTAGGATTACACGAACCCTCAATGCCGGAGTTAACAAGCTCCACAACATTCGATATTCATGTTTAAGTAACCTTAGAGCATAATAGATCATTGCAAAATAAACCAAGAACTAACATAGCGCACGCACTGTCCACATTACACTATGAAGGAGGAATAGATCACATCAATACTATCATAATGACAATTAACTCCACGATCTACAAGAGATCATGATCATAGCCTACGACAAGAACCACACGGTGCACACACTAATCACCTTTACACCAAGTAGGAGGAATAGACTACTTTAATAACATCACATGAGTAGCACATAACTAGTAGCGATACAAAGCTCATCATATGGATCTCAATCATGTAAAGCAGCTCATGAGATCATTGTATTGGAGTACAGAGAGAGAGATTAACCACATAGCTACGGTAGAGCCCTCAGCCCGGGGGAGAACTACCCTCCTCATCATGGGAACAATGATGGCGGTGAAGATGGCGGTGGAGACGGCTTCCGGGGGCAATTCCCCGTCCGCCGGGTGCCGAAGAGACTTCTGTCCCCGAATCTTGATTTCGCGATGGCGGCGGCTCGGAAGGTTTTCTCGGGTCTCGTCTTCTCGTCGGTGTTTTTAGGTCGAGACGATTAAATAGGCGAAGAGAGGGAGTCGGAGGGGCCACGGGCTGCCCACACCACGGGGGCGCGCCCGGGCCGCGGGGTGTGGTGTGGGGCCCCCGGCTCCCTCGTCTTTCTCCGGTGCTCTCGAAGCTTCCGGAATTATAAGGTCCTCCGTCTTGATTTCGTCCGATTCCGAAAATATTTCTTTACTAGGATTTCTGAAACCAAAAACAACAGAAAAGCAACTGGCCTTTCATCATCTCATCAATAGGTTAGGCACGAATATGACATATAATGTGTATAAAACATGTAGATATCATCAATAAAGTGGCATGGAACATAAGAAATTATCGATACGTCGGAGACGTATCAGCATCCCCAAGCTTAGTTCTGCTCGTCCAGTAAAACGATAACAAAGATAATTTCTGAAGTGACATGCCATCATAACCTTGATCATACTATTGTAAAGCACATGAGATAAATGCAGAGATTCGAAGCAATGATGAAGACAATGAGTAAACAAATGAATCATATAACAAAGACTTTTCATGAATAATACTTTCAAGACAAGCATCAATGAGTCTTGCATAAGAGTTAACTCATAAGCAATAAATTCTTAGTAGAAAGCTTTGAAACAACACAAAGGAAGATATAAGTTTCAGCGGTTGCTTTCAACTTTAACATGTATATCTCATGGATAATTGTCAACACAAAGTAATATAACAAATGCAATAGGTAAACATGTAAGAATCAATGCACACAATTTACACAAGTGTTTGCTTCTAAGATAGAAAGAATAGGTAAACTGACTCAACAATAAAGTAAAAGAATGGTCCTTCAAAGAGGAAAGCATCGATTGCTATATTTGTGCTAGAGCTTTGATTTTGAAAACATATAGAGAGCATAAAAGTAAAGTTTTGAGAGGTGTTTGTTGTTGTCAACGAATGGTAGGGGTACTCTAACCCCCTCGCCAGACAAACCTTCGAAGAGCGGCTCCCATTTTATTTTATTTTTGGGTGGCACTCCTTCCAACCTTTCTTTCACAAACCATGGCTAACCGAATCCTCGGGTGCCTGCCAACAATCATACCATGAAGGAGTGCCTTTTTATTTTAGTTTTATTATGATGACACTCCTCCCACCTTTGCTTTCTCAAGCCATGGCTAACCGAATCCTCGGGTGCCGTCCAACAACCACATACCATGGAGGAGTGTCTATTTTTGTTAATTAATTTGGGACTGGAATCCCATTGCCAGCTCTTTTTGCAAAATTATTGGATAAGCGGATGAAGCCACTAGTCCATTGGTGAAAGTTGCCCAACAAGATTGAAAGATAAACACCACATACTTCCTCATGAGCTATAAAACATTGACACAAATAAGAGGTAATAACTTTTGAAATGTTTAAAGGTAGCACTCAAGCAATTTACTTTGGAATGGCGGAGAAATACCATGTAGTAGGTAGGTATGGTGGACACAAATGGCATGAATATTGGCTCAAGTATTTGGATGCATGAGAAGTATTCCCTCTCTATACAAGGTTTAGGCTAGCAAGGTTATTTGAAGCAAACTCAAGTATAAAATGGTGCAGCAAGACTCACATATAAACATATTGTAAGCATTATAAGACTTTACATCGTCTCCTTGTTGTTCAAACACCTCAACCAGAAAATATCTAGACTTAGAGAGACCAATCATGCAAACCAAATTTTAACAAGCTCTATGCAATTATTCATTAATGGGTACAAGGTACATGATGCAAGAGCTTAAACAAGATCTATATGAGCACAACGATTGCCAAGTATCACATTATTCAAGACATTACACCAATTACTACATGTAGCATTTCCCCTTTCCAACCATATAACAATTAACGAAGCAGTTTCAACCTTCGCCATGAAAATTAAAAGCTAAGAACACATGTGTTAATAAGAACCAGCGGAGCGTGTCTCTCTCCCAAACAATCATTTATTCAAACAAAAACAAAAACAAAAACATACAGACGCTCCAAGTAAAGTACATAAGATGTGACCGAATAAAAATATAGTTTCAAGAGAAGGAACCTGATACTTTGTCGATGAAGAAGGGGATGCCTTGGGCATCCCCAAGCTTAGATGCTTGAGTCTTCTTGAAATATGCAGGGATGAACCACCGGGCATCCCCAAGCTTAGACTTTTCATTCTTCTTGATCGTAGTATATCATCCTCCTCTCTTGACCCTTGAAAACTTCCTTCACACCAAACTTCAAGCGAACTCATTAGAGGGTTAGTGCATAATCAAAAATTCACATGTTCAGAGGTGACACAAACATTCTTTTCACTTCTGGACATTGCATAAAGCTACTGGACATTAATGGATCAAAGAAATGAATCCAACATAGCAAAAAAGGCAATGCGAAATAAAAGGCAGAATCTGTCAAAAACAGAACAGTCCGTAAAGACGAATTTAAATGGCACCAGACTTGCTCAAATGGAAAAACTCAAAACTAATGAAAGTTGCGTACATATCTGAGGATCACGCTCGTAAATTGGCAGATTTTTTAGAATTTTCTACAGAGGCCTGTGCCCAGATTCGTGACAGACAGCAATGCTGTTTCTGCGCAGCGATCCCAAATATAACATCAACTTTAGCATAGAAACTTTACTTGGCACAAAAACATGATAAGGAGAGGTTGCTACAGTAGTAAACAACTTCCAAGACTCAACAAAACAAAAATTGCTGTAGTAAAATAACACATGGGTTATCTCCCAAGAAGTTCTTTATAGCCATTAAGATGGGCTCAGCAGTTTTAATGATGCACTCGCAAGAAATAGTAGTTGAAGCAAAAGAGAGCATCAAGAGGCAAATTCAAAACACATTTAAGTCTAACATGCTTCCTATGCATAGGAATCTTGTAAATAAACAAGTTCATGAAGAGCAAAGTAACAAGCATAGGAAGATAAAACAAGTGTAGCTTCAAAAATTTCAGCACATAGAGAGGTGTTTTAGTAACATGAAAATTTCTATAACCATATTTTCCTCTCTCATAATAACTTTCAGTAGCATCATGAGCAAACTCAACAATATAACTATCACATAAAGCATTCTTATCATGAGTCTCATGCATAAAATTATTACTACTCCCAACATAAGCATAGTCATTCTTATTAATTGTAGTGGGAGCAAATTCAACAAAGTAGCTATCAAATATAGGAGGTATATTGTAATCATAATCAAATTTATCCTCCATAACAGGTGGTAACAAAAGACTACTATCATTATAATCATCATAAATAGGAGGCAAAGTATCATCAAAGTAAATTTTCTCCTCAATGCTTGGGGGACTAAAAATATCATGCTCATCAAAGCCAGCTTCCCCAAGCTTAGAATTTTCCATAGCATTAGCAACAATAGTGTTCAAAGCATTCATATTAATATGTTCCATGGGTTTTTTAATTTTCGCATCAAACCATCCATGTCTTAAATCAGGAAATAGAATAAAAAGGTCATTGTTGTCCATTATGTCTAACTAGTGTAAACAAGAAACCAAATGTCGCAATTGCAGAGTCTAAAGGAAATAGCTTCGAGCACACACACAATGGCGCCAGAAAAGTACTGTTACCTGGAACCGAAGTATGAGTGCCTTTTACCTTTCCTCCCCGCAACGGCGCCAGAAAAGTGCTTGATGTCTACGGGAGCTTCTATTCTTGTAGACAGTGTTGGGCCTCCAAGAGCAGAGGTTTGTAGAACAGTAGCAAGTTTCCCTTAAGTGGATTACCCAAGGTTTATCGAACTCAGGGAGGAAGAGGTCAAAGATATCCCTCTCAAGCAACCATGCAACCACAAAGCAAGAAGTCTCTTGTGTCCCCAACACACCTAATACACTTGTCAGATGTATAGGTGCACTAGTTCGGCGAAGAGATAGTGAAATACAAGTAGTATGGATGTATATGAGTGGTAATAGCAATCTGAATAAAATATGGCAGCGAGTAAACATGCAACAGAACAGTAAATAAACAGTAAATAAACGGTGTTTTCAGTATTGGAAACAAGGCCTAGGGATCATACTTTCACTAGTGGACACTCTCAACATTGATCGCATAATAAATACTTCTTCTCATATGTGCTACATACACTCTTGTTTGATAATGAACATCATTCGTTGCGTAGGATTACACGAACCCTCAATGCCGGAGTTAACAAGCTCCACAACATTCGATATTCATGTTTAAGTAACCTTAGAGCATAATAGATCATTGCAAAATAAACCAAGAACTAACATAGCGCACGCACTGTCCACATTACACTATGAAGGAGGAATAGATCACATCAATACTATCATAATGACAATTAACTCCATGATCTACAAGAGATCATGATCATAGCCTACGACAAGAACCACACGGTGCACACACTAATCACCTTTACACCAAGTAGGAGGAATAGACTACTTTAATAACATCACATGAGTAGCACATAACTAGTAGCGATACAAAGCTCATCATATGGATCTCAATCATGTAAAGCAGCTCATGAGATCATTGTATTGGAGTACGAGAGAGAGAGATTAACCACATAGCTACGGTAGAGCCCTCAGCCCCGGGGAGAACTACTCCCTCCTCATCATGGGATTAGCGATGGCGGTGAAGATGGCGGTGGAGACGGCTTCGGGGGCAATTCCCCGTCCCGGCGGCGTGCGGAACAGAGACTTCGTCCCCCGAATCTTGATTTCGCGATGGCGGCGGCTCGGAAGATTTTCTCGGGTCTCGTCTTCTCCGTCGGTGTTTTTAGGTCGAGACGATTAAATAGGCGAAGAGAGGGAGTCGGAGGGGCCACGGGCTGCCCACACCACAGGGGCGCCCCGGGCCGCGCCGGGTGTGGTGTGGGGCCCCCGCTCCCCTCTCGTCTTTCTCCGGTGCTCTGGAAGCTTCCGGGAATTATAAGGTCCTCCGTCTTGATTTCGTCCGATTCCGAAAATATTTCTTTACTAGGATTTCTGAAACCAAAAACAACAAAACAAAAGCCTTTCGGCATCTCGTCAATAGGTTAGTTGAAACGCACGAATATGACATATAATGTGTATAAAACATGTAGATATCATCAATAAAGTGGCATGGAACATAAGAAATTATCGATACGTCGGAGACGTATCAGCAGTACCGGCTGGTGGGTGCAACCGGTACTAAAGGTGGTTTTCTGTCATGTAACAAACGTCGTGGGATAAGGACGTCGTGGGAAACAATTAGTACCGGCTGGTGGGTGCAACCGGTACTAAAGCTGTCGGCATGATAAGGACGCCCTGCTCGATGAGATAAATCATGTAGCGCACGACACCCTGCGGAGGAAGAAGACAAAGTAGAAGCGGCGTCGTGCCTATAAAAGGAGCATCGCCATGGCAAGCAGCTCAACAAGCCAACATGGATGGAGAGTTTCATCCCCATGGATGGAGGAAAGGGTTGGGAAATCTCCCGTGGCGGAACTTCTCGAAGATGCCCTTGGTGCACACGCCCTATGGCATCTTCGGAAGTTCCGCCTCGGAAAAATTTCCCTGCAAGCCCGTGAAAGACTCCATCTCCTCTAACAATGTTGGGGAAAGGGTTGGGAAATCTCCCGTGGCGGAACTTCTCGAATATGCCCTTGGTGCACATGCCCTATATATGGCATATTCGGAAGTTCCGCCTCGGAAAAATTTCCCTGCAACATTGTTAATATCTTGTTAACATCATTACACAAAAGTGATTTCCATATTGAGATACACAAGTTATGATCCCTATCTAGCTAGTTTTCCGAGTTTTCTTCGTCTGTTTCCCTTTCTTCTGACTGCGACGCAACCATGGACAATCTTCATTATTTAAGATGATGCTTGGGTCAGTTTTCACCTTGAAGGGTGGAATATCATCAAACTTATTATAATCTTCTGACATGTCTGTCTTGTCCTCTACTCCCACGATGTTTCTTTTTCCTGAAAGAACTATGTGCCGCTTTGGCTCATCGTATGATGTGTCCTCTTGCCTTTCTTTTTTTTTTTCGGTTTGCTAGACATGTCCTTCACATAAAAAACCTGAGCCACTTCACTAGGCGAATGGTTCGGTGTCGTACCCTAGATTCTTGAGATCCACTGTAGTCATTCCGTACTGCGGGTCTACTTGTACCCCGTCTTTCAGGTTGAACCATTTGCACCGGAACAAAGGGACCTTGAAATTAGGTTCATATTCAAGTTCCCATATCTCCTCTATGTACCCATAATATGTGACCTTCTTCCCATTGCCATCTGCTGCATCAAAGCGGACACCACTGTTTTGGTTGGTGCTCTTTTATCTTGGGCGAACGTGTAAAATGTGTTCCCATTAATCTCGTACCCTTGAAAAGTCGATATAGTCGAAGATGGTTGCTTGGCCAACAAGTATAGCTGCTCGTCATCAGTGGCATTCATGAGACGTGTTTGCAACCAACCGCCGAAAGTCTTCATGTGTTCTCCATCAATCCAATCTTCACGTTCCTCCGGGTATTTAGAGCGTAAGATATCCTTGTGTTCCTCTTTGTACGGAGCCACCAAGATGGAATTATGTAGAACTGTGTAGTGTGCTTGAGTGAAAGAATGTCCGTCCATACACGTTATTGATTTCTTTCCTAGCGTGCCTTTTCCACGCAGTCTCCCCTCATAGCGCGATTCAGGAACACCGATCGGCTTAAGGTCAGGAATAAAGTCAACACAAAACTCAATGACCTCCTCTGTTCCATAGCCCTTGGAGATGCTTCCTTCTGGCCTAGCACGGTTATGAACGTACTTCTTTAAGACTCCCATGAATCTCTCAAAGGGGAACATGTTGTGTAGAAATACAGGACCGAGAACGCCAATCTCTTCGACCAGGTGAACTAGGAGATGTGTCATAATATTGAAGAAGGATGGTGGGAACACCAACTCGAAGCTGACTAGACATTGGACCACATCCTTCTGTAAATTTTGTAGAGTAAGTGGATTGATCACCTTCTGAGAAATTGCATTGAGGAACGCACATAGCTTCACAATGGGTACTCGAACATTTTCCGGCAGAAGCCCCCTCAATGCAACCGGAAGTAATTGTGTCATAATCACGTGGCAGTCATGAGACTTTAGGTTTTTAAACTTTTTCTCAGACATGTTTATTATTCCCTTTATATTCGACGAGAAGCCAGACGGGACCTTGATGCTACTCAGGACTTCAAAAAAGATCTCCTTCTCTTCTTTGGTAAGAGCGTAGCTGGCAGGACCTTGATACTTCTCTGGATTCAGGTTGTTTCCTTCGTGGATACTTTGCTGGTCCTGCCGTGCATCCGGTGTATCTTTTGTCTTCCCATACACCCCCAAGAAGTTTAGCAGGTTCACGCAAAGATTTTTCGTCACGTGCATCACGTTGATTGCAGAGTGAACCTCTAAGAATTTCCAGTAGGGTAGCTGTAGGATAACGTAGCATAGAAAACAAAAATTTTCCTACCGCGAACATGCAATCCAAGCCAAGATGCAATCTAGAAGACGGTAGCAACGAGGGGATTATCGAGTCTCACCCTTGAAGAGATTCCAAAGCCTACAAGATGAGGCTCTTGTTGCTGCGGTAGACGATCACTTGCCGCTTGCAAAAGCGCGTAGAAGATCTTGATCACGGCGCCACGAACGGGCAGCACCTCCGTACTCGGTCACAAAGTTCGGTTGTTGATGAAGACGACGTCCACCTCCCGTTCCAGCGGGCAGCGGAAGTAGTAGCTCCTCTTGAATCCGACAGCACGACGGCGTGGTGTCGGTGGCGGTGGAGAAATCCGGCGGAGCTTCGCTAAGCGTGCGGGATATGGTGGAGGAGCGGGGCGGCTAGGGTTTGGGGAGAGGGGGTGGCCGGCCACTATAGGGGGCGGCCAGGTTGTGGTCTGGTGTGGCCG
Source organism: Lolium multiflorum (assembly GCA_030979885.1). Classification (NCBI taxonomy): domain Eukaryota; kingdom Viridiplantae; phylum Streptophyta; class Magnoliopsida; order Poales; family Poaceae; genus Lolium; species Lolium multiflorum. Next base: position 147,490,992 of record CM061751.1, on the reverse strand, counting down.
GCCCCCTCCCCTTGGCCCCTCATTATATAGGTGGAAGCCCCAAGTGTTGGACTACAAGTCTCCGAATAAGACCCGAACCCAAAACCTTCCATATGGTGGGAAACCTTCCCAAGCTAGGACTCCCACTAGAGGTGGGAGTTCCACCTTCCATATGGGGGGGTGGCCGGCCCCCTAAGGGGGAGTCCACTTGGGACTCCACCCCACCTAGGGTTGGCCGGCCATGGAGGTGGAGTCCCATGTGGACTCCACCTTCCTTGGTGGTTTCTTCCGGACTTTTCTAGAACCTTCTAGAACCTTCCATAGAACCTTCCGAACCATTTTAATTCACATAAAATGACATCCTATATATGAATCTTATTCTCCGGACCATTCCGGAACTCCTCGTGATGTCCGAGATCTCATCCGGGACTCCGAACAAATATTCGAACTCCATTCCATATTCAAGTTCTACCATTTCAACATCCAACTTTAAGTGTGTCACCCTACGGTTCGTGAACTATGCGGACATGGTTGAGTACTCACTCCGACCAATAACCAATAGCGGGATCTGGAGATCCATAATGGCTCCCACATATTCAACGATGACTTTAGTGATCGAGTGAACCATACACATATGATACCAATTCCCTTTGTCACGCGATATTTTACTTGTCCGAGGTTTGATCATCGGTATCACACTATACCTTGTTCAACCTCGTCTCTGACAAGTACTCTTTACTCGTACCGTGGTATGTAGTCTCTTATGAACTTATTCATATGCTTGCAAGACATTAGACGACATTCCACCGAGAGGGCCCAGAGTATATCTATCCGTCATCGGGATGGACAAATCCCACTGTTGATCCATATGCCTCAACTCATACTTTCCGGATACTTAATCCCACCTTTATAACCACCCATTTACGCAGTGGCGTTTGATGTAATCAAAGTACCTTTCCGGTATAAGTGATTTACATGATCCCATGGTCATAAGGACTAGGTAACTATGTATTGAAAGCTTATAGCAAATAACTTAATGACGTGATCTTATGCTACGCTTAATTGGGTGTGTCCATTACATCATTCATATAATGATATAATCTTGTTATTATTAACATCCAATGTTCATGATTATGAAACTAATCATCTATTAATCAACAAGCTAGTTTAAGAGGCTTACTAGGGACTCTTTGTTGTTTACATATCACACATGTATCAATGTTTCGGTTAATACAATTATAGCATGGTATATAAACATTTATCATAAACACAAAGATATATAATAACCACTTTTATTATTGCCTCTTGGGCATATCTCCAACAGTCTCCCACTTGCACTAGAGTCAATAATCTAGATTACATTGTAAGGTACCTAACACCCATGGCATTCTGGTGTTGGTCATGCTTTGCCCTAGGGAGAGCTTTAGTCAACGGATCTGCTACATTCAGATCAGTGTGTACTTTGAAAATCTTTACTTCTCCATCTTCGATGTACTCACGAATCGAATGATAACGCAGCTTGATATGCTTCAGCGTCTTGTGTGACCTTGGTTCTTGTGCATTGGCGATGGCACCCATGTTGTCACAGTAGATGACTAGTGGGTCCAATGCACTAGGAACCACACCGAGCTCTACAATGAACCTCTTCATCCATACCGCTTGATGAAGCCTCTGAAGCCGCTATGTACTCCGATTCTGTTGAGGATTTCGCCACCGTGCACTGCTTCGAGCTTGCCCAGCTTACTGCAGCACCATTCAATATAAACACGTACCCAGATTGTGACTTAGAGTCATCAGGATCAGTGTTCCAACTTGCATCGGTGTAACTTGTTACAACGAGCTCTTGGTCACCTCCATAACAAAGAAACATATCCTTAGTTCTTTTCAAGTACTTTAGGATATTCTTGACCGCTGTCCAGTGTTCCATTCCTGGATCACTTTGATATCTGCTAGTTAAACTAACAGCATGTGCTATATCCGGTCTAGTACATAGCATGGCATACATGATAGAGCCTACTGCCGAGGCATAGGGGATCTGACTCATCCTTTCTCTTTCTTCTGCCGTAGCCGGTCCTTGAGTCTTACTCAAGACCTTGCCTGGTAACATAGGTAAGAATCCTTTCTTACTTTCGTCCATTCTAAACTTCTTTAGAATCTTGTCCAGGTATGTACTCTGTGATAGCCCTATTAGACGTCTTGATCTATCTCTATAAATCTTGATGCCTAATATATACGATGCTTCACCAAGGTCTTTCATTGAAAAACTATTATTCAAATAACCTTTTACACTGCTTAATAGTTCTATATCATTCCCAATCAATAATATGTCATCTACATATAATATCAGGAACGCTACAGAGCTCCCACTCACTTTCTTGTAAATACAGGCCTCTCCATGACACTGTATAAACCCGAAGTCTTTGATCACCTTATCAAAGCGTCGGTTCCAACTTCTTGATGCTTGCTCCAGTCCATAAATTGAACGCTGAAGTTTGCATACTTTGTCAGCATTTTTAGGATCGACAAAACCTTTGGGTTGTACCATATACAACTCTTCCTCAATGTCTCCATTAAGGAACGCCGTTTTGACATCCATCTGCCAAATCTCATAATCGAAAAATGCAGCTATTGCTAACAAAATCCTCACAGATTTTAGCTTCGCTACGGGTGAGAAAGTCTCATCGTAGTCAACACCTTGAATTTGTCGGAAACCCTTTGCGACAAGTCGAGCTTTATAGACGTAATATTACCATCAGCATCTGTTTTTCTCTTGAAGATCCATTTATTCTCGATAGCCTTTCGGCTATCAGGTAAGTCTACCAAAGTCCATACTTGTTATCATACATGGATCCCATTTCGGATTTCATGGCTTCTTGCCATTTGTTGGAATCTGGGCTCATCATCGCTTCTTCATACGTCGCAGGGTCTTCATCATTGTTATCCACAATCATGACATTTAGACAAGGATCATACCAATCAGGAGTGGCACGTTCCTTGTCGATCTGCGAGGTTTAGTAGCTATCTCATTTGAAGTTTCATGATCATTATCATTAGCTTCCTCTGTTGCCGGTGTAGGCGGTACAGAAACATCTTCCGACTGCGCTACTCTGATCAACAAGTAGAGATTCTTCAATCTCATCGAGTTCTACTTTTCTTCCAGTCACTTCTTTAGTGAGAAATTCTTTCTCAAGAAAGGTTCCGTTCTTAGCAACAAAGATCTTGCCTTCGGATCTGTGATAGAAAGTGTACCCTATAGTTTCCTTAGGGTATCCTATGAAGACGCATTTCTCCGCTTTGGGTTCTAGCTTGTCCGGTTGTAACTTTTTTACATAGGCTTCGCAACCCCAAACTTTAAGGAACGACAACTTAGGTTTCTTATTAAACCATAATTCATACGGTGTCGTTTCAACGGATTTTGATGGTGCTCTATTTAAAGTGAATGCGGCTGTCTCTAATGCATAACTCCAAAATGATAACGGTAAATCAGTAAGAGACATCATAGAACGAACCATATCTAAGAGAGTTCGATTACGACGTTCGGACACACCGTTTCGTTGTGGTGTTCCCGGCGGTGTCAATTGTGAAAGTATTCCGCATTTCTTTAAATGCATGCCAAACTCATAACTCAGATATTCACCTCCGCGATCAGATCGTAGAAATTTAATCTTCTTGTTACGTTGATTTTCTACTTCACTTTGAAATTCCTTAAACTTCTCGAAAGTTTCGGATTTATGTTTCATTAAATAGATATACCCATATCTACTCAAATCATCTGTGAAGGTTAGAACATAACGATAACCACCGCGCGATGCTACACTCATTGGTCCACACACATCGGTATGTATGATTTCCAATAAGTCAGTAGCTCGCTCCATCATACCCGAGAATGGAGTCTTAGTCATTTTTCCCATCAGACATGCTTCGCATCTATCAAGTGACTCAAAGTCAAGTGATTCAAGTAATCCATCGGTATGGAGTTTCTTCATGCGTTTCACTCCAATATGACCAAGACGACAGTGCCACATATAAGTAGAATTATCATTTAATTTAATTCGCTTAGCATCAATGTTATGTATATGTGTATTGCTACTATCGAGATCTAACAGAAATAAGCCATTCTTTTCAGGTGCTCGACCATAAAAGATATTATTCATAAAAATAGAACAACCATTATTCTCAGACTTGAATGAATAACCGTCTTGCATTAAACAAGATCCAGATATAATGTTCATGCTCAACGCGGGTACAAAATAGCAATTATTTAGGCTTAAAACTAATCCCGAAGGTAGATGTAGAGGAAGTGTGCCGACAGCGATCACATCGACTTTGGATCCATTTCCAACGCGCATCGTCACTTCATCCTTCGCAGTCTTCGTTTATTCTTTAGTTCCTGTTTCGAGTTACAAATATGAGCAACCGAACCAGTATCAAATACCCAGGTACTAGTACGAGAACCAGTGAGATAAACATCTATAACATGTATATCAGATATACCTTCTTTCTTCTTCTTGACAAGGCCGCTCTTCAGATCCGCCAAATACTTGGAGCAATTACGCTTCCAGTGTCCCTTCTCCTTGCAGTAATAGCACTCAGCATCAGGCTTAGGGCCAGCCTTAGGTTTCACAGGAGGCGTGGCAGCTTTCTTGCCACTCTTCTTGTTCTTGCCTTTAGACTTGCCCTGTTTCTTGAAGCTGGTGGTCTTGTTGACCATCAACACTTGGTGCTCTTTCTTAATTTCAATCTCAGCAGATTTTAGCATGGCGAAGAGTTCAGGTAACTCTTTGTTCATGTTCTGCATATTGTAATTCATCACAAAGTTCTTATAACTAGGTGGCAGTGATTGAAGGACACGATTAATCCCCAGTCTGTTAGGAATCACTATTCCCAAGTCATGAGTTTCTTCGCATGCCCGGTCATGGCGAGCATGTGCTCACTAACGGAGCTGCCTTCTTCCATCATGCAGCTGAAGAAGTGTTTCGATGCTTCATAGCATTCCACGGCCGCATGAGTCTCAAAGATAGTCTTTAACTCATTGATTAACTCATGTGGATCGTGGTGCTCAAAACGTTTTTGAAGATCGGCTTCCAGACTGCACAGGATGGCACACGAACTTGAGAGTACCGAGTTTTCCGAGTCGCGTAAACATTCTTTACTTCATCGGTTTCAGTTTCTGCAGGAGGGTCACCTAGCGGTGCATCAAGCACATATTGCAGGTTTCCGCCATTGAGGAAGATCCTCACATGACGGAACCATTCGGTGAAGTTGCTACCGTTGCTCTTAAATTTTTCTTTCTCTAGGAACTGGTTAAAATTGATTGAGGACGCCATATCTACAACATATTTGCAATAGTTTAGACTAATGTTTATGACAAATTGAGTTCAAATTTTAATTTAACAAAATTAAAAAACTAGGTGAACTCCCACTCAAAACAATATCCCTCGCATTGTTTTAGTGATCACACGAACCAAATCCATCACACCTATGCCCGATCATCACGAGACAAGATGTAATTTCAATGGCGAACACTCAAAGTGTTCATCATATCAATCATATGATTCATGCTCTACCTTTCGGTATCACGTGTTCCGAGACCATGTCTGTACATGCTAGGCTCGTCAAGGCCACCTTAGTATCTGCATGTGCAAAACTGACTTGCACCCGTTGTATGCACTTGATTCTATCACACCCGATCATCACGAGATGCTTCGAAACGACAAGTCTTGGCAACGGTGCTACTAAGGATGAACACTTTATTATCTTGAAATTTTAGTGAGAGGGATCATCTTATAATGCTACCGTCGCGATCTAAGCAAAATAAGATGCATAAAAGGATTAACATCACATGCAGTTCATATGTGATATGATATGGCCCTTTTGTCTTTGCGCCTTTGATCTTCATCTCCAAAGCACGAACATGATCTCCATCAACAACGGGCATGATCTTCATCATCGTCGGCGAAGCACCAAGGTCAATGGCACCGTCTTCATGATCGTCCTCCATGTAGCAACTATTACAACTACTTTGAAGTACTACTCAACATGAAATTTAAAGACAACCATAAGGCTCCTGCCGGTTGCCACAATACAATAATGATCATCTCATACATAGTCATCATCACATTATGGCCATATCACATCACCAAACCCTGCAAAAACAAGTTAGACGTTCTCTAATTTGGTTTGCATATTTTACGTGGTTTAGGGTTTTCGAGTAAGATCCAATCTACCTACGAACATCAACCACAACGGTGATACTAGTGTTGTCAATAGAAGAGTAAATTGAATCTTCACTATAGTAGGAGAGACAGACACCCGCAAAGCCACTTATGCAATACAAGTTGCATGTCAAGCGTGGAGCAAATCTCATGAACGCGGTCATGTAAAGTTAGTCCGAGCCGCTTCATCCCACTATGCCACAAAGATGCAAAGTACTCAAGCTAAAGATAACATAAGCATCAACGCCCACAAAACCATTGTGTTCTACTCGTGCAACCATCTATGCATAGACACGGCTCTGATACCACTGTAGGATAACGTAGCATAGAAAACAAAAATTTTCCTACCGCGAACACGCAATCCAAGCCAAGATGCAATCTAGAAGACGGTAGCAACGAGGGGATTATCGAGTCTCACCCTTGAAGAGATTCCAAAGCCTACAAGATGAGGCTCTTGTTGCTGCGGTAGACGATCACTTGCCGCTTGCAAAAGCGCGTAGAAGATCTTGATCACGGCGCCACGAACGGGCAGCACCTCCGTACTCGGTCACACGTTCGGTTGTTGATGAAGACGACGTCCACCTCCCCGTTCCAGCGGGCAGCGGAAGTAGTAGCTCCTCTTGAATCCGACGCACGACGGCGTGGTGTCGGTGGCGTGGAGAAATCCCGAGCTTCGCTAAGCGTGCGGGATATGGTGGAGGAGCGGGGCGGCTAGGGTTTGGGGAGAGGGTGGCCGGCCACTATAGGGGGCCAGGTTGTGGTCTGGGTGGCCCCCTCCCCTTGGCCCCTCATTATATAGGTGGAAGCCCAAAGTGTTGGACTACAAGTCTCCGAATAAAACCCGAACCCAAAACCTTTCATATGGTGGGAAACCTTCCCAAGCTAGGACTCCCACTAGAGGTGGGAGTTCCACCTTCCATATGGGGGGGTGGCCGGCTGAGTCCACTTGGGACTCCACCCCACCTAGGGTTGGCCGGCCATGGAGGTGGAGTCCCATGTGGACTCCACCTTCCTTGGTGGTTTCTTCCGGACTTTTCTAGAACCTTCTAGAACCTTCCATAGAACCTTCCGAACCATTTTAATTCACATAAAATGACATCCTATATATGAATCTTATTCTCCGGACCATTCGGAACTCCTCGTGATGTCCGAGATCTCATCCGGGACTCCGAACAAATATTCGAACTCCATTCCATATTCAAGTTCTACCATTTCAACATCCAACTTTAAGTGTGTCACCCTACGGTTCGTGAACTATGCGGACATGGTTGAGTACTCACTCCGACCAATAACCAATAGCGGGATCCGGAGATCCATAATGGCTCCCACATATTCAACGATGACTTTAGTGATCGAATGAACCATACACATATGATACCTATTCCCTTTGTCACGCGATATTTTACTTGTCCGAGGTTTGATCATCGGTATCACACTATACCTTGTTCAACCTCGTCTCTGACAAGTACTCTTTACTCGTACCGTGGTATGTAGTCTCTTATGAACTTATTCATATGCTTGCAAGACATTATACGACATTCCACCGAGAGGGCCCGAGTATATCTATCCGTCATCGGGATGGACAAATCCCACTGTTGATCCATATGCCTCAACTCATACTTTCCGGATACTTAATCCCACCTTTATAACCACCCATTTACGCAGTGGCGTTTGATGTAATCAAAGTACCTTCCGTATAAGTGATTTACATGATCCCATGGTCATAAGGACTAGGTAACTATGTATCGAAAGCTTATAGCAAATAACTTAATGACGTGATCTTATGCTACGCTTAATTGGGTGTGTCCATTACATCATTCATATAATGATATAATCTTGTTATTAATAACATCCAATGTTCATGATTATGAAACTAATCATCTATTAATCAACAAGCTAGTTTAAGAGGCTTACTAGGGACTCTTTGTTGTTTACATATCACACATGTATCAATGTTTCGGTTAATACAATTATAGCATGGTATATAAACATTTATCATAAACACAAAGATATATAATAACCACTTTTATTATTGCCTCTTGGGCATATCTCCAACAGTAGCTCCCAAAATATCGACTTCTTCTTCCACATGGGTACATGTCCGTCAACATTCGGAACAGATTGTCCGCCGGGACCCTTTCCAAAGATCACTTTTAAATCCTTGACCATATCATATATAACTTCCCCAGTAGGGCGGGTAGGCTTCGTTCGGTTATCTGCCTCACCTCCGAAATGCTTTCCTCTCTTTCTTACGTGATGTTGTTTTGGAAGAAATCGACGATGCCCTAGGTACACATTCTTGTTTCCCAAATATATAGTGTCAGTCTCACCTAAACAGTGTGTGCATGCATTGTATCCCTTGTTTGACTGCCCTGAAATGTTACTAAGAGTAGGCCAATCATTGATGGTTACAAACAACAATGCCCGTAGGTTAAATTCCTTTTGTTCGTGCTCATCCCACACAGGTACACCTTCGTCACGCCACAACTGTAAAATTTCTTCAACCAATGGCCTCAGGTACACATCAATGTCGTTGCCGGGTTGCTTCGGGCCTTGGATGAGCACTGGCATCATAATGAACTTCCGCTTCATGCACAACCAAGGAGGAAGGTTATAGATACATAGAGTCACTGGCCAGGTGCTATGACTGGAGCTCTGCTCACCGAAAGGATTAAAGCCATCTGTACTTAGACCAAATCTTAAGTTCCTTGCGTCATCTGAAAATGACTTGAACTCTCTGTCGATTTTTCTCCACTGCGACCCATCAGCGGGGTGTCTCAGCATCAAATCTTTCTTACGGTCCTCTTTGTGCCATCGCAACAACTTGGCATGCTCTTTGTTTTGGAACAAACGTTTCAACCGTGGTATTATAGGAGCATACCACATCACCTTCGCAGGAACCCTCTTCCTGGGTGGACTCGCCCTCAACATCGCCAGGGTCATCTCGCCTGATCTTATACCTCAATGCACTACATACCGGGCATGCATTCAAATTCTCGTACTCCCCGCGGTAGAGGATGCAGTCATTGATGCATGCATGTATCTTCTGCACCTCTAATCCTAGAGGGCAGACAACCTTCTTTGCTTCGTACGTACTAGAGGGCAATACGTTCTCCCCTGGAAGCATCTTCTTTATTATTTTCAGTAACTTTTCAAATCCCTTGTCAGAAGTACCATTCTCTGCCTTCCATTGCAGCAATTCCAGCGTGGTACCCAGCTTTTTCTGGCCATCTTCGCAATTTGGGTACAACAGTGTCTTGTGATCCTCTAACATTTTCTCCAACTTCAACCTCTCCTTTTCACTTCCGCAGCTTATCTTCGCATCAAGAATGGCCCGACCCAAATCGTCATCCGGGTCATCAAAAATCGGCTCATCAAAAATGGGCTCTTCTTCAGCTTCGTCTTCCCCCATTCTACTATCACCGTCTTCAGTGAACATAGGATAGTTGTCACTATCCTCTTCTTCTTCGTTGTCTTCCAATATAACCCCTCTTTCTCCGTGCTTGGTCCAACAATTATAGCTGGGCATGAAACCGTTCTCCAGCAGGTGGACGTGAATGGTCTTTGAGGTAGAGTAATCCATCATATTCTTACAGGAACTACATGGACAATAGATGAAACCATTCGACTGCCTGTTTGCCTCAGCCACGTTGAGAAAATAATGCATGCCAGTAATGAAGTCGGGATGGCATCGGTCACCGTACATCCATTGTCGATTCATCTGCATTTTATATGTATATCAAATATCATTAATTACACAACATCGTGGATATATGAGTGACCAACTAAATTAATATTCAAGTTCATCACATAAAACTAAGTTTTTTTTTATAAAAAAGAAGAGGCTCACCGAGGTTGTACGGTGCCGGCTAGGGGACGACGCTGGCGATCGACGGCGGTAAGGACGGGGATGATACTAATTAAAACCTACAAAATATACCATAATTTCAGCTCAAATTGATTATAAAAAAGTAAAATCCCTAACTTAGGCATTTCATCGAACACCTTGCTAGCACTAGAAAAATAGTACGAGTTAAAACTACCAAAGAGATGTGCTAAATTAGGAACGCCGGAAGAAAGGATGATATTGCTAACCCTTGGATAGATGAATGCCCTTAATCTTGTTAAAATGGTGGAGAAAAAATAGAGATTTGTTGGAGTGTGAGAGGTGCAAAAAAATTTGTGTGAGAGGAAGGAGAGAAAAATGAGATGAAGAGAAGAGCCAGGGGACGGGCTCGACTTGATGATATAGGGGGCACCCTTTGGTACCGGTTCGTGTTAAAAACCGGTACCAAAGGTCCTGCCCGGGCCCCACCACGCGTCTGACTAATGGCCGAAGACCTTTCGTACCGGTTCCTAACACGAACCGGTACGAAAGCCCCTCACGAACCGGTGCCAGAGCTCCTCGCCACTCATGCGGAAATTACTTTTGATCTTGTGTGCATAGGCTCCTGCCACCGGAGAAAACATTCCAAAATATAAATTGAACAAGAAATCGGCACAACATCTTGACATTCTACATGCCCATACCAAATTGTGCGGAAATCGACATTTTTTGTGTCTTGTGGTAAACCATAAACAAATGTCTCCGTTAAATGACTTTGTGAGCACATAGAATATCGATACGTACACGCAAAATGTGTTGTATGATTTTTTTTTTGCCAAAACACCCTGTCCTCAGTGATGTAACCACTAACAGTTACCTAGACTTAAGTAGGAAACTAGGTTGCAACATCCCAAAATGGTGCACAATGTTGTATATTACAGGCTAGCTAATTACACCTGGCGTGCTGCCCCATATATGCACGGGAGAAGAAGAGAGGGAGAGAGAGAGAGAGAGCAAACAGGAGGGAATGCACCCAGAAAAAGAGGAGATGAAACATGGAAAAAGAAAAGGCATCTTGTAGACAGACACACAGTGAGTGAGTGAGGGAGGGAGAGAGCGCTCTTGTGCTATGTGTGTGTCATGCGTGACCATGGTCTGTGGCCGGCGTGTGTACGTCCTCGAGGGTCGCGCCATCGGACGCAGGGTAGCCTCTGGGCGATGCAGCAGCTAGATTGATGGTCCCATGAGGAGAGGGAGTGCCCTAGTAGTGTATATGCCGGTCCCTTGTCCCCTCCCTGCCCTAATACCTCCAACGCCCTGCCTCTGCAAAAAAATACTACTCCTGCCATCCGTAGCATCAGCACCACTTCCCTCCTCTATGACTATGAGACATGTATACACGACCGGATACGTCCACATCCTACACACACACTAGTAGTAGTAGTCACTACTGATCATACAAAAGGCAAGCTAGATAGAATGTCTTTAGGCTCAAACACATAATTTTGTATATATGTCTTCTTCTTCTATGTCCTCATAGCTTTTGCTTATCCCCCATGCTAATTCCTCATTAGCGGATCCCATCATAAGAAATCTTTTTTACTATATCGAGAACATCAAAAAGTTATTTTTTTAACAGATACACAATCGCTTGCTCTCAAACTTAGCGAGTGTATCCAAAAGTTAGATGTTTAGCGCCTTGGGGACATCTTAGGATCTAGAAACTGAAATCGGTAAGTAAAGGATAACATGCCATCACGTTTCAAATTCTAATAGAAAATTATGGGACCTCATCTAAACATCGGAATTTCAGAATTCCTTTGGATTTGGGAATATCAAAATTCAATGCATTTTAACAAAAGTTAAATTAAGTTTGTTTTGAATAAGATTGAGTCTTGCCTGAATTTTTGAGATTACAAGTATTCCTTTACCGACAGAAAATACCAAAAATTCAAGATACATGAGTAGAGCGAAAAATGAAATGAGGTTTGAGTTCGTGATACTACTCCTTTTGTGTATTGGTTTTGGTTCAAGTCAAACTTCGTAAGGTGTGACAAATTATACAAACAAAAATATAGATATCAAATCAAAATAATAAAAGAATACATTTACATTCATACTGTGTAGTAGTTGATTTGTATGCGTGTACTTTGTCAAACTTTAAGAAGTTGGACTATGACCAAAACTAATATGCATTGGGAGTATATTCACAAAGAATCTGTGCCGCCCATATGCATACATTCGATAGGAATTTAACAGCTCCACTCCTAATCCTATGATCAAATGAGACTCTAGAAGAAATTTCAAAGGATAAGAATCTTCCAAAATTGATATGGCCGTCTGTTGACGTCAGAAACCCACCGGCGGGCAGTGACTGGTCAACACCGTAGAGCCAGGAACAACTAGGGCTGCGGCTGGCCCCAGTCCCTAGCGACGGCCCGCAAAGCCTCCCGGTCGCGCGCCGATGCAAATTGCAAGGGCGTGCCACGACCTATACCTGGTCAGGAAGGTGTGGATGATGCCTCGCTTAGTTTCCTGCAGGGCACACACGTACACGTTAAATACGAGCCTCGATCGGCTCTCGGGTTATCCTGTGAATCGGCTCATGGAGCGATCCACCCATGATTCATCCAAGGTGGCCGAATATATGGTGGTCCTGCTTGATCAAGATAAAGCATATGAGATCCACGACGATTTGGGGTTTTCACCGCATAATCGGATCATCCTACTCACGATTGGGCCTCGCGCTCACGCACGGTGATCGTAAGCCAGCCCTAGACAAGGCCTAAAAACCAACACGAGGTTGATCCTCGGAACATCTGTCTAGGGGCAGCAAACTACACCCTGCGTGCCGCTGGATCCTCCAACCCTTTGTAAGGCCTAACTATTGCAGATATTAAACTAATCCTTGATGAATCAAGGAGCAATCGTAACGGATCAGATCTACTAAATAACGATCAAGCGGGGTGCCGCCCCTGCACCCATGATGAGGTACAAGGACGGCTAGATGCGCAAGGGTTGCACTACGACAGCATATGATACTAAGAACAATGCTAACCCTAACACATCTATGATAACTACGTTGCTCGCCATCAAAAAGGCTTCAGCACGAGCAACGCATGAACAACTAGGCAGGCTCGTGCTGCCTAGATCGCGAGATGCGATCTAGGCAGCATGGTGCTTACCGGAGAAACCCTTGAGTCGAAGGGGTTGGCGATGCGCCGAGATTGGTTTGTGGTGAACGTTGGTTGTTGTTTATTTCATAAACCCTAGATACATATTTATAGTCCAGGGGACTTTCTAATGTGGGCGTGCACCAAACCGTGCACGAGATAAATTCTAACTTCTACGTAACCTACTACAAAGATACACGGGCTAACTAGCCCAAACTTGGTAAACAAAGCCGATTCACATGTCTCTCCACGCATATATCGTCGAGTCCATCCGATCGCGGCCCACCTCTGACTTGGTCAAATTCTGGTGATAACACATGCCCCCTGGTTTTGATAATGATAATTGCAAAACCATATGCATTCTTCGAAGGGCCATGTCATAGCAGAGCAGAACCGTCGCAGTACTGTTTATTACCACTTCCTCTGCATGACTTGATAATTCCGGCAGTCTGCGAGCAATCGGCTCTTTTCTTTCACGTAATCGGCTTCTAGCTAACTTGGCCGATAGTCAAAGTCAAACAAACCCCAAAAGAGCCGATAGCGTCGCACCGGTCCCTACCATATAACAAGCAAGGGCGAACCTGGTTACCCCTCCAAACGGTCACCTGCAACCTCCGTCTGAGAAAGCAAACTCAGATCCCAAAATCCGCCACCTACGCGATCTCGCGAGCTTCAGATCTCAACCGCACCGCCCCAACTTTGCAGCGTATCAAATGGCGGAACCGTCCAACGCCGACGCCATGGTCTCCGGCTTGAAGGTAATACTCCACCGCTTCTCCGCCATTAGGGCCAATATCAGGATTGAATAGAAGAACACCTGACTTAATGTTCCTCTCTGTCATTAATTTTAGGTCTCCGACCTCCTATTGCCGCATCCTTCTCTCCCAAATTCCATGTGTCTTGGCCCCCGCTCTTCCGAGAGTCCTGCTCATTTAATCTCCTGTGAAGCTAACAGAATCCCCTTCGTGAATCAGAACTTAGATCGGGCCGACTGCCTGCGAGCCTGGCCTAATCCCCCTGAAGGTTGGGTGCCATGGTACAACAGAGTATCCAAAACCCATTACGCCACCTGGGAATCTATAGGGATAGCCGATGCCTTATCATTATCACTGTCTCCTCTTGAGAAGAATGAAAATATTCTGAAAACCATCGGCTACTTCTGGTCTGACGCGCTGAACTGCTTCATTTTCGGCCATGGCCCGATGACACCAACCCTGCTGGACGTGGCCATGATCACAGGCCTGGACATTGCGTCTCCAAGCCCTTCTGCTTTCAAACTACCAAAAGTCCCTTTCACCCTTTCTTCTAAAAAAGAGTGTACCAGCTGGGGCGCCTATCTCGATCGTTATATGAAAACCAAAGGCCCCGTGACAGAGCGAGAACACACAGCCTTCCTAAACTTTTGGCTTGAACACTTCATATTCTGCGGCCCATCCCTTGCCCCTACCAAGAACTACCTTTCCCTAGCCTATGAACTGGCCAAAGGCACCCATCTCGGCATCGGCAAACTGTTCCTTGGAGAGGTATATCGATCTCTTCAACTGATGTCTGTCAAGCTGTTCTCTCAGAACAGTTAAAACTGGCGGCCCCTGGTGGTTTATTCAGCTATGGGCGCAGTTATACTTTCGGGATCAAATCCCAGACTTCCCACCTTTGACCTCCTGCACCTTCCCAGATGTTAACGGGAAGGATATTCGATGCACCAGTTATGGTCAAGCCCTGTATGGCCTCCCAGGCAGCAGGCTGACCCCTAAGGAAGCAGCAGGGTGGTTCAAGATCTTCTTCCAAGGTTTGGACAATCCCCCGTTCTTTCCTTATACTGAAACGGAGGATTTTGAAAATCCGGTCTCCTTCCGATTGGGTAGCTTTGCCGATGACGATAGCACTCGGCATCTGAATTCCATCATGATTCGTCCTTGCTTTCTCCCTGTTGGAATGAGCACCTCAAACCGGATCATCAAACCTGGTTATGAGTGTTATCAGCCGGTAGTGGTAGCCCGTCAGCTCGGTCTCGGGCAAGTGCCTCCGCACTTATTCTTACACCACCTGACCGCAAGCAGGCCGAACTGCCTGACATCCTTACTAGTCATAGGTGCTACACCTTCTTTGATGCTTTGGCCCTTCAAATTCCTCACAACCTCCGTTTCTCCTCCACTACTGATGGCTTCGAGACTTGGTGGTCCATGTGGAAGACCCATATTTTTAGGAGGGCGTTAGGACCGCTATTGAAACAACTTGACGCCGCGCATGACATCTCCGCTGACCAGGTACTATTCCTTAAAATATTTCCCGTAACCACTTAATGGTGATTTGCCTGTGAACTGACTTCACCTCTTGGCAGCAACAAGACGGCCCAGCTCCCATGCAAGCCGATGGTTCTCCTTTGTATTCCTTCCTCCGGCCCCTGGTCCTTTTCTGTCAGAGTTCGCCACCTCGAAGAAAGTTATAATGGAAGGCCAACCGTTCACCGAAATCGGCTCCCAAAAAGCATCCTTGGGGCCGGTTGCCCCCCGAGCCTCGACCCGGGCGAGGACGGCGGTGAGGAAGGTGGCTGTCGTGAAACCCGACGCGCGAACTCCCGCCCAAGCGAGTTCGCAGGTAAGTTGTACCATATTTCGATTCGATCGCACTTGCCTTCCCAACCTTTGTAAGATGGTCGTACCCTTCTTTCAGACTTCCACCGAAGAGAACTCCAGTGAGGGGGTCCAGTCCCAGGACTCCTACCCACGCGTACGGACAAATCCACCACACGAGCCGACGGACTCGCCAACCCCGGCTTCTAGAAAAAGGTCGACTCGAGCCTGCCGCTCTTCAGTCTTCAGTCCAAACGAGGTCGCGCATAAAGCGCCGATGTGTCCAAAGGGCTCGCACGGGCCCACAAACCTCTTCTCCTAGCCAGGAAGTTTCCAAGGTAACCCTCTTGACAGCTCGTGTTCCCTGTTGTCTTGTCACTAACTGGATCGCTTTACCATTCCCCTTGCAGATTAATGAGACTTCTAGCGGGGTCGTTGAAGAGGTGCCGATGCCATCTACTGCCCCTGGTCCCTCCAACTCGCCACGCGTGACGGACCAGTCGTCTGACAAGCATACTGCAAAGCCGATTGTTACCACCTCGGCTCCCCTTCCTTTCTTGGGAGAGGTACAC
Organism: Lolium multiflorum; assembly: GCA_030979885.1. NCBI lineage: Eukaryota > Viridiplantae > Streptophyta > Magnoliopsida > Poales > Poaceae > Lolium > Lolium multiflorum. Next base: position 147,474,654 of record CM061751.1, on the reverse strand, counting down.
TCCTTTTCTCTCTCGAGCCTACTTTTTTCATCTGCCGCATGCCCATACCGTTCTTGTTCTTTTGCCAGGGGTGTGATCCTTCAAGCTTGCTGACATTCGACCCCGATTCCATCGAGCCAGCCGCCCCTAAAATAGGTGAAGAGCCAAACCTTGGTGCAGTCGACGGTCCGCTCCAGCGTCTCAAAGTCCTGCTCTCCTCCCCAGTTCATACTGGCTGAGGACCCCGAGACGATCGGGGGCATCCTCGTGGACATCCAGCCTCGTCTCCCTGGCGCTCGTAGCTAAACTCGCCGACAAGTGACTTTGTTTCAAGTCAAGGGTGCCCGCTCGTCAAAGGATTACTCTCCGTCGCGCCCAACTCGCTGAGAGCCGATATTGAAAAATGCCAACGACTCAACGAAGAAGCTGCTTTAGATGCAAAGACCGCCGCTTCCACTCATAGTGTCAGACTTGAGACCTTACGCAAGGAGCTGGAGGACCTCGAAAGGAGGGCCAGGGAGACCAAACAACTCATCCAAGACGAGGAATCCCTCATTGCTCGCTCCCAAGAGGAAGCACAAGGTCTCACTGCTGATCTGAAGACCGACCTAGCTGAAATCCGTGCCCTAAGCAGCCAGCTGGTGATGGGGAGAGACGAGGATGATGAGGTCGAGATCGCGAGGTGGATCGAATCCGTGCCGATGCTCTTTACGCTCTTAATGCATTTCTTCGTAGGGCCTCTCTGCCGTGTGTGAACTGATACTTGTAAACCTGCTTTCTGTTCTTGTCAAAGTCAACTGCCACGCGTCGGCTCCGGTTGCATCCGATTTTTTTTTTATATTCGGCTACCAAAATTTCTCCGCACATGCCCAACGGCGTCGCGCGCGCTCCCTGATTAGGTGCCCCCGAGCCGATTCTGCAGGTGACTGCTGAAATCGGCTCTATGTTTACCCAAGGTATTGTGGTGCGAACGTCGGCTTCATTAGGAACAACATGGATTCCCTCCAGCGCAATAGACGACGCATCCCATTGTTCATTAGATCGGTATAACTGTGCTTGCCCATTCATAACGCCGGAGCCTGTGGCATCGGCCTTCTTGGTATCATTGTTTAGTACGCCACCTTTTCGAGCTCGTCGGGTAGATCTTGCCTTTGTATTTGTCACGGCGGCATGTGAGCCCCGCCGTGCTGATGCCAAAGGAGAACTCTAGCTTCCCTCCGCAGTGGCTAAGATCCACCATATTGACACCAGGCTGCGGGCGCGTGTCTCCGTTGCTTGATGCCGCGCAAACGGGTCTCCCTACAGGAGCCGACGAGTTTGGTTCCGAGGACCGCCTTGACCTTGTTATGCTTCTTCTGGAGCTTGTCGCCAGGTCCTCGCACTTGACCGAGTGCTTTCCGCCATCTCTCGATGTAGATTGCGATGTGGTGGATGTCGAGGATTGTCCCACCGGGCGTGCGAGAATGTGTTGACGTCGAAACCCACCGGCGGGCAGAGACTAGTCAACACCGTAGAGCGGAACAACTAGGGCTGCGGCTGGCCCCGTCCCTCGAGCGACGGCCCGCAAAGCCTCTCCGGTCGCGCGCCGATGCAAATTGCAAGGCGTGCCACCTGACCTATACCTCGGTCGAAGGTGTGGATGATGCCTCGCTTAGTTTCTGCAGGGCACACACGTACACGTTAAATACGAGCCTCGATCGGCTCTCGGGTTATCCTGTGAATCGGCTCATGGAGCCGATCCACCCATGATTCGTCCAAGGTGGCCGAATATATGGTCCTGCTTGATCAAGATAAAGCATATGAGATCCACGACGATTTGGGGTTTTCACCGCATAATCGGATCATCCTACTCACGATTGGGCCTCGCGCTCACGCACGGTGATCGTAAGCCAGCCCTAGACAAGACCTAAAACCAACACGAGGTTGATCCTCGGAACATCCCGTCTAGGGGCAGCAAACTACACCCTGTGCCGCTGGATCCTCCAACCCTTTGTAAGGCCTAACTATTGCAGATATTAAACTAATCCTTGATGAATCAAGGAGCAATCGTAACGGATCAGATCTACTAAATAACGATCAAGCGGGTGCCGCCCTGCACCCATGATGAGGTACAAGGACGGCTAGACGCGCAAGTTGCACTACGACATATGATACTAAGAACAATGCTAACCCTAACACATCTATGATAACTACGTTGCTCGCCATCAAAAGGCTTCGTACGAGCAACGCATGAACAACTAGGCAGGCTCGTGCTGCCTAGATCGGAGGCAGCATGGTGCTTACCGGAGAAACCCTTGAGACGAAGGGTTGGCGATGCGCCGAGATTGGTTTGTGGTGAACGTTGGTTGTTGTTTATTTCATAAACCCTAGATACATATTTATAGTCCAGGGGACTTTCTAATGTGGGCGTGCACCAAACCGTGCACGAGATAAATTCTAACTTCTACGTAACCTACTACAAAGATACACGGGCTAACTAGCCCAAACTTGGTAAACAAAGCCGATTCACATGTCTCTCCACGCATATATCGTCGAGTCCATCCTGATCGCGGCCCACCTCTGACTTGGTCAAATTCTGGTGATAACACCGTCATACAATCAAGACCCTCAATCTCCTACAAGTATGTTAAGGGTATATGTAGGTACGTAGCTATGGTGCACGTGCAAGTACTAGTGGCTTCCAATCATTCACTATACTTAGCCCTCTGTCTTCTCTCCAGCTATATATAGCGCTCGCCTCCTTCGTCACCCCCCACCCCACCCACAGACCAGTAATCGGGAGAGCTAGATAGCCTCAGGCGCAGCTAGCTACACTAGAGGCCGGACCGGAGTCATACGTAGCTTTATAGGCAGGCTGCCCTCTCTTCCTCTCCAACACTTGTTGCTCCCCTCGCTCCCAATCCAGCCTCAGATCCACAGTGCCGGATGGAGAGAGCCATGCACAGCTACAGACCCATGCAGCCGCACCCGTACCACACCGCCCCTGCCGCTCCCACCAAGCACGCCAGCGGCCATGGCGGCGGCACCGAGGAGGACAACCAGTCTATGCTCCTCCTCTCCCTCTGGCCTCCCGGCCACCACCACGACGCCGCCTCCTCCTCGGCGTGCTCCTCCCACTCGGCCGCACACTCCACCGCGTCCTCGCCCTGGTTCAACCAAAGCCCTGCTTACAATGGCGGCGGCGGCGGCGGTGGCTTCTTGTTCCACGAGCAGGACCCGAACGTGACCATTTCACTCTCCATAGCACCTCCATGCGGTGGCAGCCTGTCTTCCTGCGGCGGGAGCTTCGCCGCGCCAGTCGCGCCACCGTCAGCCGCCGCGGCCAGCGGTAACCAGGTGCCCAGCCAGTACTGGATCCCCTCCGCCGCCGAGATCCTCGTCGGCTCCACCCAGTTCTCCTGCGCCGTCTGCAACAAGACCTTCAACCGCTTCAACAACATGCAGGTTCGGTAACACGCGCGAATGATCCTTTGTCGTACTACATCATTTAATAATGTGCTGCTGCGGATCGATGTGCAGCAATTTAACGTGCCTTGATCTCCTGTCTTCCGTCCTGCAGATGCACATGTGGGGGCACGGCTCGCAGTACCGGAAGGGGTCGGAGTCGCTTCGCGGGGCGGTGACCGTGGGCACGACGACGGCGCCGCCGCCGTCGCTGATGCGTCTCCCGTGCTACTGCTGCGCGGAGGGCTGCCGGAACAACATCGACCACCCGCGTGCGCGCCCCCTCAAGGACTTCCGGACGCTGCAGACGCACTACCGCCGCAAGCACGGCGCACGCCCCTACGCGTGCCGCCGGTGCGGCAAGCGGTTCGCCGTGCGCGGCGACTGGCGCACGCACGAGAAGAACTGCGGCAAGCTCTGGTTCTGCGTCTGCGGCTCCGACTTCAAGCACAAGCGCTCGCTCAAGGACCACGTCCGCTCCTTCGGCGGCGGCCACGCGCCGCACATCGTCGAGTCCGTCGCCATCGACGACGACGAGGATGACGATGACGACATGCACGACGACGGCGACCTGCATCTGCCCGACGAGAACGGCCACGTTGCCGGCGACGGCAGCGACATGATCTTGCTCTAGGTTTTTAGTCAGTGTTTAGCTAGCCAGCCAGTCTTATTCTTAGCTCAGATCCACCCTTATCAGTTCATCCAGTAGTACGTAACGTAGCTTCTAGCTTGATTTAGCTAATTTGCTTCCCAATTGCATCATTAGGATCAGTACGTTCATAGTAGTGTTTGCATGGCGAGGTGGTGCTGCCCTAGTGCAAGCTTAATTAATGGCAAATGTGTCTGTGTGTGTGTCCCAAGCTAGGAAGAAGTGTCGCAGTACGGTCAGAGTCATACCGACGGATCGAGATGTGTTGTTAGTGTACGGTAGTATGGTGTCATGGTCACTTCATGTATCTGTCGTTTTGGTCTTTATCTGCGCCTAAAGCTCTACCACTGTTTCATCGTGTCTCGTGCAATGCCAAAGCTCTACCACTTCTTGTATATTTACTGAGTTTATTTGGCGCTAAAAAGTGTTTTTACCATGCATGCACTGTGGTTTCTTTCCCAGATCGGCGACTCGTCAATCTCTCGGATGCTTCTCTTTTGAGCTTTCCCTCAATGGCGACTTGTCATGTCCCCTAGCTCTGACTGATGTGAGGGCATTGCTGATCTTTTCCTCGATTAGCCCCTAGCCAGCAGGCCTTTCTCCTGCTTGTCTTTTCACATATATGTGCAAACTCAGCTGCTCATCATCAACTGTGGCAACAAAGAATCAAATCAATCCTATGCTATGATATCTCTACTCTACCCACCTTGCAGCTCCTCCAAGTTTTCCTCTTGAAAGGTAATAGTGGTATACACATTACGTAGCAACGTCTATAGCTAAAGGCAGATGGGTGGACCTAACTGTGTAGTGTCCACACAAAAAAATCATGGTCATCAAGAATTATGGCACCACATTACTAAGAAAACCTACTATTGTAGAGAAAAAACATAAGATATTATTTTTCTTGCAGGAGGCAGATTGTAGACATAGTCCTCTTATAAACGATCTACACTCATATGCAACCTACAATAATTACATGAAAAAACCTTATAAATATTTGTTAGTAAGTTCACTCATTTCACTAATGTTTGGTCATCAAGATTACGACCAAACCTGCCTCTAGACATCTGGCTAAAAGTCCTGCATCTATTGCGAAGGTTTAAACTACTGGCATTCTGGCAAGGTCTTCAAAATTTACATATTTTTGTATCAACTGCCATAGCTAGCATCATTGGTGATGACCAAAGATCAGTGAAATTTTGAAGACTTTGCCTTGGCACAGGTGGTCAAGAGATCTCAATCACAAGACACACGCCGCTTCATGAATTTCATGACCCCGATAACTTACTGTCTTTTGAATTAATATATGCAGGTGGGGAGCCTCCCCCTGTGATTCTTTCAAACTTACAATATCCATACACATAAGATTTTTATGTTTACGTCATATTGTACATGATTTTTAATATACCAAGCATGCATACATATTTTGTGAACCACTCTGATACTTGCACTTCCGTCTTTGAAAACAAGGCGTATACTTTTTGTAGAAGTAAAACAGTGTAAAGTTTAATCAAGCTTAAAGGGGAAAATAAAATAAAATAATAAATTATAGATACATATTATGATAATATATTTATTGACGTATCTAATAAGATCGATCTGATGTTGTAGAGGCTGATAGTATTTTCTAAAAGTTCGGTCAAACTTCAACATGGTTTCAATTTTGAGAAAATTTATACGCGAGCGGAGGAAGTATGTTGATGTCGATTCTAAGAGCCATCTGAATTGATGTAATATGTAGGATTAGTGCAATTACAGAGCTAGTGTTGCGAAAATCTTAATGGAACTACCAAGAAATAATTATGTCCAAGTGAAAAAATAAAATGTTTTCCATTATAGCAGTCATTTTGCACATGCGTTTATGCTTCAAAGTTTCTATTACCTTCATTATAGTTACAGATTTTGATCCAAAGTAAGCACGTACAATTCTCGGCCCTACCAGCACGTAGGTACAACACCATGCAACTTTCTATACATGTCTGTGTTGGAGTAGGGTGGGGCACGTACGTACGTACAACTTGGATGGACATACGCTTTTTCTCTGCAGTTTTGAGCATATGCAAAGGCAGTGGAAGCCGCCAAAGTCTCGAGTTAATGGCTAGCCATGCCATGCCACGCCATGTCATGCATGGCGGCAGGACCGGAAGCACGCAGCTTTTGGCTGCGGCACTCACTTGGCGCCTAAATGAGAGAGATAGGGAGAGTGTTTGTGGGAGGGAGAGAGGGTAGAGACTAGAGAGAGGCAGCAGTTTTTGTAGCTTTGGCAGAAGAGGGGGAGCAGTACGTCCTGGAAAAGGCAAAGGCGTAAAGAAAGGTTAAGAAGGGATGGGAGGCCGTGACGACGGCCGGCCGTTTCCAGCTCTCTCTCTCTGTCTATGAAGACGGCCAGCCGGAGACGGAGAGTGCACATGGAGATGCAGAGCAAAGTGAAGTGCTTTCGCCAGGTTAAGGTGAAGGGGAGATGGCATGGCATGGCGAGGAGACTGCGGCTGCCGGTGCGCATGCATGCGATGGGTGGTCGTCGTCTCGTCGGCCGTGGCCTGCACGTACGTACAGGCGACAGGCAGCAGTGACTACGTGAATGCATGGGGACGATGTGGCTCCACGGGATTGGCGCTGCATCCGTCGATTCGATCGTCTGATGATCGTCGAGCCAGGCGGCGACCGACCGACCGCCTCAAAGTGAGCGCCGGCGCCTTGCACGCTCCGCCCAAAATCATGCAGCGCCTTGCGTGCTCACCTGCCTGCTACCTAGCTGGGCGATAGCAGCATGCATGCATTCTCCCCTTCAATGCAACAATGATTTCTTCCATCTTGTACCGCATATTAAGTATACATGCTGCTCATACCTAGCTCTACCTCCTGCATGCATAGCTCTTTCATGTACTTTCACAATACATAATTTGATTTCGCTAAATCATTCCACGCATAAGAACAGCTAGCCCCTCACGGCCGATAGCCCACAGCTAGCTGAACAGCTTCGCATCGGAGCGGGCCTGTAGATACATACCCGCGCATACGTTACTCCCTCCGCGCGTACCCCTACTTACACATGCATGGACGGCATCCTGGCTGCGTGTGGTGTGGCCTTTCTTTTATCAAAGGAACAGACATCCCGTCTGCGTCGCGCAGACAGCACAGTGCATACTGCGCATGCATACATATGCATGAAATGAAAGCATGTGTTCCTCTCATCGATCAGTTCATCATCGGTAGTCGTACGCTGCGCTCCACAGTCGCTTTAACATGCCCTAGCTAGGTAGCATGCAGACCGATCGATCACCCACGTACAGGAAATTGCTAGCGTCCATGCAATGCATGCTTGCATGCATGGACCACAGTGCAACTATATTTGTCCCTCTGCCTCACCCTGAACCTAGAGAGAGATCGGGGAGGAGAGAGGAGGCTGCTATCAGAGCAACGTGCGGAGCGTAGTCACGTCCATCGCTACGTACCCTGGAGGCGAGGGCCCACGGGGCATGCATCCGCCAGCAGCCAATGCATCTAGGTGGATACTTTGCTAAACCCTCAGTACATAGTTTTTCAATCTGATGAAATAGTCCGTAAGCTTTAGAAACAAGAATTGGATCATATTCATATAGTACGTATCTTTTTACGTTTGGAAATTAGCTGATCGATTTTTTCCAGCATAAACAGGGATCAAGTTGAATGCGAAAATTTGCCATGTCCACTCGGTTTCTACAAAACCCGAAAATTTGTTGGTGCGATCATGTTGTTGGTATGCAATCATATTGCTTTATATATTTTTCACATTTTGCATGAAATTTATGGACAAAATACATACTCAATGTGATAGTGCAAACTTACACTAATTCAGTGTAGTAAACAGAAGTAGATACATTTGATTACTTACACTCAAAACGCCGGTGTGCTCAGCACATGCACGTGAGAGCACTGTTGCATATGCGCGTAAAAAGACACTGTTGTACGTACGTATGTAGCTCGTGGTTTTGTCTTTTGAGCATGTTGGGCCCAGGAGCAGCGGACATGGGTCGCGACCAGGGAACCATTTCTGGTGAAAGAACAAGCACAAGAGTCTCGCCGCATGGATGCTAGCTCGCCTCCGAGCTATGGGCAGACCGGCAGAGGCTTGCATATGCATGCACAGTACATCTCCTTCACAAACTCCGGCCTGGTCCCCTACCGGCGTTTGTCTACAAGTACCGTGGCCTTTAATAACGCAAGTACGTCTAAAACTGGCTGGATTTCACTCTCATTTCCACCTTGCCTAGTTTGTCTCTTTTCCTTCTATTTTTCCTTGTGTCCACAATGATTGGTCGATGAGTTTTGTGGTGCCCTCTTTCTCTTGACACAAACGGAATTTAGAGGATGGCATTTTCTGCAATGTATATATTTATTTGTATGAACTAATGTTCTATCGTAAATTATTGTTTCAGGATACGCTCGTGATGCACCTAGAAGTCCGGACAATCCCGAGGTGACATGGCATATGTGAGCTTAACCCTCATGGTACCATGGTTGTCAGTATCCCGATACTTATCGTAGTATCTTATGATTCAATGATACTATCATTATCAGTCGATACATATTGTGATGATATCTAAATCTGGTAGTATCTTACTCGTATCATGATACGTATCGTGGTATCTTTAGTATCCTGGAAAAAATTGATACCATGCGATCCACATTTATACCAAGGGCACAACGGCGTGCCATGCTGAAGATTTAAAGTTATCTCGGAGTCGCAAGGTGAGGTAAGTATTTAAATAACAAAACTCCTTTTGTTTGAGTGAGATTGGTATAAAAATGATGTTTGGAGGTGAAATAAATCAGTCAACTAGCCATATGGATGTATGGGCTTTAAAGTATATTGACCCCAGTCTTTTCTTTTGTACTAGTTAGTTATGCCCATCTCATACATTAGCCGTCGACCAATATATACAAATGCAACATTTACATGACCGGTCTCTCTGAAAGAGATATAATATGCTCAAAATTTAAATTAATAATTCAATACAAATGCATTTGAGGTACACTTTTAATATTTACATATACTTTGCTTAAAATTAAGATCTTAGATTATCTACGATACGACTGAAAAAAATGTGTTATCTCGATATTGACAAGCTTGCATGGTACTACCCACCGTGCCATCACCTAGATTTGTGATGGATCCACCCATCCATGCAGAATTGCAGATGCATGCAATTCCTCCTATCACAGCTCTCTCTCATCCTCGACTGCATGCATGGATCCACTCATCCATGCAGAAAGAAAAAGAAAACATGAACAATAGCATGCAAAGTGCATGCCCGTCAGTTTTTTTCTCTTTCTTTTCATACCGATCGATGGCTGAGTAGTTCAGAATCGTAATGTACAAGTAAGCAACAAAAGGTCGAGGGTGCGATTGGGACTAGACAGAGGGTCCCAGGGTTTTCCTTCCCACGGCTTCCGACAGCAACTCATTTCCATGCTCCGCTCCCATGCACCTTCTACTGTAACATGTATCAGTACGTGCTACTGTGTCTTTGTCTTGCATTGCATGCACGTACACTATTTTGCATGGTACGTATACTATTTCCTAAATTCGTGAAGATAAGACGTTTTGGGAGCCTGACTTGAATTATTTTGCACGATACTCCAAACGCCCCATTTTTCTCACAAGATGCGCAAACTTAAACCACTAATATATACTGTACTACACTAAGCTATAAAGATTTAGAATGTATAAATGGTATTGTTACATCATCTTATAAATATCTTTCACTTCATATATATTTATACAAATTTTATGAATATATTATAAGAACAAACTACAGTTAAAGTTAGACGTTATTCACTAGCGCAATTTAAGGGGGTGTCTTGCATTTTAGAAAGGGAGGGAGTACATAATACCCATGATCTAAATATAAGATGCTTTGGGAGCTCAAATTGAACTCCCAAAACGTCTTCTAGGAATGGAGGGAGTACTATGTAACAACATATATATCGATCTAAATACAGGAAATCCACATTTGATCTTGGGTGCAAATGCTCCTGCCACAGGAAAAATATTTTAAATATCAATAAAAACTGAACAAAAGTTTTGCGCGTAAATTTTGACATTTGATGTGCCAAGTTTCGCTAAAAACGGACATTTTTCGTGTGGCATGTAAAAAAGGACAAGAAAATGGCTCACAAAGAGCTTTTTTAGCACCAATTTATTCGTTTGACAGAAAAATTGGTTTTTCGTAAAATGACTTTGTGAGCACATAGAACATCAAAATGTATGCGCGGCGACCTTTTTGTCGATTATTTTAACTTTTTGAAATGTATCTAAAAATAAAAGGCCTTGTCCTCTAAATACTACTGTGCCAGTATGATCTGAGGGCATCTCCAAACGGGCGACCCAAACGGACGCGCTGGGCCGTCCGTTTTGGGCCGTTTGGGTGGCCGAACGGACACCCGGACAGCGGCCGCGTCCGCGTGTCCGTTTGGGTCGCACGCTGCGCCCAACGCGCGGACGCACCGCATATGTAATAAAAAACATAAATGAAAATGAAAAATAAAAACAACACAAAATAAATATAAACTACTGGTTAGTTAAACTTAGCCCTATTTTGGGCAATTTTTACACAAAAGAAAGCCCTACATGGGCTTTAAACTAAAAATAAAAGAAACCCTAGACAGGGTTTGCGAGCATGGTGGCCGCCGGCAGTACTACCCCCAGTACTCGTCGTCGTCGGCGTCGATGACGATGACGCCCCGGCGGCGACGCTGCCCGGCTTGAAACGCCGGAGGGCACCGGACTCCGCCGTGGCTTCCACTGCGCCCTTTCCTGGCGGAGTGCGGGTTCGCGGGCTCGCCGGCTGCAGCCGTGCCTCCGCGCGGACTCGCCGGAGCTGCTCCCGCTGCGGCTGCAGCTCCGCCCGCACCGGACCGTGGCCGCGCTCCTCCTCCGCAGCGCGGCCGGCGCTCTCCTCCTCCTCCCGAGCGCCGCCCGACGTTGCCTCCTCCCGACGGCGCGCCAGCTCGAGGAAGGCCCACGCCTCCGCTGGCGTCCTCCCCGGGGCCTTCCCGGCGCCTCCTCCAGCGCGGAGGTGCGCAACGTCTCGGCGAGGTGCGCCATTTGGCAAGCTCGTCGAGGTCCTGCTGCTCGAGGGACGCCGCGAGCGCCGCCTGCAGCTCCGGGTCATTCTCCTCCTCTGGGCCGGGGCTGGTGCGGGGCCCGGGGCTCGCCGCCGAGAGGCCGCCGGGCAGCGGCCTGCCCGCGCGTGTGCGCGGCTGCGCGCGCGGCCGCGCCGTCGCGGATGTGAAGCACGTGCGCCGGCGCGCATCGTGCTCCACCTCGAACCACAAGTCCCAGTTGGGACTTGCGTCACCGTACGCGGGGTCCGCTGGAGGTCCGCCGGCAGCTGCGCGCGGCGCCTCTGGATCTCCGCGACGCGGGCGCGGCCGGAGCCCGGGATGGGCGGCACCGGAACCCGATCTGGGCTCAGGTGCCAGCCGTGGGGGAGGTGCACGTCCCCACGGCATTGGGACGCCGGCGTCCCAGAACATCTGCGCCACCGCTACGGTGACGTAGATCCGCTCGCGTCTGGGCGTCGCCGGCGGCCCCATGGCGAACGGCGCCGGCGCCGGCGCGACTGGCTGGTTGCTGCCGGCCTCGTGGTCGTTGGCGGATGGCGAGAACTCGCGCTTCGGGGCCATGGCGGCGCGGAAGCTTCGAGCTCGCGCGTGCGGCCGAGTGGAAAGTGGGGACTGGATAGGGACAGTCCCCTTCCCTAGTCCACATTTAATAGGACTGGGCACCGACAGCTGGGCCAGCCACGCGGACCAGGCGGACACGCGAGGACGCCACGTGCCATCCGCGGCCATGCAAACCCGGCCAAGATTTGGGCCGGGTTTGCGTCGTTCCGACGCCGCGGCCGTCCGCTTTTGCGGTGCGTCCCGCGTTGGGCCGGGATTTTGTCCGGATCGACCCATCCGGACGCGCGGGCGCGGGATGGGTAGCCCGGTTGGAGATGCCCTGAGAGCAGCCGTTCCTTTTTCACTAGTGGAAAACAGGGCTTTCGTGGGAGCCTTTTGTCGCGGGCGCGCCTGCACCCGCGACAAATGGCCTGGCCACGTCGCCCAGAAACCATGTGGAGCAGGGCCTTTTGTCGCGCCCTTTTGTCGCGGGCCGTATCTCGACCCGCGACAAAAGGTGTCTGAGTGCTGGGGCTTCCTGTCGGCACCCCTTTTGTCGCGGGTCGTAATACGGCCCGCGACCAAAGGGCCATGGCTATATATAGACACGCAGCCAGCCCCCCCCCATTTTTTCCTTGGTGGTGAAGGTGGAGGTGTATGCTAGCTCATTTTTTCTACATGTGCACAAGAGGTGTTTGATGGAATGCTTGTAAGAGGGATGCCACTTGATTTTATTTGATAAGATTTCTCCTCTTTTTGATCCTAAAAGGTTAGCAACTATTTTCTCATATATATATACATAGTCCGTACAATACTAATTTAAGAAAGGTGATTGCATCTGATACATATATAATTGTACTTATGATGCAGATGAGTCATCCATGGATGTACGGTAACCGATGTGCTCCCGCTTTCAGAGAGGGCGTGAATTCTTTCCTGCTTGTGGCCGAGGCCAACAAGTCGAAGCAAGGTTTTATGTGTTGTCCATGTCTAAAATGTAAGAACGAGAAGGATTACTCTTGCTCAAGAGACATTAAGAGCCACCTGCTTCGGTTTGGATTCATGTCCAGCTATAATGTTTGGACCAAGCACGGAGAAGAAGGGGTTATGGTGGAAGACGGCGATGAAGAAGAAGATAATGATGACCAGTACCGATCTATGTTCTCTGAATGCGATGATACCGCAATGGACGACAATGAAGAAGAAGGAGGTGAAGAACAGGCATCAGATGATCCTGTTGATGATGATCTTCGTCGGGCCATTTCTGATGCAAGAAGAGACTGTGGCACGGATAAGGAGAGGTTGCAGTTCGACAAGATGTTAGAGGACCACCACAAATTGTTGTACCCAGGTTGTGAAGATGGGCATAGAAAGCTGGGTAGCATATTGGAATTGCTGAAATGGAAGGCAGAGGTCGGTGTGACTGACTCGGGATTTGAGAAATTGATGATAATATTAAAGAAGCTGTTTCCAAGAAATAATGAATTGCCCGTCAGTACATATGAAGCAAAGAAGCTTGTCTGCCCTCTAGGATTAGATGTGCAGAAGATACATGCATGCATTAATGACTGTATCCTCTACCGCGGTGAGAAGTACGAGAATTTGAATAAATGTCCGATATGTGGTGCATTGCGGTATAAGATCGAAAAGATGACCGGTGATGTTGAGGGCGAGCCACCCGGAAGAGGGTTCCTGCGAAGGTGATGTGGTATGCTCCAATAATACCACGGTTGAAACGTTTGTTCAGAAACAAAGAGCATGCCCAGTTGTTGCGATGGCACATGGAAGAACGTAAGAAAGACGCGATGTTGAGGCACCCCGCCGATGGTCGGCAGTGGAGAAACATCGGGAGAGAGTTCCCGGATTTTGCAGGTGAGGCAAGGAACTTATACTTATGTCTAAGTACAGATGGCATGAATCCTTTTGGGGAGCAGAGCTGCAGTCACAGCACCTGGCCCGTGACTCTATGTATCTACAACCTTCCTCCTTGGTTGTGCATGAAGCGGAAGTTCATTATGATGCCTGCTTATCCAAGGCCCAAAGCAACCGGGCAACGACATTGACGTGTACCTAAGACCATTAGTCGATGAACTTTTGGAGTTGTGGGCCAAACCAGGTGTACGTGTGTGGGATGAGCACACCGAGCAAGAATTTGACCTACGAGCGTTGCTATTCGTAACCATCAATGATTGGCCTGCTCTCAGTAACATTTCAGGACAGACGAACAAAGGATACAATGCATGCACACACTGTTTAGATGAGACTGAAAGTAAATATTTGGAAAAAAGCAGAAAAGTTGTGTACCCGTTCAATCGTCGTTTCCTTCCGCGCAAGCATCCCTTAAGGAAAAAAGGCAAGCATTTTGATGGCGAGGCAGACCGCCGTCCGAAGCCTATCCCCCGTAGTGGTGCTGATATATTTTACATGGTCAAGGATTTAAATGTTATCTTTGGAAAGGGTCCAGGCAGTCGACCTGTTCCGAAAGATGACGGACACGCGCCCATGTGGAAGAAGAAATCTATTTTTTGGGAGCTAGAATATTGGAAAGTCCTGGAAGTCCGCTCTGCAATCGACGTGATGCACCGACCAAGAATCTTTGTGTGAATATTCTAGGTTTTCTGGGCGTGTATGGAAAGACAAAAGATACAACAGAAGCACGGGAGGACCAGGAACGTCATAAAGGACGAAACGGCAATCATCCAGGGCAGTTTGTAGGGCCTGCCAGCTACGCTCTTACCAAACAAGAGAAGGAGATCTTTTTTGAAGCCCTATTCAGTATCAAGGTTCCGTCTGGTTTCTCGTCGAATATAAAGGGGATAGTAAATATGAAGGAGAAAAAATTCTAGAACCTGAAGTCCCATGACTGTCACGTGCTTATGACACAATTGCTTCCGGTTGCATTGAGGGGACTTCTACCAGAAAATGTTCGACTAGCCATTGTGAAGATATGTGCATTCCTCAACGCAATTTCTCAGAAGGTAATGGATCCAGAAACTTTGTCAGGATTACAGGAAGATGTGGTCGAATGTCTTGTCAGCTTCGAGTTGTTGTTCCCACCATCCTTCTTCAATATTATGACGCACCTCCTCGTTCACCTAGTTGAAGAGATTAGAATTCTCGGTGTTTATCCCACCAACCGTGACAAAAGGTTACCGACACATCCTTATCCTGCCGACAGCTTTAGTCCCGGTTGCAGCCACCAACCGTGACAAAAGGTTACCGCACATCATCCCCCCAGATAAAGCCCTCCTAGATAAGCCTCCCCCAGTCTTTTGTCCCGGTTTGAGCCTCCACCCGGGATGAAAGTTTCGCGCGCCACTTCGTTCCCGCATATTTTCTTCCCGCATTCCCGCCATTTTTCCACTATATATATGTAGGCTTGGACTCATATCTGCAAACCTCATCACTCTCTCCCATGGCTTCCATCGTATGTCTAACACCCCGGGAGGCGGAGGCGCTTTGCGCCTCGAACTACCCCTGCCCGCCCGGCTACCGCGTCCGACCGGCTGGTTGCTGAGCGTCGGAGGCGTACCGGTCCCTCCTATCCCTCTAGGTGTGCCACGCGAGATGGCCATCACGAACCACTACTATTTAGAGCTCACGCCTGAGCAGCGGAGGAATCCCCGGTGGCATCCCGACTACAGCCCGACTTGGGACAGCTTCTTCATCAATCGGCGTGAGAGGGCGGTTGCCAGGTACGAGGAGGACGGCCCGCCTCCTTCGAACTTCAATGAGGCCGGCCGTCGGATGTGGTGGCGCGGCCGGACTCTCCAGAGCGTCATGGCCTATCGTGGCCCCCGCCTGCGCTACCCTCAATCCCAGCCCACGCGTGGTCATCCGCCGAGGTTCGACAACCGCGACCCCGATGCTAGCGACGATGACGTCGGCGACTATGATGACTACAGTGGCGACTATTATAGTGCTAGGCACGACTATGATTGAATGGCTCCAACATTCGAATCTGGCCATGTATCTTATTTTTCAGTTGAGCTATGTATTTTAATTTCAGTTCAATCGTAATAAATTTCGTGTCAACCACTTTATTGAACAAAAACAACCGACAACGACTTTATAAACTAAATTTAAACTAATAGAACCGACTACGACTTTATTGAAATTACAATAAAATAGATAAATTACTAGTCTAGTCTCTACTCGTCGTCGGAGGTTGTCTCCGTCCAAATGTCATCCCACCGAGGGTCGTTTTCGGTCCAAGTTGTATTCGGGTTCTCGAGCTCGAAGGCGGCGACGGCCCGACGGTGGCGCCTGTTGGACCTGCGTTGTGCCCTAAGGTTAGCAAAGAACGCGTCGGTGTTGTCGACATCGTTGGGGAACTGCCCTCCACTGGCGCATCAACGCTCGTCGCGCTCGGCGATGGCGATCCTGCGCTGCACCTGGCGGTGCCGGCGACGGTCCTCGTCTCGACGAGGCATGGCGGTGGCGCGAGGAACTCCGCCTCCTCTAGCGATTCAACATCCGGGAAGTTCATGTTGTGCCCTGGCCGTCGAAAGCGCCACGCCGCCGCGTCGTAAGCGCGCGCGGCCAGCTACGGTGTGTTGTACGTGCCGAGGGTGAGGCGGAAGCCACCGGCGCGTATCTCGGCGGTGAACCTACCGCTCGGACACACTCGAACGCCACAGAAACCGGACGCCCCTCGACGAGATGGAGGCATCCCGGAGATGAATGAGCGGAGAGGGAGAGGGGTGCCGGCGACGTGTGGTTGCGCCCGCACTCGTCGCTCTATATAGCGCACGCGGGGCATGGCACGTGTAAGCGGTGGCTACACGTCGCACGCCGGCGTCGGCGGGGCGAGGCACGTGGAAGCGGTGGCGACACGTGGCACGGGGACGCGACACGGGTGGCACGGCGGCGGTGCACAGGGGTGAAACATACACGACTATCCGTTTCATATGATGCGAGATGCAAATAGGTATATGGATGGCATATTCATGTTCATTAGCTTTTTCTGATCAATATTCATATATAAAACATTTGTATTTGAGTTACCATTCAAAAGTTATTGAAATAATAGTTTTATTAATTTAAAATAGAAAAAAAAAGGGGTGAAGAGGGGGAGATGGCTGATCCGTGGCACAACCCATCCAACGGCTCTAGGCCGTTGGATTCAAACGGCCAGAGCCATTGGATGGGGTGTGCCATGGACCCCCTTTTGTCGCGGGTCGAGCCACGGCCCGCGATAAAAGGCCCCCTTTTATCGCGGGTGGTGCCACACGATAGGGGCCTTTTATCACGGGTCGTGCCACCACCGACAAAAGGGGGTAGGTATAAATACCTACCGCCGCGGGCGGAGCCCCACCCGCGACACCCGGAGGCCATTCACTTAGCAAAAATTGCGCCGCCAGGCTGCCAAATTTCAGCACCGCCCGCCGTCGCCGCCGTCGCCGCGTCGAGCTCCTCCGGCGCCCTCTCCGCGCCGCCGCGCCCGTCTGAGCTGCCGCGCCCGTCCGCGCCGGCTTGATACGTTCATTTTGCATCACTATTTTATATCATAATTTGCTGTTATTCATTGATATATTTCATATTTGAAGATGATACTTATGTTATTTCATCTATTTTGCATATTTCATGATCATTTGGAGATTGCGCACCGGAGCCAGGATTCTGCTGGAAAGCACCGTCAGGATGCAATATTTCGGAAGATCAACTGTGGAAGGGAATTTTACCAAAAATCCTATTTTTCCAGATGACGAAGGAAGCCAGAAGGGGGAGCTGAGAGGACCCAAGGTGGGGCCAGACCACAGGCCGGCGCGGCCCATGGCCTGGCCGCGCCACCTTGTGGTGTGGGGGCCCCAGCCCTTTCGCCTCCTTTTCTTCGTGAAACCCTTCGTCCCGAAAACCTAAGCTGAGAGGAATCCTCAAAGGTTACACTCTGCTGGGCGGAGAACTCCAGAGAGAAAAGAGCTCTCCGGTGGGCAGGAATCCGCCGGGAAATTCCCTCCGGAGGGGGAAATCGACGCCATCGCCATCGTCATCGAGCTGGACATCATCTCCATCATCATCATCATCATCATCTCCACCATCTACACCGCTGATACGTCTCCAACGTATCGATAATTTCTTATGTTCCATGCTACTTTATTGATGATACCTACATGTTTTATACACATTATATGTCATATTTATGCATTTTGAACTAACCTATTAACAAGATGCCGAAGAGCCAGCTGCTGTTTTCTGCTGTTTTTGGTTTCAGAAATCCTAGTAAAGAAATATTCTCGGAATTGGACGAAACTTTCGCCCAGGGTCCTATTTTTGCACGAAGCTTCCGTAAGACCGAAGACCTAACGAAGTGGGGCCACGAGGCAGCCAGGGGGTGGCCGGCGCGGCCCAGGCCCTGGCCGCGCCGACCTACCCCCCCCTCGTGTGGCCCCCGCGTTGACCTCCGTCTACTTAAAGCTTCCGTCGCGAAACCCCCAGCATCGAGAGCCACGATACGGAAAACCTTACAGAGACGCCGCCGCCGCGAATCCCATCTCGGGGATTCGGAGATCGCCTCCGGCACCCCGCCGGAGAGGATTCATCTCCCGGAGGACTCTACACCGCCATGGTCGCCTCCGGAGTGATGAGTGTAGTTCACCCCTGGACCATGGGTCCATAGCAGTAGCTAGATGGTCGTCTTCTCCTTGTTGTGCTTCATTGTTAGATCTTGTGAGCTGCCTAACATGATCAAGATCATCTATCTGTAATTCTATATGTTGTGTTTGTCGGGATCCGATGGATAGAGAGTACTATGATTATGGTGATTATCAATCTATTGTTCATGTGTTGTTTATGATCTTGCATGCTCTCCGTTATTAGTAGAGGCTCTGGCCAAGTTTTTACTCTTAACTCCAAGAGGGAGTATTTATGCTCGATAGTGGGTTCATGCCTCCATTGAATCTGGGACAGTGACAGAAAGTTCTAAGGTTGTGGATGTGCTGTTGCCACTAGGGATAAAACATTGATGCTATGTCTAAGGATGTAGTTGTTGATTACATTACGCACCATACTTAATGCAATTGTCTGTTGCTTTGCAACTTAATACTGGAGGGGGTTCGGACGATAACCTGAAGGTGGACTTTTTAGGCATAGATGCAGTTGGATGGCGGTCTATGTTCTTTGTCGTAATGCCCAATTAAATCTCACTATATTTATCATGTCATGTATATGCATTGTTATGCCTTTCTCTATTTGTCAATTGCCCGACTGTAATTTGTTCACCCAACATGCTTTTATCTTATGGGAGAGACACCTCTAGTGAACTGTGGACCCCGGTCCTATTCTTTACATAGCATACAATCTACTTGTTTTACTGTTTTCTTTGCAAACATCTTCCACTCGATACGTTTAATCCTTTGTTACAGCAAGCCGGTGAGATTGACAACCTCACTGTTTTGTTGGGACAAAGTACTTGGGTTGTGTTGTGCAGGTTCTAGTTGGCGCCGGAATCCCTGGTGTTGCGCCGCATCACATTTCGCGACCATCAACCTTCAACGTGCTTCTTGGCTCCTACTGGTTCGATTAAACCTTGGTTTCATACTGAGGGAAACTTGCTTCTATACGCATCATACCTTCCACTAGGGGTTCCCAACGGACGTGTGCATCCACGCGTATCAACCGCCATCACCACCGCTGCACCTCGTCACCGCTGTAACAATTTGGGTTGGATCTTGATTGTTTGATAGGGGAAACTCTCCCGGCATTATTCTCTACTTGTTATTGATGCTATTGAGTGAAACCATTGAACCAAGGTTTATGTTCAGATTGTTATTCATCATCATATCACCTCTGATTGTATTCCATATGATGTCTCGTGAGTAGTTCGTTTAGTTCTTGAGGACATGGGTGAAGTCTAAATGCTAGTAGTGAATTATGGTTGAGTAATATTCAATGTTATGATATTTAAGTTGTGGTGTCATTCTTCTAGTGGTGTCGTGTGAACGTCGACTACACGACACTTCACCATTTATGGGCCTAGGGGAGTGCATCTTGTATTCGGTTGCTAATTGCGGGGTTGCCGGAGTGACAGAAACCTGAGCCCCCGTTAGTATATCGATGCAAGAGGGATCGCAGGATCTCAGAGTTTAAGGCTGTGGTTAGATTTATCTTAATTACTTTCTTGTAGTTGCGGATGCTTGCAAGGGGTATAATCACAAGTATGTATTAGTCCTAGGAAGGGCGGTGCATTAGCATAGGTTCACCCACACAACACTTATCAAAACAATGAAGATTATTTAGCCACATGAAGCGAAAGCACTAGACTAAAATCCCCGTGTGTTCTCAAGAACGTTTGGTCATTATAAGTAAACAAACCGGCTTGTCCTTTGTGCTAAAAAGGATTGGGCCACTGGCTGCAATTATTTCTCTCGCACTTTACTTACTCGTACTTTATTCATCTGTTACATCAACACCCCCGAATACTTGTTTGTGAGCATTTACAGTGAATCCTTCATCGAAACTACTTGTCAACACCTTCGGCTCCTCGTTGGGATCGACATTCTTACTTATCGAAGATACTACGATACACCCCTATACTTGTGGGTCATCACGGCGTGCCGCGCGCGCCGCCGCCGCCGTGTGCCGCGCGCCCCCCGCCGTGCCGACCCCCGGCGCCGCCCCCGCCGCGCGTCTCCGCCCGCTGCGCGCGCAGGTAGCCACCAACTGCCCGTCCGACGCCCCGGCCCTCTTTTTTTTTAATTTTTGAGTTAATTATTAGTTAGTGGGTTAATTAGTTAGTTCATTTTTATTGTAAGTATTTTAGTATATATATATATAGATAATTAGGTAGTTTAAATTTTGTTGTACAATTTTTGTAAGTATTTTAGTATTTAGTATGTTTTTTTTGTAAGTATTTTAGTATATATATAGATTATTTTAGTTTTTGTAATTAGTTAGTTTAAATATTTTTGTAAGTATTTTAGTATTTTAGTATATATATAGATTATTTTAGTTTCTGTAATTAGTTAGTTTAAATCTTTTTGTAAGTATTTTAGTATTTTAGTATATATATATATAGTTTTTGTAATTAGTTAGTTTTAGAGTTTAAGTTTTAGTTTAGTAAACACCCGCCGACACCCGCCGTCGACCCCCTCCCCCTCGCAAACAACCGACGTCGACCCCCTCTCCCTCTCGCAAACACGCGCCGACACCCCTCTCCCTCTCGCAAACACGCGCCCTCTCCCTCTCGCAAACACGCGCCGACACCCCTCTCCCTGTCGCAAACACGCGCCGACACCCCTCTCCCTCTCGCAAACACGCGCACTCTCCCTCTCGCAAACACGCGCCGACACCCCTCTCCCTCTCGCAAACACGCGCCGCCCTCTTCTCCCTGCTCCACGCCGAGACTTCCCCTCCTTGAGCCTACCCCATATGTGGTTAGGGTTAGGGTTTGCTTAGTGTTTGATTAGGGTTAGGGTTAGAACATATACTTATCGATTTAATTTTTTGCAGAAACAATGGATCCATTCGAACGGGACTTGGAACAGGAAGACATTTTCGCGAACATAATCCGCGATGGTGATGGAGAAGCCGGCGGCTCCGGTGATCATGGAGAAGCCGACGGCTCCGGTGATGACGAGGTATACGATTAGTATAGATGCATTAATGGAATTCTACATGTACATATGTATATAAATTAATTAATTTTTATTCTCTTAGGCCTCCGAAGATAAGTTGGACAAACGAGGCCCGGCAAAGAAGTTGACCAAAAAAGACCACTTCACAATTGAAGCTATATCACCGGAAGGCCAACCTGTGGCACCCCCAGCTGTCAGAACGAAATTTAAAAATCAGTGCGGAGTTCTGGTTAGGGATTCTCTCCCGATCACTATTAGAGAATGGAACAAGACCAAGAAGGTGTCCGAAAATCAGGTTGCCGATAGGTACAAAGACACACTTTTTAACGACCTCATGGCACATTTCACTTTGCCAGATCTGGGATCGGAGTCTGAGAATGCTAAGCAGAGGGCGCTAGTGAAGAAATGGGCTCTTAAGAAGATGGGGAAACTTTTCCGGGCGTATAAGAACCGGTTATGGGCAACTTATACGGCCGAGAAGAAGCCTCCAGTATTCGAGAACTATCTATCGAAGCAGGAGCATAATTGGGAAGAATTTGTGAAGTACAAAGAATCAGAGGAGGAACCTGTCCAAGAAAAACCAGAAGAATGCAAGCGAGAAGAAATATCACCATCATACGGGGCGAGGGGGCTACGAAGTAGCCATGCCTAAGTGGGATGCACAAGAGGCTGAGATGGAGCGGAATGGGATCACTCCAGAACCCACGCGAGAAGGATGGGACATTAGGGCTCGAAATTGGTTCCTCGCGCATGGCTGTGAGTATGACATGAAGACAGGGAACATTGTGGAAAGTGACAGCAGGGTTAGGGTACCCAGGGAAAAATGGATTGAAGTGACGACAGAAATAAAGGCGGGAAAACTAAAGTTTGCTCCCGATAGAGAGAAAGACTTGCCGACGCTTGTCCTCGGTAATCCTGAGAAGGGAGGACGAACAAGAGGCTTCGGCCCTAGTGTTCCGTGGTCGCTTGGGTTTCCGGCCGACGCGGAGACTTATAGAAGCCGAGCGAGAGCTAAACAACGCGAGCTGCAGGTGCAGAATGACCGGATGGCCGAGTTCCAACGCCGACTTGACCAGCAGCAGCGGGAGATTCAGCAGCAAAAGCTGGAGATAAATGAACTAAAAGGACAGCGCCAGCCAGATAATACCGCCGGCATATCTCAGCAGCGAGACAGCAGCGTTGCCGACTCGGAGGTGGCACCGCCTTTAAAGATGATAGATGGCGGTCCTGGCGACCCCATGGATGGAATCAAGGAGCAAACACCTTGTGATCTCCATGACGTGTTCAGGAACGTATCTGTTAAGGTGGCGGTCGGCTATGTCTTACCTGCATTTGGAGCTGAAGGTGAGCCGGCAACATGGCATGGCAATGAGATTCCAGCTGGCTATGCTCGTGTCGGGGTGGATTCAGTTGTACCGTCGTGGGAGACATTGCAGCTCGATATCCCTGGAGGTGATGGGGGGGTTACACTCCGAGAGGTGCTGGGAGAAATCATTCTCTGGGAAAAGAAGAACATCAAGCTGCCAGGCTGGGTAGCCCCTAGTACCAGTCGTCCCAGGTCACCATCACCTCCTCCAGGTGATCGCAGGCCACCATCACCTCCTCCAGGTAATCGCAGGCCACCATCACCTCCTCCTACTGATCACATGTCGACACCATCAACCCATGGGTACGATGTCGACCACGACATCCGTAGTCCATCTCCATCTCCAACGCCGCCGCCTCCGCCCACTAAGACTCGGTATGCACCCGGCCGGAAGCGTTTCAAGAGTCCTACCCGCAAGTTGTCGCCCCTCCCAAAAGTACCAAAGGTCCCCCCCGTCCTTGGGATCTTACTGTCGAGGAAAATGCGGCCGCTGTTGCGAAACACAACTATGATCATTTCCATAAGCCAAAACCTCCAGCGCCAGAGCCATACACCGAGAAGCAAAAAGCATATGCTACTTATTTTCTGAACACACCATCGCAATATGACTTACACGAGAAGAAGGATGACTATACACGCCACCTTGCGAGGGTAATTGATGACAAGAGGGAGAATGAAAAGGCTAAGAAGAACAAGGATGACAAGGCTAAGAAGAAGGATATTGCTACCACGAGCAAATCATCAGCTAGAAGTGCAGCCGAGAAGAAGTCAAGTTCAACAAGTGCACCCAAAAAGGCCAAGCAAACGACATAAGGCAAAAAAAGAAAGGAAGTTCCCCTGCTCGGAGATCAGCCCAAACAATCGATCCCAGCACTCAAAGTGCTCAATGTTCCCAAGGTGTACCAGGAACATGGTGGTTTCCTGCTGGAAGAAGCTGCAAGCCTAGCGGCTGCCTGTTCAGTTACCGTGGAGGAATTGCTGTCTGCAGCAGATGCTGCAGTACCCACTGCTGATATAGTTCCTCAATTTGTCTACGGGGCCGACTTGGTCAGCAAAGAGCAGCTGCATAAACTGCCAACACATATGCGGAATTTGCATCAGTGGTACCTTGATGCATGCAAGGAGAACATAAGGTTCATCGTGGCGCATATACCACGTGAATATTACTACCGAAAGGAGGAGATCCATATTGAGATAAATGAACTCTGGCAGTTATTCAATTTAGATGCCCTCGACAAATCTCTCATGAGTTGCTATTGCTTGTAAGTTGTTAACTACATGTAAGTTCATTTTCATTCAGTTCATATTCGTTTTCATTGCATATACTCATTATTTCTTATGTGTTCTCTTATGCAGACTGAAGATCAGTGAATGCAAAAGTCACAATATTATCAATATTGGGTTTGTTGACCCAGATAAAGTAAATGTTCAAACGGTAAAGTATAACCGCGAAGAAACGGGGGGAAACATACTAAGGTTTTTGGGGGAGCAATATTTCTGTGATTCAATATTGTTTCCTTACAACTACGAGTGAGAGTCTTAATGATCTTTTATGCACATCCAATTTTTCTTACTCGATGTTAAGTGTAATTCCTGACGTATATACATAACATGTGCAGCTTCCACTGGATACTACTAGACATTAAAGTTGATAAGGGAATAGTTGAAGTAAGAGACCCACTGAGTAGAGGCGTGGACGGGTTCCGCGACTTGCAGAAGTTGCTCCAAGTGTAATTTCTTTCATCGCCGCGCTATATCTTTCGTGAGATATCAATTAATTATCCACTCATTCAATCATTCTTTTGCTTGGCAGGGCTTGGACAGCTTTCAAGAACCATCATAAGCAGAGTACCTGGGCAGAGAAGCTAACATTTACTCCTGTACCGTGCCCCAGCAGCCACAAGGGACGAATCTATGTGGATACTACGTTTGCGAGTCCATTCGCATGTTAACCACTGAGAAGCAGAACAATAATAAATTCAACGTAAGCAATAACATTCACAACTTTATTTATTTTCGTCAATATTTCGTTATCAACATTGATATAGTCATACTCATCTCATTTTCCTATATAGGTCGACTACATGCGGGACACACTCCAACCAAAGGAACACCTACTAGGAATTGCGGAGGAACTGGCGGGACTTTTGGTTAAAGAAGTACTAAACAACAAAGGCTTGTTTAGTCCAAATAGAAGCTCTACCTCCAAATAGACGGTCGTTAGTACCGCTTGTCGATCGTGAGCTAAATGTATACATATATATATGTAAGGGGAATCTACATGTAAAGGGGAATCGACTTTTGCTTCCAATATTTGTTTGATCGATCTATATATATATATATATATATATAATGAATGAACGTGTACCACTTCTAGTAGCGTACAAATATATGCAACTTTTATTTTCGAATGGAAAAATGAGGTGGCGGGGGGGGGGGTGCTGCACCCCTCAAACCCTAAAGCAGCAGCGTTGTGCGCCGGCCACGTAGAGGGCCTTTTGACGCGGGTGGTAATACCACCCGCGACAAAAAGGCCTGTCCCCTGCGCGCCCCGCGGCTGCCACGTGGTGGACCTTATGTCGCGGATCGTAAGAGACCCGCGACAAAAGGTGGACCTTTTGTCGCGCCTCCCTTGTCACGCCTGGCCGCCCGCGACAAAAGGGTCATACGACCCGCAACATTAGGCCTGGTTTCCACTAGTGTTTGCTAGGTACTGCAATACCCGACACTGTTGGTTCTCTCGCGCGCGGCATGCGTGCATGGATGGCAACTTTAGGTACGTACGTGGCTGTGGCCCCTGGCCTCAGTGTTAGCAATTGTACGTTCGACAGGAGCCCCTGCTTGTGATTTTGAATCAAGAGACACCTTGCCCAGAGCGAAGTTTAACGGTAAAAAAGTGACGAGACAAGGAAAGGCCGACAAGAATTGATCATTTTGTTGCAGGTTCACGTCAGCGCGGTCCTCGTCTTTAGTTTGTGAGTAATTCAGAGCCAATCCATGGAAAGCACCGCACGCCTCGGGCAGTCCCCAGTGTTTCTACTGAACTGCGCATATTTGCTCTATATTTCGATCAATTGGAATTTGTAGATTCATGCACCAAGAGATATACTCCTACACTGAATGTAATTGTTCTACGTACTAAGAAAAAATAATCTGACAAGACTTTTTATTTAGCCATGGCCCGTGAACATTGTACACACTACACAGTAGCTAGTACACGGTGCACACCAAGACATGCATTTTCCTTGTTAACCCGTGCCCATTAACGTACGTTCTACACGTACTGCTGTGATGCAGCCTTGCAGTTGCAGCTGATAGTTTTCAAGGTTGTATCCAATCCATGCCTGCATGATCTGATGTCTATTTGCAGGGAAGACGGGACATGTTGATGACCTGACCAACACGCTTACCCATCCAGACAGCAAAGAACTGTTATGTTCTGCATGAAGTGCCCGTTGTGTCAACACTTTCCCGACCATGTTTCTCTTTTGGTGAAATTTTCACCCACGTCAACTGCTACTACATGTGTCCATGCAGATGCAGCAGAAAGATGGTAATTGGTAAACCAGTAAACTCTATCAAACATATTTAAGAACATCATCTAGCACCAAAGACTCGGGTTTTTTTTGTGTGGGGAAAAGAGATATATTAAGCCACAGGTGGGTTACAATTGTTGGCTATCGCAGCAGCGACAGTCTGGGGTACATTGCTCAACCATAGCTCACTCCTACCCTGAACCCTACCAAATTTAGCTAACTCATGGCTTGCTGTGTTAGCCTCGCGGCTAACCTTTTCGATCTTTACATCTCTCTCTCCCGGATCAAGTCACGGATGACACTAACTCTGAACGCATATGGCGAGGTATTTGGGGTGCTTTCCTTGATCAGCTCAATTGCCTCGGCACAGTCAGATTCTATTACGATCGTCGAAGTCGTCCATTGGAAAGCTAGGCTCAGACCCTCCTCAACGGCCAGGAGCTCCGCTTCAGTAGCATCACTGCAGTGCCGCAGTACACGGCAGGCAGCGAAGATCATGTCCCCTTGGTGATCGCGGAGCACCATCCCGGTCGTTGCACCGTCACTCGCAAAGGCGCCATCAGTGTTGAGCTTTGTCTCACCAGGTTCCGGTCGCATCCACTTCTTGCGCACCTTCTGTCGGCCATCCCCTTTATGATCTGCTCTTTTGAAACCTTGCTCCGGCCTCACCACTGCATCAGGGGTTTGTTTAAGTAGCATTAAGGAATTCAAGTAGCTTACCAGGAAACGCCGGGAACCCTCAATGGAAGGGCAGGGTTTATCATGGGTCAGCTCATTGTGTGCATGCCATATGCGCCATAGCGTCATGAGCGTAGGTGCGCGCTGCTCGGCTCGTATGTTCAGTAGCAGGTGGTGAAGCCATTCAGGCCCCGTGGACTCCAGTTTTTCATCAGGGGGCAGGTCCCAGACTTCCACCATTGCACACCATAGGCTGCGTGCATGGGGGCATTGGAGGAACACATGGCAGGTATCCTCCTCGGCCCGGCCACAGATGGTACATGTCCCAACGGTGGCGATACCCCTCCGCACTAGATTCGTTTGGGTAGATATCGCATTTCTGCAGATCTTCCAGGCTAGGACCCTGACCTTCGACAGCACTGGGCATTGCCAAATAACATTCCACACGGGTCTCACCCCATCCGGCCTAGATCTCGTCGCTCCTCTGTCTTGTGCCTGCATGGCCAATCAAAGACCCATTCTGTAAGCGCTTCGGTCGCTGAACATGCCCCGTTTATCTGGATACCATGCAATGAAATCATCCTCATTCCGCCTTGATGTTTTGATTTTCAAAATGTCTGCTACATCGTCTTGGCTAAAATATTGCATTAACCTTTGTTCATTCCACTGGCCATCTGGCAGCAGGAAGTCCGAAACCCATCGGAAGCGACAGCGGCCTTGAGCCGATCGGGGATAGCGTCCAGACTCCCTAGGTATCCAAGGATCACGCCACACCCTTATGTTTGCCCCATTGCCTACCCTCCAGATTGCCCCCTTCTTCAGCAGTTGTAGGCCATGCTCTATGGCGTGCCATGTTGATGAGCCATTCCCTGTAAAGACGGTGTCCATAATGGAACCGCTGGGGTAGTATTTTGCTTTCAAGAGCTATGCACATAACGTCTCGGGGAACTGTATTAGCCTCCATGCGTGCCGAGCCAACAAGGCCTGGTTGAAAAGGCGCATGTCTCAGAAACCCACTCCACCATAGTCCTTTGGTATGAGCATAATATCCCACGCCAACCAATGAGTCTTTCTCTTCCGATTCTCAGTGCCCCACCAATATCGTCGGATCATCTTTGTCAGTTCATCACAGAGACCGAAAGGTAGTTTAAACACACTCATCACATACACTGGAATCGCCTGTGCGATGCACTTGATCAAGACTTCTTTGGCTGCTTGAGATTTGTGATTGTCATCCCACTCCACAAGAGACTTTGCTAGTTTTGCCTGCAAGCTTTCGAATTTCCCACCATTCATCCTGCCCTCTGGCGTTGGAAGTCCAAGATATTTCTTTTCAAACAGCTCTTGAGTAATTTGCAGGGCTTGTTTGATCTCAGTACGTCGTGTTATGGGGCAGGAATCTCCAAACAAAACGGAGCACTTCCCTGGATTAATGAGCTGGCCAGTACTTGATGCATAAGTGTCCAGCATTTCCTTTATCTTGATTGCTTGGTTCACTTCTGCCTTAAAAAATAATAAGCTGTCATCTGCAAATAGCAAATGAGATATGCCTGGTGCATTCATGCAGATTCTGATAGGTTCAATCATATGTGCAGCAACTTCCTTCTGAAGCAGAGTTGATAGGCTGTCCGCAACAAACAAAAACAGAAATGGCGAGAGAGGATCACCTTGTCGGAGGCCCCGAGAAGGCGAAAATGAATCTAGGAGGGTTCCATTAAATTTAACCTGGTACCTCACCGATGTGACACATGACTTTATCCAGTCAACCCATCGATGAGCAAAACCCAACCTTTGCATCACTTTCTTTAGAAAATCCCAATCCACTCTGTCATAGGCTTTAGACAAGTCCAATTTGTAGGCACAGAAGTTCTTTGACGCGTTTGTGTTGTTCTCAATGAAATGTAAACATTCAAAGGCAACGAGTGCATTATCTATTATCAGTCTGCCCGGTACAAATGCACTTTGATTCACAGAAATGAGCTCCCCAAGCATTGGCCGCAACCTGTTCACCATGCATTTAGAGATCACTTTGTAGACAACAGTACATAAACTGATGGGGCGGAAGTCCTTGAGGGTCTCTGGCTGGTCAATTTTCGGAATTAGGATAATGGCAGTATCGTTCACTCCCTCTGGCATACTTCCTGTAGCAAAGAACAACTTAACAGCATTGATCACCTCATATTTAATTGTACCCCAGTTTCATTGATAGAACCGAGCAGGGAAGCCATCCACCCCTGGCGCTTTAAGTGGTCCAATCTGGAATAAAGCATCAATGATCTCATCATCTTTGAAGTCCATGCATAGCATGTTATTCATCTCTGGAGTAACTTTTGCCTGTGTCAGATCAATGAGGGTATCAGGAGCTAGGAGATGGTCACGAGTAAAGAGCTCTTGAAAGTCCGAAGTGGCCATTAGCTCCATATCTGTTGGTACATCCTTCCAGACACCTTCACTATCTTTAAGTCTTTTTATTTTGTTCCTCCTAGATCGCCATACTGCCTTCTGGTGAAAGATCTTGGTACTTTTGTCTCCCTCTTTAAGCCATGTTATTCTGAAGCGTTGAATTCACATTAATTCTTCTCTATACAACAGCTCCTGCATGTGGTCTGTGACTTGCCAAATTTCCTTTTGGTCTGCATTATTGATCCTTAGCATCTCAAGTTTCTTCCTGGCTTTGTCAATTTCCCTCAGCACATTAGCAAACTTTTTCCTACTCCATTGTTGCAAGGTAGTCATGACGCTATTTAGACCCTGCATAATATCCCCTAGGTCTTGTTTTTCTCCTGCCTCGCGCCACGCATTGGCGACCCGCTCAGCTAGCTCATGTTCCCGCTCCCATAGGATCTCATACTGTCGCCTCGGCTGTCTCCCTTGTACTCATACTTCCTTCTCAATCTAAACAAGGATTGGGCAGTGATCAGAAACATGAGAAGTTAAATGTTGTACCCTTGTATCTGCAAATCTGTCCCGCCATGGTGGGCATGCTACTACTCTGTCGAGTCTAACCCGTACATTGGCTCGGCCAGCTCTTTTGTTATCATAAGTATAAGGTAGACCTGCAAAGCGAAGATCCATTAGATTGCAATCAAAGAGAGCTTCACGAAACGCATCCATTTGGGGTACAGCTCGCATAGTGCACGATAGGTGTTCTTCCTGCCAAAGAGCTTCATTAAAGTCACTCATCACAAGCCATGGTAAATCAGATTTAGTTTTTAGAGTGTGCGGCGTGTTCCACATGCGATACCGGTGCTCCACACGCGGTTCTCCGTAAACACAAGTAATACGCCATTGTGGGGAAGTAGAGGACTCACGGACATACGCATCAATGAACCTTTCATTAATCTCTTGCACTTCTACATCGATTTGATCATGCCAAAAGAGGGCTAATCCCCCACTTAAACCATCACTATTACAACCAGCAAAACCCTTAAGACCTAACCTATGATGCAAGCGACGCATCTTATTATTACTTTTCCTAGTCTCACAAAGGAAAACAAAACGATGATGCCAAACTTGGGACAGGAGTGACAAGTCTCGAACTGTCAGGGCATTCCCAGCTCCCCGACAGTTGAAAGATAAGCAATTCATTGCTCCTGACGGGACCAAACATCGGGTCCCGTCAGGTTACCGGCAGGCTTGTGTCCGGTCAATGTTACCTTTTTGTTTCTCCTATAGAACTTCTCAGCATTGCGCTTCTCTTGCGGCTTGGTCTGATCCTCTTGCGTCCTTCCCTTCTTTGGAGTGCCTCCAACTAGCTTGCCCCCCATAGTCAAGGCCTAGGGACAGCTCCAAGCATCCGCCTTGCGCCTCCTGTTCGTCCGCTAGTCGCTTCCCGAGGATCGTATCTGCTGGTATCATTGACTCATCATTCACTGAGCCAAAAGAGACTTGAAGAATAGATAGTACTTGGAGTGCAGGGATCATGTCACTATGTCTTGGTCCGAAGCCACCACTGCCATAGCTAGCACTTGGACTCTGCCTAGCTTGGAGACGTTGCATATTAACGAGCATGTCTTCCGTCACCGAGAGCTGAAAATCACCAGCCGGTTTAGTCTCACCTTGGCCGTCCTCTTCTGGGAACTGGATGATTGGCTTGGACGTATCATGGCCTCTCCGCTGGATGCCCAAATCTGTAGCATGACCTTGTTCTACCAGCAGCGCTCCCACCTGTTCAGCGAGTTGGGATTCCACCTCCTGCATAGCCGGCGTCACCCCTTGCATACCTCCATCAGGAGTTCCATAGGCCGGTTCCTCCGCTTGCTGTAGCGCTATGACATCCTCCTCCAAAGGTGGCATCACATTCTCTGATGTATCAGACCGGCCATTTGCATAGTCAGGGGTAACACTGTCCCGCCGCGTCCTCCCAGGCCTTCTTTGCTCAAACCTCTTAAAGGATTCTGCACTACCAAAGCTCGAGTAGCTGAGTTCACGCCATGCAGAGGCTTGTCCCGCTGGTTGGGCGAAGAAGGTACGGTGCTCAAACTTCTTATACGGGCTGCAATGCAATTCATGCGCATCATAATCCAGGGACGGAGCTCCTAGCCTCTGCTTTTCACATTCGTCTTTCTTATGCCCCATGAAGCCACAGTGAGAGCAGTAATAAGGCACCCGCTCATATTTGAGCTTAAACAACTTCACTTCCTGGGGTTTACCCGTCACACCCGTTCTGATTTGAGTTTGCAGCCGTCGACTATAGGGCAGCTCAACACGCACCCGCATAAATTCCTTCTTGTCTTGCTCGGTTGCCAGGACATCCACCTCCAGGGCCTTCCCCAATCCATCTCCATACCGCCTTCCCCATACCTCCGTTTGCTTGCCCCATGGAACATCATATATCCGAACCCATACTGGTACCAAGTTAAGCACAATCTCAGATGGTTGAGCAGCATCATTGAACTCCTTAACCAGCATAGCATTCTGGTTAAAAATCCAGGGACCTCCTCGCCTCACAAAGTCGTAATCTCCCTTGGAGAAGAGGGTGAACATATAGTAATTCTTCCCTTTCTCTGAATACTCAATACCGCTCCGTAGACGCCAGACATCATCAACGAAGTACCTAAACATGGCTTTGGTGTTCGGCTTGAAGCTTGCCATGTATCTTGCAAGCAAGGTCCAGGACGTCTTCTCCACTGGCTCCGGCTTGATCTCTTCTTCCTCCTCAAACTCCATGTAGACGTCATCCTCCCCAATCTGTGCTTCCGCCCCACGTCGGAAACCCATCTCTTCCTCCATGTTTCCCTCGTTCCAATTGCCATCTCCTTCGAGAATCATGTCAGCACTCAACAGCGCGTTGCGACGGGGCGGTCGGGTTACAGCAGCACCACCGGTGGGCTTCGGGTGGGTAGGCCTCGCAGCAAGACCCCCTTGGTCACCCCCACCCCTCGGCGGCGCCATCAGCAGCCCAACTGGCTGTGGTGTCGCGCACATACGCTCCTGCAAGGCAGGGTCAGACGATGCCATCCCCTGGTTCCTTGGCTCCTTCGGCACAGAGCCACCGATCCCACTGCCCTGGCTTGAGCCCTCGAATGACGAAGCTCTCGTACCTTCCCTGTGCGACATCCTTACCCTCGAGGTGCAATCAGATCCGCGCTCAGATGAGGCTGGAGATCGATCTTTATGCCTCAAGTTGTTTCGATCTAGGGCATCCGGAGGGTTCAGTTTTATGGCGACAAGCGCCGCCTCCTCTACCTCGTATCGGGGACGGACTCCCCTCGATCCTTCCTTTCCTCCACGACGCGTGACGCGTTTTGACTCTCTGGTCGCCCTGCGGCGTTCCGATGGACTCTCGTAAGGCGGCGGCGGCGGGAGGGCTGGGTCGCCCATATCGCCAGAGCCAAGGCCAAATAGAGTTGACAGGTGGTCTTTTTTGCACCAAAGACTCGGGTTGAGTCGGTAGTAAAAAATATGAGCAACAAAACGCCATTCACCAACTACACTGAACTCTCATGAACTCTCATCCATGATTCATCTATCTCTACACACAAGCCATCCAAATCATCTAGTTCATTAGCCAATCACGTGTCCATGTTACCCACTAACATTCGTTAGTGATGTATCTATACATGCTATCCATGCCACCTATCTTTCCCATCTAATTATCCACACCACCAATTTATAGCAATCAAATATATAACAATTTAACATAAATTAAATTAATCAACTCAACCATTTTGACCACTTGATTCTTGCGTGTTTCTATAGACAAGTTCATGGTTAATGTGTACTATATCATTTATTTATACAATATAATTCTCTAGAAGATTCTTGCTGCAACATGTTGGGTATCCTCCTAGGTTAAATGAAAAAACTTACGACACATCAAAAAACCTAGACATAGGTTTGCATCTCCTGAGTTAGTGGACAAGGGAGAAAACACGTTTACGACACATCAAAAAACCTAGACATAGGTTTGCATCTCCTGAGTTAGTGGACAAGGGAGAAAACACGTCTTGTGGGTTGTTACCGTGGCACACGAAGTGACCCGAACAGCCAAAACCTAGAACACTCTGCTGTCTCTCTACCCTCGTCGCCAGCTCCGTAGGTCGACTAGCGTTGGCGGCGGGGTATCTTATCCACATCCTTCCTCCAAATCATGCACTCACTTGGTCGCTTCTACTCCCAAGCTTGATGGTGGTGCTACGCGATCTGTGCGGACGCGCTCGAACGATTCTCGTCACATTGAGCTTTCTACAATGCGTGGCGGCGTGCCCTTCTGTTAGGAACATGTGCCCGAGAGGCATTTGGATTCCTATGTATCCATAAGTCATGCATGTATGAATATAGAGCATATCTAGCAGACACTGTAAACCGCGGCCCTTAAAACTCATATAAATTGCACCTCAAAACACGAATTGTCCCATGCTACAATATAATATGTAGATATGAAATTACATAATTTAAAAGAATGAGTTTGCGATGGAATTTGATAGTGGCCCGATCATAGTTTATCGCGGATGCATACATTCATACTACATAATACCCAAAATTGAACGTTGTTCATCACCGACTAAACATAATTCATCACCGCCTAACCCAAATGTACAAAATGTGGCTCACCGGAGCGTATGACGCGGTCCCCCCTCTTCACTCTTCATCGGATGCAAGGTTGACGAACATGCACGGATGATCCTCCACGACCAGGCGACACACCTCCTTGCCCGCAAGGTGGTCCTGCTTGCTGATAAATTCTATGCCAGAAGAGGACTATGTCCATTTCCTCGACTATGTCCATTTCCTCCTACTTGCAGTGGCGCTTGCTGGCCCGCGCCGCTGCGTAGAGCGAGCGCTCCCGCGGGATTTCCATGACCTACTTCACGCCGGAATCATCCATGAAATCTTCCGACCTGATCTTCTCATTGATCACCATGTCGTCGATGACGTCCTCATCCTCAGTCTTCGACGATGATAGTGGCGAGAAAGCCCGCCTTTCCGCGGTGCGAAAGATCCCCGCCTCCGCATCATCGTCCTCTCCATACCGTCGATATAATCTCTTCGCAGACATGATGCTAGAATCGGTATACCGTTTTCCCGTGTTTTATTTGATCTCTATATATGGATTTGAGTAGTGAATTGTTCACACCTTGGCTAGCATGCACAATGTGCTAGTCCTTAATTTGGCAAAAGAGCAGGCGCGGGTGCCCAGCCCACTAAAATATAAATAGAACCAATAATCCAAATCTCCCAACACTATGTACTTGAGAAATCATGAAACTAGCTTGTTCAAACAAAGGAGAAGATGAACTTTATTGTTCTCTCTATGGGAGCCGCTCTTGAAGCCATTAAACATGAAAAGATGATAAATCATTTGATGCCATTCGTCGATATAGACATACACCACTCTCAAAATTACATTTCCATACCTCTGATTCATTTAAAACAAAAATCTCTAGCATATGAGTGATCCATGTTTCCCTCTGCGAAGGGCCTATCTTTACTTTTATGTTGAGTCAGTAAACATATTCCCCTCTATCTCAAGCAAGCATTTGACTTGTTGTGATCCAACCATTTATGTGTGTTGATGTATTCATTTATATCTTTTACCCTTTCTTGTGTAGCACAATGCTTTTATCTGAATGAATATAATGTTGAAAGCTATCTATG
Source organism: Lolium multiflorum (assembly GCA_030979885.1). NCBI lineage: Eukaryota > Viridiplantae > Streptophyta > Magnoliopsida > Poales > Poaceae > Lolium > Lolium multiflorum. The sequence continues at coordinate 147,439,677 of CM061751.1, read as the reverse complement.
ATTGCAATGAGACTGTGATGATTGAGCATGTGATTTCTGTAATATAAGCTCTATTATAAAGACTCAAAAGAAGCCTGGTGACCGGGTGTATACGTGAGCACGCATCCATTGGCTGACACGTGTCACATTTAGCAATCCCCTGTTACCATCATTGTTGGGTTAGCAAACCACATCAGCACTAACAACACACCCAAATCACATTTTTAGCAATCCCCTGTTACCAATCATTGAAACGCGGGACCCGCAGCCCACGCCAAGTACGATTAGCGATGCATAAGACAACGTCAAGGCAACAGACCGAATTGACGAGAACCGAATCTCAACGCAGATCGTGTGGCATCTAGAGGGTGCTCACGTATACACCTAGTCACCAAATCCCCTTTCACCAAGAACGAAAGTTTGCCATCACCAATTACGATTTTCTATGTGCACTTCTATTAGTGACTCCTTACTCATTGCAAGTTGAATTATATAAGAGGAAGTTGCTGTCTATAATGACTTGTGTATTGGTAAGTATGATGTTTCTTGTCCGTATTTTGTTTATCGACACTTCACTCCATAAACCCGTGGTCTGGTTTACTAAGTTCAGTTTCGCTTGGGGACAAGCGAGGTCTAAGCTTGGGGGGAGTTGATACGTCCAATTTGCATCACTATTTTATATCATAATTTACTATTATTCATTAATATATTTCTTTTTTTGAAAGGAATACGGTAGGGGAACATCCTACAATGGTTTTTTTTTAATAATAAGAACCCAATTCTGCGTCCGTGGGAACTTGAACCTGGGTGGCTGGGTTGTACATCCACTTCCCTAACCGAATGAGCTAGGCTCACTTCTTGATATATTTCATATTTAGAGATGATACTTATGTTATTTCATATATTTTGCATGTTTGATGATTATTGTAGAATTAACTGCCGGAGCCAGGTTCTGCTGGAAAAAGGACCGTCAAGATACCATATTTATGAAGAACATCAATTCCCAGAAAATACCCAGAAACTCCTATTTTGCCAGATGATGGAGGAAGCCAGAAGGGGAGCCTGAGGTGGGCCAGGAGGGGCCCACACCACCCCTAGGCGCGGGCCACCCCTGGTCACGCCTAGGCACGGTGTGGTGGCCCTGGCCCACCAATGACATAGTGCCTTCGCGTATTTCATCCCCCGAGAACCCTAAGATGGGGGAGGAACAGAGAAATATTCCTCCGCCGCTACGGGGCGGAAAACCCAGAGAGAGAAAAGTTCTCCGGCATGAAATCGTCGGGAACTTCCTTCCCGGAGGGGGAAATCATCGCCATCGTCACCGTCATCGAGCTGGACTTCATCGGGATCATCATCATCATCTCCACCACCAGCACCATCATCACCGCCATCTCCACTCCGTCCCGTTGTAACATCTTGGGTTTGATACTTGTCTAGTTCATAGGGGAAACTTTCCCGGTGTTGATTACTCCTTGTAGTTGATGCTATTGAGTGAAACCATTGAATTAAGGTTTATGTCCAGATTGTTATTCATCATTATATCACCTTTTTTTGAAAGAGATCATTATATCACCTCTGATTATGATCCACATGATGTCTTGTGAGTAGTTCGTTTAGTTATTGAGGACATGGGAGAAGTCATGATGTTAGTAGTGGAACTATGTTGAGTAATATTTAATAGTTTGATATTTAAGTTGTGGTGTTATTCTTCTAGTGATGTCATGTGAACGTCGACTACATGATACTTCACCTTTATGGGCCTAGGGGAATGCATCATGCATTTGGCTACTAATTGTGGGGTTGCGGGAGTGATAGAAACCCAAACCCCCGTTAGGAAACCAGTGCATGAGGGAGTGTAGGATCTCAAAGTTCAAGGTTGTGGTTAGATTTATCTTAATTACTTTCTTGTAGTTGCGGATGCTTGCAAGGGGTATAATCACAAGTATGCATTAGTCCAAGTAGGGGTAGTGCATTATCATAGGTTCACCCACACAACACTTACCAAACCAATGAAAATTATTCAGCTGCATGAAGCGAAAGCACTTGACGAAATCTCCGTGTGTCCTTATGAACGTTTAGTCATCATAAGTAAAACAACCGGCTTGTCCTTTGCTCTAGAAAGGATTGGGCCACTCGCTGCAATCATTATTACTGTCTTTTATTTGTTCGGACTTTATTTATTTGCAATACCAAATACCCCTAAAAACCTGTTTGCTAGTGTTTACAGTGAATCCTTGATCAAAACTGCTTGTCAACACCTTCTGCTCCTCGTTGGGTTCGACACTCTTATTTATCGAAAGTACTAGGATACACCCCCTGTACTTGTGGGTCATCATGGACACTAAAGCAAAAAAAAATTAGCGCTTGTCCTTTTGGATTGGGCTCTGCCCTAGGGGCCAATGCATTTTTAATAATATTTTATTAATAGAAGAAAATTAATTAAGATGGTGCCAAAAAATACTTAAAAATACAACTCTATCTAGGGTTCGCGCCATCTACGTCTACTGCTCATCATCGATGCCAACGAGGTCGACAAACACCAGTGGCGCCCAAGTGCACGAACAGTACATTGCCGGTTATGGCTCCGACGGTGGCGGTGTTCGTGTAGAAGAAGGTGGTGGCAGCAGTGTCGTGTGGGAGGAGATGGCGGTGTGCGTTCCTATGAAAAGCTAGGAACTATAGTGTGTGTGTGTGTGAAGTGGTTTCTACTAGGAACTAGAAAATGGTATAATATTAAAAATAATTGTAGGAAGTAAAACTAGTGCAAGTCAAGTAAAGGATGTGAGGTGAAGTGGAGTAAGGTGAAGTAATTCAAGGAAGTAAGTGTTCAAGCAAATTTCTATTTCATTTGTGTGGTTATCACTATTAGTGAAGCTCAGCATAGTCTTTTTAGTGTTTCTTCTAAGGAGGCCGGAGCCATGAATAGGTGCAGCCATATACATGAGAAAATACACCCCTAGTGATGAATCCCAAGGCCAATTAAGAGCAAACAAGGGAATTATTAAGACATAAAGTACAACCACCACATTTAGATCCAAGGTCCCATGATAATACCCCTGTTGATTAACCATGAATTAATACAACATGCATCACTAAGACATGGGATTCGGTTTCTGTCAAACTCCGGTTATTCCTCATCCTATCAAAATAGACCGGTGACGACCTTGCGCATCCCCCAAAATATGTGTGAACTCATATGTTAATACAACAAGATCATCATAGAAGACAACATATACTTGTATTCAACCAACAATAAAATATATCACAACTACCATAAACAAGTCATTACTGAAATAAAAACATGGAGACACAATGGATCATGGGAAAACAATAGATTGCATCACACATAATGTTTGCCAAGAGATTACAGTAGGGAGATCATGAAGAGGTGATATATATGTTGATGAAGAGGTACAGACCTAAGGTGAAGATGGCGATGAAGATCCCCGTGGCGGCGACCATGGGACGCGGCGGCGGCTCGATGCACGGTAGCCGGTGGCTGATGACGCGTGAAGCACACGTCCGTTGGGAACCCCAAGAGGAAGGTGTGATGCGCACAAGTTTTCCCTCAGAAGAAACCAAGGTTATCGAACTAGTAGGAGATGAAGGCCACGTGAAGGTTGTTGGTGAAGGAGTGTAGTGCGGCGCAACACCAGGGATTCCGCGCCAACGTGGAACCTACACAACACAATCACAATACTTTGCCCCAACTTAACGGTGAGGTTGTCAATCTCACCGGCTTGTGTAAACAAAGGATTAAACGTATGGTGTGGAGAATGATGTTTTCTTGCAAAGAACAACAGAGAACAATGATTGCAGTAGGTTGTATTTCAGATGTAAAAGAATGGACCGGGGTCCATTCACTAGTGGTGTCTCTCCAATAAGATAAATAGCATGTTGGGTGAACAAATTACGGTTGGGCAATTGACAAAGAAGCATATACATATCATGATGACTACTATGAGATTTACTTAGGGCATTACGACAAAGAACATATACCGCTATCCAGCATGCATCTATGCCTAAAAAGTCCACCTTCGGGTTAGCATCCGCACCCCTTCCAGTATTAAGTTGCAAACAACACAATTGCATTAAGTACTGTATAATGTAAACAATACAAATATCCTTAGACAAAGCATTGATGTTTTATCCCTAGTGGCAACAGCACATCCACAACCTTAGAACTTTCTGTCATGTCCCAGATTCAATGGAGGCATGAACCCACTATCGAGCATAAATACTCCCTCTTGGAGTCACAAGTATCAACTTGGCCGAGCCTCTACTAGCAACGGAGAGCATGCAAGAACATAAATAACATATATGATAGATCAATAATCAACTTGACATAGTATTCCATATTCATCGGATCCCAACAAACACAACATGTAGCATTACAATTAGATGATCCTGATCATGATAGGCAGCTCACAAGATCTAAACATGATAGCACAAGAGGAGAAGACAACCATCTAGCTACTGCTATGGACCCGTAGTCCAAGGATGAACTACTCACGCATCGATCCGGGGGCGGGCATGGTGATGTAGAGCCCTCCGGTGATGATTCCCCTCCGGCAGGGTGCCGGAAGCGATCTTCTGAACCCCGAGATGGGGTTGACGGCGGCTGCGTCTCGGAACTTTTCTCGTATCGTGGCTCTCGGTACTAGGGTTTTCGCGACGGAAGGAAAAAATAGGCGAAGGGGCGAGTCGGGGACGCGGGGGCCCACCCCATATGGCGGCGCGGCCAGGTGGGGCCGCGCCCCTATGGTGTGGCCGCCTCGTTGCCCCTCTTCGTCTCCTCTTCGGTGTTCTGGAAGGCTCCGTGGAAAATAAGACCGTGGGCTTTTGTTTCGTCCAATTCCGAGAATATTTCTGTGTAGGATTTCTGAAACCAAAAACAGCAGAAAACAGGAACTAGCGCTTCGGCATCTTGCTAATAGGTTAGTACCGGAAAATGCATCAAAATGATGTAAAGTGTATATAAAACATGTGAGTATTGTCATAAAACTAGCATGGAATATAAGAAATTATAGATACGTTTGAGACGTATCAAGCATCCCCAAGCTTAGTTGCTACTCGCCCTCAAGTAGGTAAACGATAACAAGGATAAAAATTTCTGAAGTGACATGCTACTATCATAATCTTGATCAATACTATTGCAAAGAATATGAGATGAATGAAGTGATTCAAAGCAATGGTATATAGTTTTGCTAACAAAAAGATAATGACTAAACAACTGAATCATATAGCAAAGACTTTTCATGAATAGTACTTTCAAGACAAGCATCAATAAGTCTCGCATAAGAGTTAACTCATAAAGCAATAGATTCTTAATAGAAGGTTTTGAAGTAACACAAAGGAAGATTTAAGTTTCAGCAGTTGCTTTCAACTTTCAACATGTATATCTCATGGATAATTATCAACACAAAGTAATATGATGAGTGCAAATAAGCAAGTATGTCAGAATCAATGCACATAGTTTACACAAGTGTTTGCTTCTAAGATAGAAAGAAGTAGGTAAACTGACTCAACATAAAGTAAAAGAAAGGCCCTTCGCAGAGGGAAGCAGGGATTACTCGTGTGCTAGAGCTTTTTATTTTGAAAACATGGAAACAATTTTGTCAACGGTAGTAATAATTCATATGTGTTATGCATAAAACCTCCTATAAGTTGCAAGCCTCATGCATCGAATACTTATAGTGACCGCACCTTGTCCTAATTAGCTCGGACTTCCATGGATTATCATTGCATTACATATGTTTCAACCAAGTGTCACAAAGGGGTACCTCTATGCCACCTGTACAAAGGTCCAAGGAGATAGATCGCATTTGATTTCTCAGTTTTGATAGATCTCAACTTGAGCACATCCATACCGGGACAACATAGAAAACAGATAATGAAATCCTCTTTTATACTTTAAGCATTCAACAACAAATAATTTTCTCATAAGAGATTTGAGGATTAATGTCCAAGCTGAAACTTCCACCATGATACATGGCTTTGGTTGGCGGCCCAATGTTCTTCTCTAACAATATGCATACTCAAACCATTTAATCATGAGAAATCTCCCTTACAGACAAGACGAACATGCATAGCAACTCATGATATTCAACAAAGGTGTAACGGGTTGATGGCGTCCCCAGAAACATGGTTACCGCTCAACAAGCAAATTATAAGAACTAAGATACATAAGCGACATATTCATTACCACAATAGTTTTTTTAGGCTACTTTCCCATGAGCTATGTATTGCAAAGACAAGGAATGAATTTTTTAAAGGTAGCACGCAAGCAATTTACTTTGGAATGGCAGAAAAATACCACATAGTAGGTAGTTATGGTGGACACAAATGGCATAAGTTTTGGCTCAAGATTTTGGATGCACGAGAAGCATTCCCTCTCAGTACAAGGCTTTGGCTATCAAGGTTGTTTGAAGCAAACACAAGTATGAACCGGTACAACAAAACTTACATAAGAACATATTGCAAACATTATAAGACTCTACACTGTCTTCCTTGTTGTTCAAACACTTTACCAGAAAATATCTAGACCTTAGAGAGATCAATCATGCAATCCAAATTTCAACAAGCTCTACGGTAGTTCTCCACTAATAGATTTAAACTACATGATGCAAGAGCTTAAACATGATCTACTTGAGAGCTCAAAACAATTGCCAAGTATCAAATTATTCAAGATAATATACTAATTACCACATGAAGCATTTTCTGTTTCCAACCAAATAGCAATAAATGAAGCGGCTTTCAACTTTCGCCATGAACATTAAAAGTAAAACTAAGAACACAAGTGTTCATATGAAAAAGCAGAGCGTGTCTTTCTCCCACACAATGAATGCTAGGATCCGATTTTATTAAAACATAAAAAAAAATTAAAAAAATAGACGCTCCAAGTAAAGTACATAAGATGTGATGGAATAAAAATATAGTTTCACTAGAGGTGACCTGATAAGTTATTGATGAAGAAGGGGATGCCTTGGGCATCCCCAAGCTTAGACGCTTGAGTCTTCTTGAAATATGAAGAGATGAACCACGGGGGCATCCCCAAGCTTAACTTTTCACTCTTCTTGATCATATCATATCATCCTCCTCTCTTGATCCTTGAAAACTTCCTCCACACCAAACTCAAAACAATCTCATTAGAGGGTTAGTGCATAATCAAAAATTCACATGTTCAGCGACGACACAATCATTCCCAACACTTCTGGACAATACCCTAGGCTACCGAAAGTTAATGGAACAAAGAAATCCACTCACCACAGTAAAAGAGGCAACGCGAAATAAAAGGCAGAATCTGTCAAAACAGAACAGTCCGTAAAGATGAATTTATTCGAGTCACTTAACTTGCTCAGATGGAAAAGCTCAAAACTAATGAAAGTTGAGTATATATCTGAGGATCACGCATGAATTTTCTCAGGATTTTACGAGTTTCTTACAGAGAGAAAAACGCGAATTCGTGACAGCTAAAAAAAACTGTTTCTGCGCAGAAATCCAAATCTAGTGTCAACTTTTCTATCAAAGACTTTACTTGCCACAACAACGAAATAAACATGATAAGTAGAGGTTGCTACAGTAGTAACAACTTCCAAGACACAACAAAACAGTAGCAAAATAAAAACATGAGTTATCTCCCAAGAAATGCTTTCTTTATAGCCATTAAGATGGGCTCAGTAATTTTAATGATGCTCTCGCAAGAAATAAGAGTTGAAGCAAAAGAGAGTATCAAAAGCAAATAAGAAACACTTTTAAGTCTAACCCACTTCCTATGAAAAGGAATCTTGTAAATAAACAAGTCATGTAAGCATAATGCAATAGAAAAACAAGACAAGCGCAACTTCAAGATTTTAAGCAAAAAGAGAAGTGTTTTAGTAACATGAAAATCCCTACAACCATATTGTCTTCTCTCATAAAGATTTTAAGTAGCATCATGAACAAACTCAACAATATAACTATCACATGAAACATTCTTATCATGAGCTACATGCATAAAATTATTACTCTCCACATAAGCATAGTCATTACTATTAATTGTAGTGGGAGCAAATTCAATAAGATAGCTATCATTATTATTCTCATCACCATAATCATCATATATAGGAGGCATATTGTAATCATAATTAATTTTCTCCTCCATGCTTGGGGACTAAAAATATCATGCTCCTCAAAACCATCTTCCCCAAGCTTAAATTCTTCCATAGCATTAGCAACAATGGTGTTCAAAGCATTCATACTAATAACATTGCCATTAGCATGCATATAAAGTTCCATAGGTTTTTAATTTTCTCTTCAAACACCTCATGTCCTAACTCAAGATAAATACTATAAAGATCTCTAATATTTTTGTTGTTTTCCATTAAGCCTAACTAGTGAAGTCACACAACTTAGTGTTCTCAGGAGTACTCATTTTAGCAATAATAAAAATAAACAAAGCAAAACCGAATTAAATAAAGTAAAACAAGTAACTAATTTTTTTTGTGTTTTTGATATAAAGAAAGCAAACAAGACAAAAAATAAAAATAAAGCAAGACAATAAACAAAGTAAAGAGATTGGGTGTGAGAGACTCCCCTTGCAGCGTGTCTTGATCTCCCCGGCAACGGCGCCAGAAAATATGCTTGATGACGCGTGAAGCACACGTCCGTTGGGAACCCCAAGAGGAAGGTGTGATGCGTACAACAGCAAGTTTTTCCTCAGTAAGAAACCAAGGTTATCGAACCAGTAGGAGATGAAGGCCACGTGAAGGTTGTTGGTGAAGGAGTGTAGTGCGGCGCAACACCAGGGATTCCGGCGCCAACGTGGAACCTGCACAACACAATCACAATACTTTGCCCCAACTTAACAGTGAGGTTGTCAATCTCACCGGCTTGCTGTAAACAAATGATTAAACGTATGGTGTGGAGATGATGTTTGCTTGCAAAGAACAACAGAGAACAATGATTGCAGTAGGTTGTATTTCAGATGTAAAAGAATGGACCGGGGTCCACAGTTCACTAGTGGTGTCTCTCCAATAAGATAAATAGCATGTTGGGTGAACAAATTACAGTTGGGCAATTGACAAATAGAGAAGCATATACATATTATGATGACTACTATGAGATTTACTTAGGGCATTACGACAAAGAACATAGACCTCTATCCAGCATGCATCTATGCCTAAAAGTCCACCTTCGGGTTAGCTTCCGCACCCCTTCCAGTATTAAGTTGCAAACAACAGACAATTGCATTAAGTACTGTGCGTAATGTAAACAATACAAATATCCTTAGACAAAGCATTGATGTTTTATCCCTAGTGGCAACAACACATCCACAACCTTAGAACTTTCTGTCACTATCACAAATTCAATGGAGGCATGAACCCACTATCGAGCATAAATACTCCCTCTTGGAGTCACAAGTATCAACTTGGCCAGAGCCTCTACTAGCAACGGAGAGGATGAAAGGACATAAATAACATATATGATAGATCAATAATCAACTTGACATAGTATTCCATATTCATCGGATCCCAACAAACACAACATGTAGCATTACAATTAGATGATCCTGATCATGATAGGCAGCTCACAAGATCTAAACATGATAGCACAAGAGGAGAAGACAACCATCTAGCTACTGCTATGGACCCGTAGTCCAAGGATGAACTACTCACGCATCAGTCCGGAGGCGGGCATGGTGATGTAGAGCCCTCCGCTGATGATTCCCCTCTCCGGCAGGGTGCCGGAGGCGATCTTCTGAACCCCCGAGATGTGGTTGACGGTGGCGGCGTCTCTGGAACTTTTCTCGTATCGTGGCTCTCGGTACTAGGGTTTTCGCGACGGAAGGAATAAATAGGCGAAGGGGCAGAGTCGGGGGATGCTCGAGGGGCCCACCCCATATGGCGGCGCGGCCAGGGTGGGGCCGCGCCCCCTATGGTGTGGCCGCCTCGTTGCCCCTCTTCGTCTCCTCTTCGGTGTTCTAGAAGGCTCCGTGGAATATAAGACCGTGGGCTTTTGTTTCGTCCAATTCCGATAATATTTCTGAATGGATCGTAGCGAACAAGAGGGGGGTGAATGGTTGCTACGTCAAGTTTTAGCCTTTTTCAATTTTAGTGCAACGGAAGGTAAAGGTGATTGCTTTAGTGGTGTTGGTGATCCTACAATGATCCTAGAACAAGTGCAACAAGTAAAGGAACAACACAAGATAGTAAGAGTAAGGAGCGGGACAACCGGAGGGCGCGGAGACGAGACGAGGTTTGTTGTCGCAGTTCCTCCCACAAAAGGGAGTACGTCTGCGTTGAGGAGGTGCTAGCCTCACACAAGAGGCTAGACGGCCACACCACGAAGGAAGGCCTCACCTTCTTCCTCGAGAGAGCTCCACAAAGGTGCTCCCCCTTCTCCACTAAGGCACCGGTCGAGGCGGTGATTCCTTCACAAGGTTGGGGCGAGCTCCACACCACAAGGAGGCTCCCAACAATCCATGGAGCTAGTACAACACCAAGCTAGCCTCCATGGATGCACTTCTTCCAATGTCCCACAATAGGAACCCTACCACCAAGGTCCACTAAGGAATAGCAAGGATTGGTGAAATCTCTCTTGGTAGAACTATAGATCGGGGTCTCCTCCACCACTCCTCAAAATTTGGGCAAGATTGGTTGGATGGTTGGGGAGATCCTCAAGAATTAAGCTCGGCAACAATGGAGGAGAGAGAGAGAAGAGATAAAAACGAGCTGGGGAAGAAGGAGCCCTTATATAGGCTCCTCCAAATCCAACCGTTATGTCCAGTTTTGCCTAAGCGGTACTACCGCTTTGGGAAGCGGTACTACCGCTCGAGTTCCAAGATCTGGTCCATGTGGACGCAGAGCGGTACTACCGCTATAGGTACCGCTTGAGGTACCGCAATGGGGTCCAAACCTTACGGATCCAAAGCGGTACCAGAGCGGTACCAGCGGCATCGCGCAATTCTGATGCACGGGTGGTACGATGGGCGGTACTGCCGCTCCGGTATGCAGGTATCGCAACTCGTCTTGGGGGACAAATCAGCTCAGAACTGGGGCGGTACCTATAGGGGTAGCGGTACTACCGCTACAGGTACCGGTAGTACCGTCTGGCTAAAACTGGTTTTCTCCTCTTTTTCTCTCCAGCCATGTCACCTCGCTAAACACACACAAAACCAGAAAACCTATGACTACCTATAACTACGCTTCAGTCCTCCGATCTTGACGTGTCCAACGAGGTCACCGTGCATTTGCAAATCTAGCAATGATACTCAAAACACACGGTGAGATAACTCAAGTGTTGTCATCAAACACACAAAACACGGGGTTTAGACTTTGCTCTTTCAATCTCCCCCTTTTTGGTGTTTGATGACAACACAAGATTTTTCAAACGCATATGATATTATGATGAGATTCTTTGATTTGCAAAAGCTCGACGGAGCTCCCCCTAAACGTGTGCATATTTTGAATATGTATTTGAATACAAATACACACGTCTTAGAGACATAACTCCCCCTAGATTTTACAAACCAAGCACATGTAGCAAGGATATAAGATCATGTACAAATAACATGTGCGCAATATGGAGGCAAACATAAGATCATGTAAGGAGATTTGGGTGAAGTTATCATACCATAGCCTTGAGAATACCCAAACTCACCATAAGATACCTCCATAGAGTTGTTGATGTAGCCACAAGACAAGATAAGCAACTAGGATCACAAGGCTACAATCAAAAATGTCCCCATCACACATAGGAACTTCTCCCCCTTTGGCATCGGAACACCAAAAAGGAGAGTAGAGAAACTAGGAGGATGGAGGAAAAAGAACATACAAACAAGCTTGCAAAAACCAAAAAGGAAAACAAGCTTGAAAGATAGCAAAGAAGAAGGACAAAAAGAAGGTCACAAAGAAACACAAAGAACCGAAAAACTCCTCAAGGAGGAGGTTGGTGGCCGAAGCCACCGTGTAAGAGTGAGTAGTGTGAGGTCGCGTAGATGTATCTAGGACTCACGGCTACAACTCAACATGAAGCTCATAGTCACTTAATTGACAAATAGCATATGTTTTGGATTACTTTATGCATTATGGGGGGAGGGATAGCTCAATATATTTAAACCGCACTCCCCCTATGTTCATGCGTGCCTTTCATCTAGATATATAGATTGAGAGTGGTATGTGCGCACGACGGTCAAGCAAAGTTCGACGGATCAATGATATTTAGCTCATGCCTCAACTCAATGAAACGCTTCTCGTCCAAGGGCTTCGTGAAGATGTCCGCCAATTGCTCCTTGGTGCCAATGAAGGATAGAACAATATCACCACGTGCAATGTGGTCCCGGATGAAGTGGTTCCTTATCTCAATGTGCTTCGTCTTGCCATGAAGAACCGGATTGTAGGCGATCTTGATTGCGCTCTCATTATCACACAAAAGAGGCACCTTGCTATACTCGAGTCCATAATCCCGCAAGGTTTGCCTCATCCATAAGATTTGAGCGCAACTACTTGCCGCGGCAACATACTCGGCTTCCGCGGTGGAGACGGAGACACAATTTTGCTTCTTCGAGGACCAACACACCAAGGATCTTCCAAGGAAGTGACAAGCTCCGGATGTGGACTTCCTATCAACCTTGTCGCCCGCCCAATCGGAGTCGGTGAAGCCAACCAAAGCAAAGTCCGTGTCCCTTGGGTACCATAGTCCGAAGTGTGGGGTATCAACTAAATATCTAAAGATCCTTTTGACCGCCACAACGTGGCTTTCCTTCGGACTTGCTTGAAACCGTGCACACATACCAACGCTCAACATTATATCCGGGCGAGAGGCACAAAGGTAAAGAAGCGAACCTATCATCGAACGGTAGAGCTTGGGATCCACCATCTTGCCGGTCTCGTCAAGAGAGAGTTGACATTTGAGATGCATTGGAGTTCCAATTCCCTTGGCGCCCTTCATGTCGAAGCGGTTGAGCATGTCTTGGAGATACTTTGCTTGATTGATGAAGGTGCCTTGTGCCATTTGCTTGATCTCAAACCCAAGAAAGTACTTGAGTTCTCCCATCATTGACATCTCAAACCTATTTGTCATCAACTGACATAGGCATCCCCAATGGGCCTGCCAAAGATGGTACCCGGGGTTTACTGAAGGCCCAGAACTCGAAGAATACGAAGACTCGGAAGCCCATTTAATGGTTAGGAAAGATAGTTTGTATTAGGAAAGATAGAGACTTGTAATCTTACGGGTTGAATCCCTCCCGAACTCTGTAATCTCTGTATCACGAAACCCTCGGCTCCGCCTCCTATAAGGGAGTCAAGGGACAAAGAAAGCATCGAATTTACTGTCAACAGAACCCTAGTTTTCATAATCACCGAGTACTTTTACCTAAACCTTCGAGATCTACTTGCCCTCTACTTCTAGCAAAACCCTAGTCTACAATCTGTAGGCATTGATAAGTTAATCCCTTGTCAATTGGCGCCGTCTGTGGGAATTAGAGGCTGCAAGGATCTGATCTCGATGGCACGTTCAAGATCTTCGACTTCATCGACAGCAAGCAACGCGATGGATCGAGGTAACAAGGAAAAAACTGATCTATTCAATTTTATTCCTCACCCGCCCTCCCGTATGGATGCATGTGCCTATCTGGAGGAGCCCATCGTCATGACGTTCGGAGAATTCCGATTTGGCGTCAACAAGGAAGGATCCTATCGTCTCGAAGTTCCGATCTCGTCGGAATTTTCAGCGGTCGACTCCAACTTTTCGTCGACCGACGAGAGTTTTCGTCGACATACTTCGTCGACAACAAGGCAAGCGGAAAGCTCGCCAAGATCTTCAGCAACACATCCTTCGAGTCATCTGCGGACTCCATAAGCAGCGACTCCGACAGTCGACAACTTCAACTTCATCGACAAGTCCCGCCATCGGAAGGTCTTCACCACTCTATATGATGGTGTCACCAGTCCCGACAAAAATCAATGCACAAAATATCATCAGATCTATGTGGTAGAAGGGGCAGGCACATCAGACCCGCCAACATCAGAGGCTTTCGACGAATTGGGAAATCCATACGTCGATCCCGCCGATCTCAGACATGGTCTAGGCACCAAATATCCTGGATCCACAACTCGCGCAAGAGTACAACTCCCGCAAAGCGCGTGGGATAGGGCCGCGAAAGCCATGGATGGTTCAGAACCCATGACCAACACCGCTACTGTACAAGAACTTCAAGCATATCAATATAGACTTGCTCGAGTAAGCAGAGAGTTGGAAAAACAGACAGCATCCTTGAATAGGAGAAAAGAAGCGCCCGCATCAGCGACGCCGGGCAGATTTAAGTCGCCTTTCGGAAATACAGGAGATAGTCACAGAGAAGCTCGGAGGAGAGCAATGTCTCGACTAAAACATACCCGAAGCGAAAGAGGAAACATAATCCAAAATCTCGACATGTCCTTTATGTCGATCGATGAAAGAGGAAATATCATCCCAAACGCCAGAGGCAGGTTACATGGCAACACAAGCATACATCTTGGCATCCAGACCACCTGCTGGAGACCCGAGAGAACCATTGTTCAATATGGCGATGGCCGGAGTAGGAGTTATGGGAACAGCGTTTGCAACAACGCCTCCCGAAGAAAATCCCAGACAAAATAGTCCACGACACACCGCAGCAGTTCAAGACCCACCACGAGCAAGTGGAGCAAGAGACACAGCAGTCCAAGTAAGAGTGGACAGAGCGCGACAAGAAAGGAGGGACCGTCGGTACTCGCCAGAGCTTGCCGACGAAGATATGTGTGGGCTCCCATGCTTTACGAGAAGAGTGCGAAAAACTCGAGTCCCAAAAGGGTTCAAGTTACCAGAGAATTTCAAGAAGTTCGACGGCCTGCAAGATCCCGAGGATTGGCTCGTGGATTATCTCGAGATGGTGAAACTGATAGGAGGAACCAGAGCAACAGCTATGCAAAGTATCCAAGTTCACCTGAGTGGTGCCGCAAGATCTTGGATAAAGAAACTCCCCTTGAACTCCATCGACAGCTGGGAAACCTTTGAGGACATCTTCGTGAAGAACTTCCGATCCACCTGCAAAAAACCCGCGTCGTTGGAAGAATTACGAGCGTGTCGACAAAAACATGACGAGTCGATGAGAAAATATATACAGCGGTGGAACATTATCAAAAACTCGGCAGAAGATATATCTGACGAGAGAGCAATAGATGCGTTCGTGGCAGGAATCCGACGAGCAGACTTCGTCGAGGACTTGGGAAGAACTAATCCCAGGACAATCTCAGCGTTGATGGAAATCGCTAACAAGTGGGCAGATGGAGAAGACGCAATATACAACAAACGACACAGGTCGCCGAAGAGGATCGTAGTCGAAATTACCAAAATAGAAGGCGATTTTCTCGCCAGTTCTACAACAACGATGCTCCCGGCCATATATCGGCTGGTTTTCGGGGAAACCCTGGAGGAAATAGTCGAGATGATTATCAAAGGAGCAACGAGCAACAAGGCGACAATAGAGGTGATTTTCGCGGCAACAGACAAAATAGTGGACCAAGGATTCAAAGACCTTACGTGTCTCCCGAGGAGATGATGAACGGTCCGTGTCAAATGCACTTTTACCTCGACAACAATGGAAAGAGACAGTCAGGACATCTCCAGAAAGACTGCCGCAATTTTCAGGCAATGTTGCGAGCCGCAGGAATCGCAAATGCCCAAGCAAATAACAGAAATCCTCGGGAGCCAAGGAGCGAGATTCACCTTCCACCTCCTCCCGCAATAACCGAAGAAAATCGACACCAACTCAGAATAGCGGCAGCACCACAACCACCCCCATATGTCGATCCCAATTCCAATGGCGCAGTTTTAATGATTCAGAAAGCTAGGCCGTCCAACAGGGCGCAGAAGGTCATATCTCGACAAGTGTTTATGGCAGAAAAGATGCCTCCACCAACAGTCGAGTATCTAAATTGGTCAGGGCAAGACATAGGCTTCACAATTGCGGATCATCCGCAGCAAGTTCCTCGACCAGGACAATCAGCACTTATTCTACCCGCAGTAATTGCTGGTTTCGACGTGTCGAGAGTCTTCATAGATGGCGGCAGCAGCTTAAACCTTATGTATGCAGATACGTTAAGGAAGATGAACATCTCCCTGGCAAACTTGAAACCAACTGACACACGATTCCATGGGATCACACCAGAGAAGCCAAGTTACCCATTGGGTAAAATCAATCTCGACGTTCAGTTCGGAACCCGAGAAAACTACAGAATAGAGAATCGGAGTTCGAAGTTGTGGATTTCCCATCGCAATATCACGCTCTGCTGGGACGACCAGCGTATGCTAGGTTCATGGCAGTACCACATTATACATATCTGCTGTGGAGGTTGCCTGGGCCCAAAGGACCTATCACAATAAAAGGAAGTTTTGCGTTATCTGATAAATGCGACAAGGATTTTCACCGACTGTCAGAAACTTTCGGGATGCAAGCAGAGTATACGGCGCCAAGGTTCACTGACTATGATGTGTCGCCAGAGGTAGGGAGATCTAAGGAGCCAACTTTCAATACAGCTAAGGATTCAAAAGAGGTACAGATTCACCCGACAGATCCAAAGAAAACGACGTCCATTGCCGCAAACATGGATGTCGCATAGGAAAGCGCGCTCGTCGAGTTCCTCCGTGAGCACTGGAAAATCTTCGCATGGTGTCCAGCTGACATGCCAGGAGTACCCAGGGAACTCGCCGAGCACCACCTCAATCTAGATCCTCTCGCAAGACCAATAAAGCAACCTTTGCGGCGTTTTTTGGAGCCTAGCCGCAAAGCCATGTTATCTGAAATAGATCGACTCAAAGATGCTGGATTCATCCGAGAAATATCTACCGAAGCCACGTGGGTAGCTAACCCAGTGATGGTGCCGAAAAAACACACAATAGTCCTTCGCATGTGCGTCGACTTTACGTGTCTCAATAAACATTGTCCAAAGGATCACTTTCCCCTCCCAAGGATCGATCAAATCATCGACTCCACGGCAGGATGCGAACGTCTTTCCTTCCTGGACGCATATTCTGGTTATAACCAGATCAGATTAAAAGAAGAAGACGAAGCCAAGACAGCGTTCATCACACCTTATGGCGTGTTTTGTTACAAAACAATGCCCTTTGGCCAAAACGCGGGAGCAACATATCAGCGGATGATGCAGAAGTGCTTAGCAACACAGATTGGAAAAAACGTACAAGTATACATCGACGATGTCGTAATAACATCAAAGAAAGGGTCGACTTTGATCGAAGACTTGAAGGAAACCTTCGACAACCTCGACAAGTTCTGCATCAAGCTAAACCCGACAAAATGCTCGTTCGGAGTTCCTGCGGGAGAGCTTCTCGGGTTCTTAGTATCAGCAAGGGGGATTGAAGCTAATCCCGAAAAAATACAGGCTATCGTTACTATGAGAAAGCCAACAAAGTTGAAAGAAATACGACAGCTAACGGGGCGAGTCGCAGCTTTAAGCAGATTCGTCGCCAGGCTAGGAGAAAAAGCGTTGCCGTTCTACGCATTGATCAAGCAAGGGGAAAAATTCCAATGGAACGAGGAAGCAGACAGAGCCTTCGAGAACCTCAAGCGAGCAATTTCGACACCACCAATATTGGTGGCGCCTAAAGAGAAAGAATCTCTCCTCTTGTACATTGCAGCCACACCTCAGGTGGTCAGCACGGCCTTAGTAGTCGAAAGAGAAGAAGAAGGCAAGCTCCATGGAGTTCAAAGGCCGTATATTTCATCAGTGTCGCCTTCAAAACAGAGGTATCCGCAATATCGAAACTGGCATATGGAGTTTTCACGACAGCAAGAAAACTGCGACACTATTTTTCGGCGCACCGATAATAGTGGTCAATGAAGCTCCTTTGTCAAATATATTGAACAACCCAGAAGCTACGGGTCGTGTCTCCCTTTGGGGAATAGAACTTTCCCTCGGGACATCACGTATGAAAAAAGAAAAGCAATAAAATCGCAGGTCTTACCGGATTTCATTGCAGAGTGGATGGAGCTACAAAACACAGGGACCTCCAGATTTATCGAGAACTTGGACCATGAATTTCGACGGGTCCAAAAGATTGGAAGGAGCTGGAGCAGGCGTAATATTGGTATCACCCGAAGGCGATAAGTTGAAATATGTCTTGCGGATGACGTTCCCAAACGCGTCTAACAATGAAGCAGAATATGAAGCTACGATACATGGGATGAAGATGGCGAAAGCTGCGGTGCGACACGACTAAAAATTTTCGGTGACTCACAATTGGTGGCACAGCAAGTCATGAACCAATGCGATGCAGTCAACGAAAGTATGATGGCATACAAGGAGGTGTACAACGAGCTGGAAAAACTATTTGATGGTTGCGAGGTAAACCACATCAGCAGGATGAGCAATGATGAAGCCGACGTTCTTGCAAACATCGGGTCCCAATGCCTTGCGATCCCTCCAGGCGTGTTCTGGGAAGAGATTAGCGAGAAATCAACAAAGCCAGCAAAAACAAAGGAGAAGAAAGAGAAACCCTCGAGTATCGCCAAAAACACAGCAGAGAAGAAGAAGAGCAAGAGCTAGTCATGATGGTGCAAATTCCATGGATGCAGGCTTACATATCATACATCTTAAGGAAAACACTACCCGACGATCCAGTTGAAGCAAGGCGAATAATCGGAGAACAAAAGCTTTCACTGTGGTCAAAGGGGAATTGTACAAACGAAGTATCTCGGGAGTGCTACAGAGATGCGTCACACCGAAGAAGGAAGAATCATCTGAAAGATGTGCACGAAGGGATATGCGGGCACCACGCGAGTAGCAGAGCTATCGCGGCTAAGGTTTTCAGAGCAGGATTTTATTGGCTCACAGCAATCGAGGATGCAAAGGAAATAGTGCGCACTTGTGACGCGTGTCAAAGGTTTGCGGCAAGACCTCACTCACCAGCAGCGGAACTTATGCCAATCCCGCTATCTTGGCCCTTTGCTCAATGGGGTCTCGATATGGTGGGCAAGTTGCACAAAGCTTCGCCAGGAGGATATGAGTACTTGCTGGTGGCTGTCGACAAATTTACCAAGTGGATAGAAGCGAAGCCGATAAATTCACCAGATGCAGCGTCCGCAATAAAGTTCGTGAAGGACATTGTCTTTCGCTTTGGAGTACCTCACAGCGTCACAGATAACGGCAGTAACTTTACATCCAAGGAATTCAAAGCATATTGTGCGAAGTGGGCATAAAGCTAAGTTTTGCGTCTGCCGCACATCCACGACCAATGGTCAAGTCGAAAAAGCCAATGGCATCATCTGCAATGGCATCAAGAAACGCCTGCTAGGACCTTTGGAAAAAGCTAGGCACACTTGGCCGGAGGAGTTACCAAGTGTTTTGTGGAGTATTCGAACGACACCAAATACAGCGACGCAGGAAACGCCGTTCTTCTTGGTCCACGGAGCTGAAGCAGTCTTGCCGATAGAAATAGAGCACGATTCTCCACGAGTCGCAGAGTATGACGAAGAAACTTCGAGAAAAGCTTTGGAGGACGACGTCGACGCACTCGACGAAGCTCGCGATGAAGTCCTGTCGCGAGTCACCAAGTACCAGCAGGACCTGAAAAACTATCACAGTCGACGATTGCGGCCAAGATCTTTCCAAGTCGGTGACCTGGTTCTACGACTCAATCAAAAAAGCCATGAAAAACTCGAGTCACCATGGCTAGGACCATACATCGTCACAGAAGTGATAGAAGGAGGAGCATACAGAATCAAAGACAAGAAGACAGGGATTGACGAGCCAAATCCCTGGAACGTGGCACAGCTCAGGCGTTTCTACGCCTAGGTGTCGAAAATATAGTCCTCCTTTGTAAAGCTACAATGTACTGAAACGCCCCGAGTTTTCAGACGCACTCTTTTCCTTTTTCGGGGCACCGAGTGGGGCCGGAAAGGTTTTTAATGAGGCGGGCTCGTGGTGCTGCAATATAATAAAGATAGTGGAATTATATACTTTCTTCTCGACAAGATTAGGGGTTTTCCCCTACATGATACAATATATATATAAACACAGTGTCGACAAATGCAAAAGAAGTATCTGGCCTTGGTAAACATACCTCGCCAAAAACAAAAAGAGATATAAACAAAATAGTGATCAACAAAAGACTCGGGGGCGTGCACCCGCAAAAAATAGTACACAGTGCATATTATCTTGCCTTGGGACAACCTCGCATTATAATAAACAATTGCAATCAAAAAACGCCCGGGGGCTTGGCGACAAAAATAAAATGACTTTACAATATAGTTCGTATACAAAGGACTCAAACTTCGGAATAAGTTCGTCTTCAAGGATTTCCCAATAAATTGTCTATGGTCAAGCGCTCATTATTTACAGCACGGGTACTATGCTCAGCGTAGCTACCTTTCACAAAGAATTCGGAATCCATCCGAAGAAGTTCATCCATCATATCTTCAGCAACAGGCGTAACAAGGTCATCATATTTGCCGAAGTTTCTCCTCTTCTTCGACATCTTCTTCAGGCACTTTGGAACAATCTGCCCTACATCCAACTTCGGGTAGCAAATCTTTACCATGATCATCGCAAACCTTGCGCCAGCAGCTAGTTGGGCTCGTACAAAGCCGTGGATACGAGGAGCATCTCGAAATTTGTCCATCAATGCAGGAAGAGTCTCTGGCATCTTATTACGAGGAAACATGGTACCATAAACCAGAGCCAAAGTCCTTGTACAGAAATCCAGATACTCGCGAACCTGAATCGCACGGTCTTGAAATCTCACAATTTGGCGAGTCCGTTCGGGTGTGCCCCAAAAAGTCGACCCATGTTCACGCGCAAGCCGAAGAAGAACATTGGTACGAGCTTCAACACGCTCATCTTCAGTTGTAGCGTCCAAAAAAGCACCTATTGTTTCTCAAAACAATTCAGTGAGCAATAAGGAGGCAAGCAGCAAAGGAAAAGAAGCAAGATAGACAATGAAAACTTACCCGCCATATCCAAGCTAGCATCTGTTAGCAGTTGGAGCATAGAATCCTCTCGAGACTTAGCTGCAGTGGCTTCAGCAACAGCAGAATCCTTTTCAGCAATGGCAGCTTGTGCTTGCTGGAGTGCAATTTCCTCGGCTTCAGATGATTTACGAGCCTTCTCCATCAGTACAAGTGATTGCTTCTTCACGTACTGAAGTTGGTGGCGAAGTTCATCCAATTCTTGCGGCAAGGAATCTTCGACAGGCGAAACATCAGCAGGAGTTTTCTTTGTGGGAGAAGAAGGCGAAATATTGGAAGGACCAGGAGCTGGCGTATAATTGTCAAAAATCAACTGGCAAAGAGAAAAATTTCGACATCAATCAATGAGCAAAGATAGATTTCCATTCATCTCCATAAATATATACATGTCTATTACAAAAGGAAGGACCTCCTAAAGGGATAAAGAAGCAGTTCTCGACACTACGGCGACAAAGCCAAAAGACAGAGGTACGCTAAAAACAAAAAGCAGAGGCATTCAACTAGACCTCCGGCTTTGACGAGCTAGGAGTTGAAGATGGCTTGATCCCGATGTAAGCCAGGATTTTCCTCGTGTTGGGCTTGGCTGCCTTAATCAAGGATCTCCACCTCGACTGTTCTATTTGCTCCGTGTCGCCAACCTTCGACCAGTCGATAGACTGTTGGCTATCAGCAACTAAGGCGACAGTGTTCTCCACGGCAACCTTCATATTTTCATGGCGCACCTTTAATCCAAGATCTTCCGCCGGATTGAAGCACTTGGCGAGGTCAAGGAAAGTTTCGGGTTCCTCTTTCCTGGGGAAGAAATAAGGAAAAAGCCGCGACAACCCTGCTTTGGCCTGATCAATGCCTGCGCGTGCCTCACATCCATGAACTTCGAGAAGTGAAAGGGCATCAAGCAGAGGATCATTGACAGGCTCATCAAGTTGAAACTTCTGAGCTGTTTTAGCTGTCACGAAAGAAACTTATTGAGTAAACAAAAGAAGTTCAGAGAAGGAAATACACAAGATATTGAAGTGGTACTTACAAACGAAGCGGCGACTTTGCGTCGTTACACGCTTAAGGATTGCCTCCTCGCGAGCAGATTGGGCAGCTATGTGATCGCCCAGAGAAGTTTCGGCAGTGTGAAGCCTCTTTCGAAGATCTTCGACACCAGCAGCGTCAGCCTTGGCCTTGTCGGCCTCTGCTCGCGCATCAACAGCATCCGACTCAGCCTTTTTGCGCGCCTTTTCACTCTGCTCTAATTGCTGAGCAAGTGTGTTGGCACGCTCATTGGCTTCCGCCAGTTTCTCTACAATAAAAGATAAATATAGTTACAAATTTCGACAACAAAGAAGGAACAAAAGAACAGAGGCAAAAAGAAGCAGAGCATTACCTTCAGCTTTACTCGCATAATCACGGTACCCAACAAATTGGGCACCGATGCGAAGAAGATCCTTTATCACAGGCTGTTAACAAAAAAGAGAAGAAAAAGAGAAAATGCAGGTATGAGAAAAATATGGTGACAGATAAAAGAAAACAAAGGAAGTATAAAACATCGACAAAAAGTTAAGAACTTACATCTTCCATGAGAGGATTAGAAGAGCTACCCAATTGGAGAGTAGGCTCCGAGATAATCTCCGTCCTTGCCCTTTTCGGTGAAGGGGCTCGGGGGCTCGACGGAGGAGTAGAGGCGCCGAGGTTTTGTTGGGGAGGCGAGGATTCTTCTCCCTCAACTCGTGGCTCTGAAATAACTAGGGTACGTGACGTACTCGTTCGAGCAGCCACGTCCAAAGTTGGCGTTTCTTCGTCCTCATCACTATTGAAAACGAGCGGCAGTATAGAGAGCAAGGCAAGCAAAAATTCTTCGAATAGGAAAATACAAAAGACAGGGAACTTACGAGCTGATGATACTCGCAAGATATGGGTCATAAGCTGCCTTTTTCGGTAAAGGAGCAGCTTCTTCGGGTTGAGAGGTCCCGGAATCCTCGTCGACATTTCTCTTCCTTTTGCCCTTCGGAGAAACAGCAGGAGGAGGAGATTGGGCCGACGTAGTCTCTTCAGAAGCAGTACCCGCAGATTTCCTGGATTCTGCGGGTTCATTCACAAACGAGGGGGCCTCCTGATTGTCATCAGAGACAATGGCCCTTTCGTCGACATCTCCACCTTCAGGAAGAGGAGGAAGCGAATCCATAGAAGGATGGTTCTGTCGAAATATAAAGACATAAAAGAAAAATATATATGAGCGAAATATCAAAACAATGAGGTGCAGGAAAAGAATGGAGCAAGGAATAATATCGTGAAGACAAAATACCTTGGGTAGAGGATTGGTGGAGCTATATGGTTCCACGCCGCAAGATGAAGGAATAGGATCCCTCTTGTTCAGCGAAGTAATTCTTCGAACAAGTTTCTCCAAATCCTTCACAGAAAGATCCTTCGACAACCTGTTGGCGTCCTTCTCGCCAGCATACGTCCAAAGGGGATTTTTGCGAGCCTGAAGAGGCTGTACTCTAATCCGAAGAAAGTAGGCGATAATTTGAACACCAGAAAGTTCTTTTCCTCGAAGATTCTGCAGCTCATGAATGCGAGTCATCAGCGCTTCTGTCGCCTTTCTCTCTTCTTCGGAAGCTTCAGCATCCCAGGAATAGCGGCGCTGAATTTTGGCGTTTCCGTCAAAAGGAACTATGTTGTGCTCAACAGAGTTGGCATCTTCCTCGTGAATGTAGAGCCACCTTCTGCGCCATCCTTGGACAGAATCAGGGAATTTGACGTCGAAGTAATCAACGTCATTCCGGACACAGATAACAACTCCACCTATGTTATAAGTGGTGTTGTGGGAGCCATTGCGGCGGAGGCAGAAAAGGCGTTTCCAAAGAGCCCAATTTGGAGCAACTCCAAGGAAACACTCGCACAATGTGATGAAAATAGAGATGTGAAGGATGGAATTGGGGGTCAGCTGGTGTAGCTGAATCCCATAGACAAAGAGAAGACCGCGAAGGAAATCATGAATTGGGGCGGAAAGGCCGCGGATGAGATGATCAACAAAACTAACCCGATACTCCATTGGAGGGTTGGGGTAGCTCTCTTCCTTGGGGAAGCGGATGGCGTTCTCTTTCTTCATCAAGCCAAGCCTCTTGAGCAGGTTGACGTCCTGGTTCGAAACCTTGGATCTTTCCCACTCCGCGTTTCCCAGATTCGCGGCGGCCATGGATGAATCAGGAGTGCTGTGGCGAGTGAGACGTGTGCGTGGTGGCATCGACCGCGGACAAAGCAAGGCTTGGGTGTGCGGAAGATCAGAGTTGGGCGCAGGAGAATTTTTTGCAGAGGAGAACAGATGTGCGGCGCAAGCGAAGAACTGGACCGAGGTTGAAGAAAGGTTTATATAGGGTTCAGATGCAGCAGTGCACCGTTGGATGAAGAAATCGTGTGATGAAAAATGATCTTATCAATAGAAGGGTAAAAACGTATTTTTACTGGAAAGTAATGGAACAGGCGTTACCATACGTGCGCCAGGAAAAGCGGAGGACGTGTGTCCCCCACTCGCACGACGTGTCAACGTGGTGCGAACAATGGACCCACAGTACAGGAAAAATTTCGACTATTGATAGAGATGAAGAGAATTTGACAAGGGACAGTATGTCGACAAGAAAATAAAAAGAGAATGGCGACAGGACAAATCATTCGACATACTCTTGGAGCTTTTGATCAAATACAAGTTTTTGCCCAAATGCTCGGGGGCTACAAAAAAAAAAAAAAAAAAAAAAAATTTTCGAGTATGACAATATAGAAATGGCGTGAGCCTATGTTCAAATGCAAGCATTTGTTCATAGCCTCGGGGGCTACTCCCATCGGGAGCGCTGGTCGCGCACCCGATAGATATGAAAATATCGAGAAGGATTATAAATATAGCGACAAGATGCAATAAAATGTTGAGCCTACAACCAAGCACAAGTTCTTGGCTGTAGCCTCGGGGGCTACTCCCATCGGGAACGCTGTTCGCGTGCCCGATGAAATTTGTAAAGAAAAAGAAAGAAAGATAGAAAGGCAAGAGAGTATATTTCGAGTTATACCTAACTCTACATATACTCCCATCGGGAAGACAAAATAAGTCATCAAATATGACTCAATAAAATGTGCTATTCCAAAGGCGAAAAGCACTCGACAATATATTCTCAGAACGCCAAAGTTGCGATCAATTTCTGAATGCCGCAAAATTGCGAAGGTAAGACCCCAGATCCGTTCTGCTGGGCGTGGCATCGCCAAAGACTGCGTCTGCTACTTTTTATCCGTATCAACAGATACGAAGAAAAATCCTAACGGACGCGTTAGGTACCCGATAAATTTGACTGGGACTCGATGAATGGTAAGACCTTAAGCGGCGCCTGTCGAAGTTTACACCAGTATCCCGAGATCATGTCCAGGGACGTGATCTTGAAGTAGGTTTTTGCGGATTGCCACTAGAGCAGTTAACTAGTACCTGATCCGTCAGATGAACTAGCCCCAACTACCGTTATCCCTGTACAAAATAGTGTTTGCATATCGAAAGATTATATGACGAGTAAAGTTGGAGATTTTCCCTGATTCTTCGATTCAAGAAAAATCTCGGGGGCTACTGACATAGGCATCCCCAATGGGCCTGCCAAAGATGGTACCCGGGGTTTACTGAAGGCCCAGAACTCGAAGAATACGAAGACTCGGAAGCCCATTTAATGGTTAGGAAAGATAGTTTGTATTAGGAAAGATAGAGACTTGTAATCTTACGGGTTGGATACGAATCCCTCCCGAACTCTGTAACTTCTGTATCACGAAACCCTCGGCTCCGCCTCCTATATAAGGGGGAGTCGAGGGACAAAGAAAGCATCGAATTTTTTGTCAACGAACCCTAGTTTTCATAATCACCGAGTACTTTTCGCCTAAACCTTCGAGATCTACTTGCCCTCTACTTCTAGCAAAACCCTAGTCTACAATCAGTAGGCATTGACAATCAATTTTCATCAACATAGCAAACTCATCATTGAATTTTGTGTTAGTTGAGCCAAATATGATGTCATCTACATAGAGTTGGCATACGAAAAGCTCCCCATTGACTTTCTTAGTAAAAAGAGTGGGATCGATTTTCCCCACTTCGAAACCACGGTCTTCAAGCAACTCCTTTAGATGCTCATACCAAGCTCTAGGAGCTTGTTTGAGTCCATATAGGGCCTTTTTGAGCTTGAAGACATGGTCCGGGAAATGGGGGTCCTCGAACCCCGGGGGTTGCTTCACATACACCTCCTCTTGTAGAGGACCATTAAGAAAAGCACTCTTAACATCCATTTGTTGCAACTTGAAACCATGATGGGAGGCAAAGGCCAAAAGGATACGGATGGACTCAAGCCTTGCAACGGGTGCAAAGGTTTCACCATAGTCCACTCCTTCGATTTGAGAATAGCCTTGTGCCACCAATCTTGCTTTGTTGCGGATGACCATGCCATGTTCATCTTGCTTGTTCTTGAAGACCCATTTAGTGCCGATAACATTGCGGCAATGATCGGGTCGCTTCATGAGAGTCCACACATCATTCCTCTTGAAGTTGTTGAGTTCCTCTTGCATTGCATTCAACCAATCGGGATCTTCAAGAGCTTCATTAACTTTGAGAGGTTCCACCATAGAGACAAAGGCGTGGTGCTCACAAAAGTTTGCTAGTTGCCTCCGGGTGGTTACTTTGCTCTTTAGATCACCAATGACATTACTCAAAGAATGAGACTTGAGGCGCAAGTGTCTTGCAATAGGATCTTCACGGCGAGACGGCTTGAGGAGTAGATTCTTGTGGGTCCTCTTGGCTTTCATCACGGTTTAGGTCCTCGCCTTGACCTTCATTGTTGTTGAAGTGAGCATCATCATCATGAGATCCGGATGACTCGGGGGTACTAGGAATGGTATTGTCCATATAGACCACCCCCGAACCATTCGGAGAAGAACTTGAAGCTTGGCCTTGGTCACTTGATGTCGGTTGTTGTTGTAGATGAGCTTGTGGTAGATGTTGTTCTTGAGCTTGTTGAGGTGAGCTTGTACTTGATTGTTGTTGTAGATGTTGAGGTTGAACTTGAGGTTGTGGTAGAGGTTGGCTTGCATTTGTAAGATCAACGGAAGAAGCTTGGCCTTGTGGTGTAGATGGCTCCACTTGGGTGGAACTTGGTCCTTCCCCGGTACTCATAGAAGGTAGCTCTTGAGGTCGGCGAATGCCAACACCCATCCTTCCTATGGCATCCGGGGGAATTGCATCTCCTTTCTCACAAGAAACACTTCGCTCCTCCAAAGATCTATCATCTTCATCGAACGTCACATCACAAGATTTTACAACCCGCCTATTTGACTTGTTGAAGACTCTATAGGCGTGAGAATCCGTAGCATAGCCAACGAAAATTCCTTCTTGGGCTCTTGAGTCAAACTTGGATAGTCGTGTGTCTTTGATAAGCACATAGCATTTGCATCCGAAAACCTTGAAGTAAGACACATTGGGCTTGTTTCCGGTGAGAATCTCATATGGTGTCTTCTCTAGGCCTTTACGGAAATAGAGACGATTAGTAGCATGGCAAGCGGTAGAGATAGCTTCCGCCCAAAAGTTGTAGTTGGACTTGTACTCCATCATCATGGTTCGAGCGGCTTCGATCAAGGTTCGATTCTTCCTTTCGGCGACCCCATTTTGTTGGGGAGTATATGGCGTGGAGTATTGGTGTTGGATTCCTTCTTCGCCGAGGAAGTCATCCAAAGTATAGTTCTTGAACTCCGTTCCATTGTCGCTCCTTATTGCGAGGATCTTGTTGTCATACTTGCGTTGAACTTGATTGGCAAACTCCATCATGGTCCGTTGAGTCTCACTCTTGTACTTGAAGAAGAATACCCAACAATAACGTGAATAGTCATCAACAATGACAAGGCAATACTTCTTTCCTCCAAGACTTTCATGAGACGGTGGACCGAAGAGATCAACATGTAGGAGCTCCAAGCATCTTGTGGTAGAGATGATAGTCTTGGCCTTGTGAGGAGCTCCATGCATTTTTCCTTGTACGCAAGCCCTACAAACACGATCTTTACAAAAGAGACATCTTCTTTTAGTCCGAGAATGTGGCCACCCTTGTGGAGACTTTGCAAAGTCCTCATGTTGACATGGGCTAGTCGGCGATGCCATAACCAACCCTTGTCACCTTTGGCGAATAGGCAAAGAGCGGAAGATGTTGTCTTTCCGGAGAAATCAACAACATATAATCCGTTCTCTACATATCCAACAAAAGCTACACGGAGTGTCTTGCTCCACAAGAGGACCACCATATGTTCATCAAAGAATGTACATAGACCCATGCGAGCAATTTGATGAACGGAGAGTAAATTATAACCAAGGGTCTCGACAAGGAGGACATTCACAAGTGAGATGTCGGGTGTTACCACCACCTTGCCAAGACCCAATACCTTAGAGCACGTGTTGTCGCCATATGATACGGTAGAGTAGGTAGGCTCGAGGTCGACAACAATATTCTTGCTTCCGGTCATATGACTTGTGGCTCCACTATCAACCACCCATTTAGCACCACCGGAAGCATAGTCCTACAAGAAATCAAGTCTTGGATTTAGGTACCCATTTTTCAATGGGTCCTAACATGTTAGTAACAAGGGGTTTGGGAACCCAAATAGTCCAATCAACATTGTCCTTTTGAGGACCAATAAAGCGAGCACGAATATGTCCATAGTAATCAACAAAAAGAACATGAGAAGGGTTGTTAGAGCCGGCGAAACCCTTCGTGGCGGAGTTGGGTACTCCATCCCTTCTTGTCGTGGTATTGTCACGGCATATGCCATAGGGTGGCTAATCGAAGTGGTTCCTAAGTGGTCTCACGGTGGTATCCGGATGCGGGTATGGGGACGAGTGACACGGTCGACGTACCCAGGTTCGAGGCCCTCCTGTGGAGGTAACACCTCTACTCCTGCTATGAGTGTATATGGTGATCACACAGTACAATGGTGCTCCTTGAGCTGTATCCGGCTGCTCGGGGAGGCTAAGGTAGACGAAGGTCTCTCTCCCAGAGTAGCGCTAAGACTAGAATGAGTAAGAAGTGATCGATCGTCCCCCGCACGAGGGGGTAGCCCAGCTTATATAGGCACTGGCACTTTACAGAGAAGTCCCTATAGTCTAGTGGCCGGCTTGGCCGGCTCCGGCTTCCGCTCCTTCCCGAGGCGTTGACGTCATGGAGCCGTTGAGGCGTAGTGGCACGTCCCATCCGCCTGCCCGAGTCAGCGGTATGGCGAGGAGGTGTCTCTGTCGCCATCATGGCCCTGTAGCTGGTACGGACCGACGTACGCCATGATGGCCTGTCCGGCGCGTGGCACTATTGCTCCACAGTGCCCCGCGCTTTACGGGAGATGAGGCCAGCGTGGACCTGTGAACCCGGACCACCTACCCGGTTCCTTCTAGTGCAAGACTCGCCAGCCTCGAGTCGGTCTAGGGTACAAACCCCAGTCGGATATGGCTTGTAGAAGCCGGCCCGGCTACAGCATTGAAGGCCGTAGCCAGGCCGACTAGGAGTTAGAGCCAGCCGGCTCCCGAGGCAGCCGGCCACGGCTCCAGCCGGCTGCTCCTCAGCCGGCCTTTGCCACGAGCCGGCCAACCTCTAGTCGGCTGCTCCGCGTCCATTGCCCTACCCGGGGTCTTCCCCCCGACATTAGCCCCCGAAGCTGGCAAGGTCCTGCGTTAAGAAGGACCTAGGCAGGTTTTCCTGGCTTTAGATATCTCTCGCATGTGTCTGGCGGCTCCTGGAGGGGCCGACTGAGAATTTCCATTCAGCCGGCTGCGCCCTCATCCGGCTCGCCTTGTCCGGCTTCCTCTAGCCGGACGTTTCTTTCGCTTCTGCAGCTTTTGCTTTTTTACAAGTGTTGATGATGTCTCCGTCTTGCTACGAGAGTTTGGGGCCGGATTGATTTTAATGTCCGGCTCCGGCTTGGGCGCGCCGGAGTCTCCGCCGCCTCGGGCCCTGCGCCCGACTTGACCGGTCTGACGGCCGGCTCCTGCGGTCGTTTCGTATGGTCACATCAATGTCTCCTCCGGATCCTGTGCGGTAGTGGGGGACGTGGTGTGGCCGTTTTCAGTAACCGCTGCCGTCGTGGGGGGGAGTTATGGCGCAGTTGATCCCGTCGTGGCCCACGATCGCCACGTGGCAGCGCCTGGCGCGGCGGCTTTAAATGCCCCCGGGCGTGGTACCGGAGCACTCTCCTTGCCCATTTCATCTCTCGCGCCGAGCTTTTCTCTTCTTCTTGAGCGCTCCCGCACGCCGTCACTTCTTCTCCGGTGACCTCCTGGCGAACTCCGGCGACCAGACGCGGCCGGACTCCTCCGCTGCCCGGCAGCCGTCCGCGCGTCAAGCCTGCGCCACGGGGCCCCGCGTTTCAACTGTACGCTCGCCGCCTCCGTGCTCTCCCCCAGCGAGGAACGGTTCTTCTTCGCCGTTTCGCTCTCCTGGTCTTCTTCTTCCTCCTCCTCGTCAATGGCCCAGCCAGGTGGTTCCTGGAGGGGCTCGTACATGCGCGAAGATGACATCGCGCGGCTGGTGCGCCTCCGCCGGATTCCGACGGGGGTGGCCACGAGGGTGCCCGGTGACGAGATCGAGCCCAGGCCGGAACCCGGCGAGCGCGTGGTCTTTGGGGCGCACCTCGATCGAGGGTTGGGTCTGCCGGCTTCGCCCTTCTTCCGCGAATTCCTGGACTTCTTCGGCTTGCAGCCTCACCATCTGCCGGCCAACGCCTGCGTCCTCCTCAGCTGCTACGTGGCCTTCATGGAGGGCTACGCCGGCTTGTGGCCGGACGTCGAGTTTTGGAGCCGCCTCTTCTACATCAAGGCGCAGACGACTGATGGCCTGAGGACCTGCGGCGCCGCCTCGATATACCCCCGCACGGGCACGTCCTTCCCGAAGATCCCGACGGTGGATTCGGTGAAGAACTGGCAAATGTCATTCTTCTACGTGCGGAACGACAACCCGGCCTTCGACCGGCTCAACCTGCCGGAGTACAACCCGGCGCCCCCAACCAGCCGGCTCAATCCACAACGCCAAGACGACGGACCAGCACGAAGAGGTAAACCTTCGTGGGACTTCGGGGCCAGCGTCTTAGAGGTCGGTGGATACGCTCCGACGTATCGATAATTTCTTATGTTCCATGCTACATTATTGATGATATCTACATGTTTTATGCACATTATATGTCGTATTTACGCATTTTCCGGCACTAACCTATTAACAAGATGCCGAAGAGCCGTTGCTGTTTTCTGTTTTTGGTTTCAGAAATCCTAGTAAGGAAATATTCCGGAATTGGACGAAATCAACGCCCAGGGTCCTATTTTTACCGAAGCTTCCAAGACCGAGGGGGAAAGGAAGTGGGCACGAAAGGCCACATCAGGCGGTGTGTGGGGCCCTCCACTAGTAGGAAAACCATTATAGGTGGAAACCACAACTGTGGCGCACCAAAGAGCCCATGCGCCACAAAAATATTTCTGTGGCGCACCACTATAATGCGCCATAAAAAATTGGAAGTTTCTGTGGCGCATTTGCCAGCTCATGCGCCACAGAAGATGGAGATTCTGTGGCGCACCGTGGGCTGTGCGCCACAGAAAGTTTGTGGGGCCCACGCGGGGTCCAGCACTGCACATGGGCGAAGAGAATTCTGTGGCGCATGGTGGCATATGCGCCACAGAAGTTTAAAATTCTGTGGCGCATGGTGGCATGTGCGCCACAGAAGTTTAAAATTCTGTGGCGCATGGTGGCATGTGCGCCACAGAAGTCCATATTTCTGTGGCGCACCAAAAATATGCGCCACAGAATTCTGCAGGATTTTTCTCCCCACGCAACTCCCCCCCCCCCCGCCTTTTTACCTTTGTACAAAATAAAAGAAATAGATAGAAATTTCAAAAAATATAATCCTTCAAGATTCCCATATATTATGTCTTCTAGCACCACTACAATTTAACAAATATGAATTTCGACTTTTTTTGCAAAATTGCGTGGGAAAATCATCAAACTGGATTTCTGGTTGCATACGAACTCGAAAAAACGCACAATATATCAAAATGTTCCCACGAAAATTCTACATTTGAATTCACCCGAGCTTGCCCGGTTGGACAATTTTTAGAATCGGCAAATTCGAAAAGAGTAAAAAGTTACGGCCAGTTAAAGATTTTTTCCTGCAAAATAGAAAAATTGAAAAAAAAATTTGTGGCGCACCACTGGTCCGTGCGCCACAGAAGTTTGGCCCGAAAATTTTGAATTTGGCCGGCGCCAATCTCCTCCACCTCTTCTCCTCCACCTCTTCTCCTCCACCACCTCTCCTCTCACTTCTCCTCTCACTTCTCCACTTCTACTCCCACCACCACCACCTCCCTTCTCCGGCGACCACCACCACCACCACCACCACCACCACCACCTTCTCCGGCGACCACCACCACCTCCTCCGACGAGCACGACCATCTCCGGCGACCACCACCACCTCCTCCGGCGAGCACCACCACCTCCGGCGACCACCACCTCCGGCCACCACCACCACCACCTCCGGCCACCACCTCCTCCTCCTCCGGCCACCAAAACCACCACCACCACCACCACCACCACCTCCGGCCACCACCACCACCACCTTCGGCCACCACCACGACCACCACCACCAACACCACCTCCTCCTCCGGCCAACACAACCACCACCACCACCTCCTCCTCCTCCTCCTCCAACACCACCACCACCACCACCACCAAAAAAAAATCGGCCAAATTCCGGCGGCCCCAGATCTAGATCTAGATCTAGATCTGGCCGCCACTTTTTTTGAAATCGAAAAAAAAATTCTGTGGCGCATATTGCCATGGTGCGCCACGAAGTTTGGCACAATTGTGGCGCATATGACCTAGTGCGCCACAGAATTCAAAATTTCTGTGGCGCATGTATATGTGCGCCACAGAATTCAAATACTAGTCGCATAGCAACTGTGGCGACCTAGATATGCGCCACAGAATTTGATTTTGGTGCGCCACAGATAGCCTATTTTCCACTAGTGCTCGTGTGGCCCCCCGCGTTGCCCTTCCGCCTCTTCGTCACGAAACCCTCTGTACCGAGAGCCACGATACGAAAACCTTCCAAAGACGCCGCCGCCGCGAATCCCATCTCGGGGGATTCAGGAGATCGCCTCCGGCACCCTGCCGGAGAGGGGAATCATCTCCCGGAGGACTCTTCATCGCCATGATCGCCTCAGGAGTGATGAGTGAGTAGTTTACCCTGGACTATGGGTCCATAGCAGTAGCTAGATGGTCGTCTTCTCCTAATTATGCTTCATTGTTGGATCTTGTGAGCTGCCTAACATGATCAAGATCATCTATCTGTAATACTATATGTTGTGTTTGTCGGATCCGATGGATAGAGAATACTATGTTATGGTGATTATCAATCTATTACTTATGTGTTGTTTATGATCTTGCATGCTCTCCGTTATTAGTAGAGGCTCTGGCCAAGTTTTTGCTCTTAACTCCAAGAGGGAGTATTTATGCTCGATAGTGGGTTCATGCCTCCATTAAATCTGGGACAGTGACAGAAAGTTCTAAGGTTGTGGATGTGTTGTTGCCACTAGGGATAAAACATTGATGATATGTCTAAGGATGTAGTTGTTGATTACATTACGCACCATACTTAATGCAATTGTCTGTTGCTTGCAACTTAATACTGGAAGGGGTTCGGATGATAACCCGAAGGTGGACTTTTTAGGCATAGATGCATGCTGGATGGCGGTCTATGTACTTTGTCGTAATGCCCAATTAAATCTCACTATATTTATCATATCATGTATATGCATTGTTATGCCCTTTTCTATTTGTCAATTGCCCGACTGTAATTTGTTCACCCAACATGCTTTAATCTTATGGGAGAGACACCTCTAGTGAACTGTGGACCCGGTCCTATTCTTTACATCGCATACAATCTACTGCAATAATTGTTCTTTACTATTTTCTTCGCAAACAATCATCTTCCACACAATACGGTTAATCCTTTGCAAGCCGGTGAGATTGACAACCTCACTGTTTCGTTGGGGCAAAGTACTTTGGTTGTGTTGTGCAGGTTCCACGTTGCGCAGGAATCCCTGGTGTTGCGCGCATCACATTTCGCCACCATCAACCTTCAACGTGCTTCTTGGCTCCTCCTGGTTCGATAAACCTTGGTTTCTTTTGAGGGAAAACTTGCTGCTGTGCGCATCATACCTTCCTCTTGGGGTTCCCAACGAACGTGTGAGTTACACGCCATCAAGCTCTTTTTCTGGCGCCGTTGCCGGGGAGATCAAGACACGCTGCAAGGGGAGTCTCCACTTCCCAATCTCTTTACTTTGTTTTTGTCTTGCTTTATTTTATTTACTACTTTGTTTGCTGCACCTAAACAAAACACAAAAAAATTAGTTGCTAGTTTTACTTTATTTACTGTCTTGCTCTCTATATCAAAAACACAAAAAATTAGTTACTTGTCTTTACTTTATTTGCTTAGTTTACTCTTTGTTTATTTCATCATGTTTCCTCCTAAGCACACTCTAAAAGACATACCGGTAGGCCGAATGTGGCACCCCCGGGATCAGGGTTAGACAAATACCAGATCTTCGTCCGACATAAGCCTAACCTAGAGCTCGAGAGACTACAGTGAGAGAATCGGTAACACAACAGTGACTCTACGACTCAAAGAGGTAATACAAGCTCATAACTGAGCGAAGAACCAAAGTATTACAAGCAGAGGTCACTGACCTGGCATACATCAATCAACGAAAGCGAAGTTATGCTATTAGACATAGCAAGATAGCAAAAGGCCTAAGAGGCCAGGAGCATAACGGCGACGTCCCAGCCCATAGATTCCAGGCTGCCACCTGGGAACCCCAAGCTACTCGTCGATGTCGACCTAGAAACCACCATCTGTTGGAGCGACTTCGTCTGAAACAAAAGCATGCAAAGCTGAGTATAGGGACTCAGCAAGACTTAGTACAACCTTTTAGCAAAGCGGGTATGCGGGCTTTCTGTGGAGCTTCTTTTGCGTAAAGCCAGTTTTCCTTTGTAAGACAAGAGAGAGGAGAAGCTCGACTACTCAGAACCTTTAAAAGGGATAAGAGAGCGATATCTCTATCTCTATTGATCATCATTTTGTATCCACCAATCTTCATTATCTCGAACCGCTATCCTCGGATTACCCCCTCAACACCCGGAGAAGGTATCCGTAAACACACATTGGTTGCCAAGTTTTACGATTAGGTTAAAGTTCTCTATGATCACAGAATCCATTCCCAAGTCGTCCGTAACCATGGACACGGCTTTTCGAAAAGATTTAACCCTGCAGGGGTGCACAACTTTATCCACACGTGCCAACCGATTCTTAGTGCCAGAACATTAGCTCTCTTCCTTGGAAAGCCGGCAGAGAGTGGTTGACCACGACCTTTACCTTGCTGTCACCGAGACCATGAGTCACGCGCTAAGGATTGTTCCGCCGTAACGGGTCAAGTCCCGAAGTCGGTCCTTAACGATGTGTGCCGAGGTGGGTTTCCCCAGAGGCCGCAACCCCCAGCCACCACGACCACGCTTACCTACCTGTTATGTACCTTTTCCCCCAAGCAAAATGCAATGCATATGTCCAGGTAAAGCGCAAACTATGTGACTCATGGAATCTACTAGGCAAGTTAGTGAGTCGAGAGGGTACCATAATAGGGCCTCGTGTGGTTGTACGCTCGTCTTGGTTCAAGAGGCGAGAACTCGCATCCTAGGGTCGGCAGAAACGAAACAACCCACCACATCCCAATGTGGCCTTTCGTCTGAGCCTTTAATCATGTTTAACACTCATCTCTATACTTACCACGTCAACCTGTCATGCTAGTTTCATTTCATTGTAAGGCTCCAGTCCGAAGACCGGAGTAGAGCGTAACAAACTAAGCATGGCTAAGCATAAGAGATAAAGGCTCTAGCGACGCATACATGCCAAACCTAGTTATGCTAGGAGCAGTGGATCATGTATTTGAGGCTACAAGGATGGAACATGCAATTGACAGGATAACTCTACCTATCGATAAAAGACAGTTGAATCGTATGCAATATGTAGGATCCAGAAGTAAAAGCATTTCGAAAGCATATATGAACCAGGCTAGGGCTTGCCTTTGTCCCTGACAAACCGATATGGATCTTCGGAGATCCCATGCTTGAATTGTTCGTCGATGGACAATTATTGATCTGCGTCGTTGTCGATCTTCATCGTCTCGGCATTTGCTCTATCGATCGCGAAGAAGCAAATACTAGAAAGAGAGAAATAACAATCAACACATGGCATCGATGCAATGCGCATACAAATATGATGACATGACATGTTAATTAAGTGCTAGAGCTAACCCTAGGACATGATCATCAATTTAACTGGGTTTCGGTGAACTAGGGTTAGTAGTCCCGGAACCTCAGAGGGGTACAATTAGTTCTTCTAAATCAACTAGGGTTCAAAGTTGTTTAACAATGCATGATTTTGTAACCAAATTGTAGATCTCATTTTTCTGAAGATTTTGATATATTATACACATTTTTCTGAATTAAAATGAATTAGTTATGAATTAAACAAGTTTTATTCAAAATCTGGAATTTCTAAAAATAGAAAATAGAAAAAGGCCGCTGACGTCATTATGACGCCAGCATGGCGTCAGCCATGGCCTGGGCTCCCAGGTCGAGCACGGCCTCGACGCTAGGGGGCGCCAGGGCCTGCGCAGAGGGGCGCGTTGGACGCGCGGCGTCCTCGCGAACCAGAAGAGGGCGGCGCCGCCCTCCAATGGTCGCCGGAGGAGCAGCTCCGACGAGCTCGCGCGGAGGCCGGGGCAGGCGCACGTCGCCGGCGCGCTACGCGGCGAGATAGGGCGAGCGGCGGGTACCAGGAGGACCGCAAGCTCACCGTGAGCACGTGGAGCTTGACGGCGAGGCGAGGGGAGGCCGGAGTCGCCGGCGGGAGGCGGTGGCCGGCGGCTCGGGCTCGCCCGATTGGCGCGATTGGGAGCTCCCCGGCGCGGCTGCTTAGCGGAGGAGGAAGAGGGCGTCGAGGCGGAGCGAACGGCGGCGTCGGCTGGGCTCGGGGCGGCGCAGAACGGCGGCGACGGTGAGCGGCCGGGCTAGGGTTTGGTCGCGCCCTTGCAGAGATGAGGAGAAAGGGGGAAAAGGAGGCGTGCTGGGGTTGTCCACGGCGGCGGCGGGCTTTTATCCCCGGCCAGGGGGCGGCGGGGAGGATCCCGGCGGCCGGCGGCATCGGGCGGCCACGGGCGAGCCAGGCAGCGCTGCCCTGCCTGCCTGGGGAAGAAGACAAGGGGGTTTTGCGAAAACCCCCCTGGTTTTGGGATTTCTAGAAAAGCAAAACAGGGTGGAATTTTGAGATTTTAGGGTATTTTGAGCCAAATTTTAAAGGGGCTTTTGGCACAAAATTTTGTTAATACAAAACTACAACAATTGCAAGATTGGTTCAACACATTTTAGTGCAAGATTTTCTCAAATTAATGCAAATGCATGCAATGCACATGAACAAACCATCATTTATTTAATTAGCAAAGTGGTTCTGTTACACCGAAGGTCTATAATTGGAAGAGATAATATAGAAGATTTTTTCACTCATGTTAGTATAGTTGTGGATTTTGAAGATAGACACTTGGTAGAACTTGCTCCTACTTACGAAATTGCTGTTGCTTCTCTAGTACACATGTTGGAAATTAAATTTGTTAATCTTAATCCTATAATTCAGCATATGTTTCTTACACTCTCTGATATGGAGGAAGGAGAAAAGAAAGATTTTGTCTTAGAAACTCTTCTAAAAGAATTTGGTGGTGTAGCAAGAGAGGCTAGAAAAGTCTTTACTAAATATAAAATGCTTGGTTCTTACACTAACTTTGCTAGCACCCTTGAAAAAATGGATATTGATAGGATGAAGTACACTAATAATGTTAATGATGGAGGGGACATTAAGACATCAATACCTTGCAAGCTTGTAGGAATGTTCGAGGCACTAGAAAAGAATTATGATTGGATTGTTCCTGAAAATTTATTTGATGAGAATAGCAAGCCTAAGAGTAATGAAAAGGGAGCCTCTGAAACTTACATAGATAAGATAACATGCATTGTAGAGGAAACTCCCAACTCCCAAGGTAATGATGTTGATGCTTCATCTCTTGATAATACTTGATTTGCACTTTCTGCGCCTAGCTGAAAGGCGTTAAAGAAAAGCGCTTATGGGAGACAACCCATGTTTTTACTACAGTACTTTGTTTTATATTTGAGTCTTGGAAGTTGTTTACTACTGTAGCAACCTCTCCTTATCATGTTTTTGTGCCAAGTAAAGTTTCTATGTTAAAGTTGATGTTATATTTGGGATCGCTGCGCAGAAACAGCATTGCTGTCTGTCACGAATTCTGGCATAAGTCTCTGTAAAAAATTCAAAAAAATCTGCAAAATTACGAGCGTGATCCTCAGATATGTACGCAACTTTCATTAGTTTTGAGTTTTCCATTTGACCAAGTCTAGTGCCCCTTTCAGGTTCGTCTTTACGGACTGTTCTGTTTTTGACAGATTCTGCCTTTTATTTCGCATTGCCGTATTTGCTATGTTGGATGAATTTCTTTGATCCATTAATGTCCAGTAGCTTTGTGCAATGTCCAGAAGTGTTAAGAATGATTGTGTCACCTCTGAATATGTGAATTTTTAATTGTGCACTAACCCTCTAATGAGTTTGCTTGAAGTTTGGTGTGAAGGAAGTTTTCAAGGGTCAAGAGAGGAGTATGATATACTATGATCAAGAGGAGTGAAACTCTAAGCTTGGGGATGCCCCGTGGTTCATCCCTGCATATTTTAAGAAGACTCCAGCGTCTAAGCTTGGGGATGCCCAAGGCATCCCCTTCCTCATCGACAACATCATCAGGTTCCTCCCCTGAAACTATATTTTTATTCAGTCACATCTTATGTGCTTTGCTTGGAGCGTCGGTTTGTTTTGTTTTTGTTTTTGTTTGAATAAAATGGATCCTAGCATTCACTGTATGGGAGAGAGACACGCTCCGCTGTTGCATATGGACAAATATGTCCTTAGGCTTTACTCATAATGTTCAAGGCGAAGGTTGAAACTTCTTCGTTAAATTGTTATATGGTTGGAATCGGGAAATGCTACATGTAGTAATTCTAAAATGTCTTGGATAATGTGATACTTTGCAATTGTTGTGCTCATGTTTAAGCTCTTGCATCATATAATTTGCACCCATTAATGAAGAAATACATAGAGCTTGCTAAAATTTGGTTTGCATATTTGGTCTCTCTAAGGTCTAGATAATTTCTAGTATTGAGTTTTGAACAACAAGGAAGACGGTGTAGAGTCTTATAATGTTTACAATATGTCTTTTATGTGAGTTTTGCTGCACCTGTTCATCCTTGAGTTTGCTTCAAATAACCTTGCTAGCCTAAACCTTGTATCGAGAGGGAATACTTCTCATGCATCCAAAATCCTTGAGCCAACCACTATGCCATTTGTGTCCACCATACCTACCTACTACATGGTATTTCTTCGCCATTCCAAAGTAAATTGCTTGAGTGCTACCTTTAAAATTTCATCATTCGCCTTTGCAATATATAGCTCATGGGACAAAATAGCCTTAAAAACTATTGTGGTATTGAATATGTACTTATGCACTTTATCTCTTATTAAGTTGCTTGTTGTGCGATAACCATGCTTCTGGGGACGCCATCAACTATTCTTTGTTGAATATCATGTGAGTTGCTATGCATGTCCGTCTTGTCTGAAGTAAGAGAGATCTACCACCTTAATGGTTGGAGCATGCATATTGTTAGAGAAGAACATTGGGCCGCTAACTAAAGCCATGAATCATGGTGGAAGTTTCAGTTTTGGACATATATCCTCAATCTCATGTGAGAATATTAACTGTTGCCACATGCTTATGCATTAAAGAGGAGTCCATTATCTGTTGTCCATGTTGTCCGGTATGGATGTCTAAGTTGAGAATAATCAAAAGCGAGAAATCCAAAATGCGAGCTTTCTCCTTAGACCTTTGTACAGGCGGCATGGAGGTACCCCTTTGTGACACTTGGTTGAAACATGTGTATTGCGATGATCCGGTAGTCCAAGCTGATTAGGACAAGGTGCGGGCACTATTAGTATACTATGCATGAGGCTTGCAACTTGTAAGATATAATTTACATAACTCATATGCTTTATTACTACCGTTGAAAAAATTGTTTCATGTTTTCAAAATAAAAGCTCTAGCACAAATATAGCAATCGATGCTTTCCTCTTTGAAGGACCTTTCTTTTACTTTTATTGTTGAGTCAGTTTACCTATCTCTCTCCACCTCAAGAAGCAAACACTTGTGTGAACTGTGCATTGATTCCTACATACTTGCATATTACACTTGTTATATTACTTTGCATTGACACTATCCATGAGATAATACATGTTATAAGTTGAAAGCAACCGTTGAAACTTAATCTTCCTTTGTGTTGCTTCAATACCTTTACTTTGATTTATTGCTTTATGAGTTAACTCTTATGCAAGACTTATTGATGCTTGTCTTGAAGTACTATTCATGAAAAGTCTTTGCTTTATGATTCATTTGTTTACTCATGTCATTACCATTGTTTTGATCGCTGCATTCATTACATATGTTTACAATAGTATGATCAAGATTATGATGCCATGTCACTCCAGAAATTATCCTTGTTATCGTTACCTACTCGAGGACGAGTAGGAATGCTGATACGTCTTCGACGTATCGATAATTTCTTATGTTCCATGCTACATTATTGATGATATATACATGTTTTATGCACATTATATATCGTATTTACGCATTTTCCGCACTAACCTATTAACAAGATGCCGAAGAGCGAGTTGCTATTTTCTGCTGTTTTTGGTTTCAGAAATCCTAGTAAGGAAATATTCTCGGAATTGGACGAAATCAACGCAGGGTCCTATTTTTGCACGAAGCTTCCAGAAGACCGAGGGGAAAGGAAGTGGGGCCACGAGGCGCGCACACTAGGGCGGCGCAGGCCTTGGCCCGCGCCGGCCTGGTGTGTGGGGCCCTCGTGTGGCCCCCGCGTTGCCCTTCCGCTACTTAAAGTCTTCGTCGCGAAACCCTCTGTGCGAGCCACGATACGAATACCTTCCAGAGACGCCGCCGCGAATCCCATCTCGGGGGATTCGGGAGATCGCCTCCGGCACCGGAGAGGGGAATCATCTCCCGAAGGACTCTTCATCGCCATGATCGCCTCCGGAGTGATGAGTGAGTAGTTCACCCCTGTACTATGGGTCCATAGCAGTAGCTAGATGGTCGTCTTCTCCTAATTATGCTTCATTGTTGGATCTTGTGAGCTGCCTAACATGATCAAGATCATCTATACGTAATACTATATGTTGTGTTTGTCGGGATCCGATGGATAGAGAATACTATGTTATGGTGATTATCAATCTATTACTTATGTGTTGTTTATGATCTTGCATGCTCTCCGTTATTAGTAGAGGCTCTGGCCAAGTTTTTGCTCTTAACTCCAAGAGGGAGTATTTATGCTCGATAGTGGGTTCATGCCTCCATTAAATCTGGGACAGTGACAGAAAGTTCTAAGGTTGTGGATGTGTTGTTGCCACTAGGGATAAAACATTGATGCTATGTCTAAGGATGTAGTTGTTGATTACATTACGCACCATACTTAATGCAATTGTCTGTTGCTTGCAACTTAATACTGGAAGGGGTTCGGATGATAACCTGAAGGTGGACTTTTTAGGCATAGATGCATTTGGATGGCGGTCTATGTACTTTGTCGTAATGCCCAATTAAATCTCACTATATTTATCATATCATGTATATGCATTGTTATGCCCTTTTCTATTTGTCAATTGCCCGGCTGTAATTTGTTCACCCAACATGCTTTAATCTTATGGGAGAGACACCTCTAGTGAACTGTGGACCCCGGTCCTATTCTTTACATCGCATACAATCTACTGCAATAATTGTTCTTTACTATTTTCTTCGCAAACAATCATCTTCCACAATACGGTTAATCCTTTGTTACATCAAGCCGGTGAGATTGACAACCTCACTTTTTCGTTGGGGCAAAGTACTTTGTTGTGTTGTGCAGGTTCACGTTAGCGCCGGAATCCCTGGTGTTGCGCCGCATCATTCGCCACCATCAACCTTCAACGTGCTTCTTGGCTCCTCTGGTTCGATAAACCTTGGTTTCTTTCTGAGGAAAACTTGCCTGTGCGCATCATAACTTCCTGGGGGCCAGCGTCTCAGAGGGCCGGCTGAGCGCCGAGGACCTCCTCTGCACCTACACCGAGCGCCGGGTGCTGCCGCTCCAGATGCGTGTCCACAAAATTGGGCACATGTCTGGCCGGTTTGATCCAACCCGGACATCCAAGATCGAGCTCACCAGGGCCCAGGTCGCCCGCCGGGTGAACAACATCACCAAGGCCAACATGCCGGAGAACTGGGACTGGGGGCTGATGCCTCACGACCGAGCATCGCCGCCTGAGTTGGTAAGGCTTTGCTCTTTGGCCGACTTCCGGCTTGCGGCTGCATGGCCGACTTGACACTTCGTTTTGTTTTCAGCTTTTCGACCGCCAGGGCATCGAGGACGGCGACCTGGCGGAGAAGATCTGGACGCCGGATCATGCTGATCCGGCTGACCAAGCCGGCGACCAAGCCGACGACGAGTTGCCGGAGGTGCCGGACCAGGGCGGCCAAGGGGAGCATAACCCGCCGTCCTCGCCAGAGCAACGGGAGGAGGAGGAGCCGGCAACGTCTGCTACGGGGCCGATCCCCGCGGTGCCTCTGCGCATGAGGCCGCCTGCCGCGTCGGCGACTTCTGCGCCCAAGAGGAAGAAGCGGGCCGGCGGCGGGTCCACGGCCGCGCTGGAGAGCAGGGCC
This sequence comes from Lolium multiflorum, assembly GCA_030979885.1. Lineage (NCBI taxonomy): Eukaryota > Viridiplantae > Streptophyta > Magnoliopsida > Poales > Poaceae > Lolium > Lolium multiflorum. The sequence goes on along the minus strand of CM061751.1, from coordinate 147,396,778 downwards.
AAGCAGCGCCAGCTAGGGCCCAAGAAGGTTCCAGAGGCGACCGGGTGAGTCCTTTTTTCTTTGTTGTTTGATTCCTTTTCTTTCCTTTCTTTGTATTCATCTTCTTTTGCTTGTCCGACTAGGGCTGCCATAAAGTTCACTCAGGGCGGCGGCCCTCGGCCGGCTTCCCGCGTTGTGCCGACGCACCCGCTGCTAAGGAGGGAGCCAACACCGCCGCCTTGACGCAACGCGCGCGCTGCCCGTCGTCATCGTGCGCCTGCGACCACGCCTCCTTACTGCGGGGGCATCTTCTTCAGGCCTCCTCTGCGCGCCGCGCGGGCGCCAGGGTGAGTCGGTCCACAGGCCCACTCTAGACGAATTGTTTCCGCGCGGGTGCTCCCTTTGTTGGGGCTGCGGCCGGGGCGGCAGGGTGCGCCGCCGCGGCCGGAGGCCGGCGGGGCTGTGCCGCTGAAACTAGGCGGCGGCTGCGCCGCTGAGGGGCCTTCCGACGCCGGAGAAGGCGGCCCCCATCGGCCGGCCCGCCGCGCCGCCTCCGGCTTCGGAGCCGCCGGGGGGAGCCGGCCGGGAAGGAGCCGTTGAGGGAGGAGCCAGCGCGCTCGAGGGACGCCGACTCCCGGGCGTTGGTGAGTACTAAGGGTCCGTCGGAGCCGCCTTCAGGCCTCCACGTGGCCAAGGGTGCTCGGCTGTTGAGCGTGCCTTCCGCCTCCGACTCCAGCCTTGGTTCGGCTGGCACCATGGAGAAGGCGTGGCACCAGGCGGATTCCTGCGAGGTGATCAGCCGGGAGGGGCAGCCAGGCACGGCGCCCATGAAGATGTTCTTCTCCGGCTTCCGTGCTAGCCTCAAGGCCAAAGCCGCCGAGGCCAAGCTAGCGACGGCGGAGGATCTTGACAAGGTAAGTGTCTTCTCTTGTTTGCAAATTTATTGTTATCCTGGTAGCCCTCCGAAGCATGGGCCGGCTGCTTGGAGCCGGTCCGGGTTTCGTTTAAACAACTGACTTTCTCCCAGATGGTTGCGGAGCGACGCACCGTCTTGTACAACCAGGTGGTGACCAGCTACCACAAGGCCAAGATTGAGCGGGCCGCCTTAGCTCGCAAGCTGGAGGCCGTCAAGGGTGGGATTTTCTTCCTTTTGTCTTGACTTCTTTTTCTTTGATTTCATTCGGCTATTTCTTGTCGTCTTGCAGCTGAAGCTGCTCGGGTTCCGCAGCTGGAGGAGGATCTTCGGATCGCCCGCGCCCAGTGCGCCGAGAGCGAGGAGGCGGGCCGGGCTGCTGCTGCCAAGCTGAGGGTAGCCGACGGCGAGCTGACTCGGCTGCGCAAGCTTGAGGCTAACCATCTCAAGGAGCTGGCCGCCCTCAGGAAGGCTGAGGAGGAGAAGGTGGAGGGCCTGTCCAAGCGGCTGGAGGAGGTGGACCGGCAGCGGCTTGAACTTCGGCGAGAGGTGACCGCTAAATCTGAAGAGCTGTCGGCCACCGCCAAGCGGTGGGTGGAGGAGATTGGCAGGCTCGACCGCGACTTGGCGGGTGAGTCCTTGCATTCTTTTCTTTCCTTCCCCTTTGCCGGCTTTCGGCTGTCGGCTGCCAGCTTAGGTTGGCAGCGGCGGCAGTGATCTTTCGCTGTCTCCATCTTGGTGGGGGCAGTCGGTTCTTGCGGCTGCCGCCGGTTTACTAGGACCGAAATCTCCATCTTCAGGCTGGGGCAGTCGGTTCTTGCCAGCTGCCAGTCTACTAGAACTTCGGAATCTCCATCTTATGAGGCGATCGGTTCTTACTGTGTTCACCATCGATCTTGCAGGCGACGGAAAGCTAGGATATGGGTTTACATCGGCTGATGAGCTAGAAGAGATTGACATTGGTCCTGGGGATAAGCCACGACCAACGTTTATCAGCAAAAAGTTAGAACCGCATCTGAGGGGCCCGATGATAGCTTTGTTGAAGGAGTACCCAGACTGCTTAGCCTGGGATTACACGAGATGCCCGGGTTAGACCGGAGCATCATCGAGCATCGCTCCCTACGAAGAAAGGATTTCGTCCGTTCCAGCAGAGAGCACGACAAATGAAGGCCGAAATTTTAGAAGAAGTCAAGAAAGAGATCGCTAAAATGTTGAACGCGGGGTTCATTAGGCCATGCAGGTACGCTGAATGGATTTCTAATGTCGTACCTGTGGAGAAAAAGGATGGCCGATGGCGCGTCGCCATAGATTTTCGGAATCTCAATAATGCCACTCCAAAGGATGAGTATCCGATGCCAGTAGCAGAGACATTGATCAATGCGGCTGCTGGTCATAAGGTTTTAAGTTTCATGGACGGCAATGCCGGTTACAACCAAATTTTCATGGCTCCAGAAGATATACACAAGACTGCATTCAGAGTACCAGGATCAGTGGGCTTGTTTGAATACGTAGTCATGACATTTGGGCTGAAAAATGCCGGCACAACATACCAAAGAGCCATGAATTACATCTTTCATGATCTGATCGGCAAATTGGTGGAGATTTATATTGATGACGTGGTAGTCAAGTCTGTTTCAGTGGAAGGACACTTGGAGGATTTGCGACAAATCCTGGACCGAACTAGAAAATTCGGCCTAAGAATGAATCCAAAGAAGTGTGCCTTTGGTGTAACGGCCGGTCAATTCTTGGGTTTCTTGGTTCATGAACGCGGAATTGAGATCGGCCTGAAAAGCCAGGAAGCAGTGCGAACAATGAAGCCACCTACCACGAAGAAGGAACTCCAGCGTCTCATCGGCAAGATCAACTTCGTCAGAAGGTTCATCTCCAACCTGTCGGGACGAATTGAGCCGTTCATGGGGCTGGTAAAAATTAAATCAGATGACGAGTTCCACTGGGGGCAGAACAACAGCGGGCGTTTGACGAGATTAAAGAATATCTGACGAAGCCACCTGTGTTGGTGCCACCCCAGCAAGACAGGCCATTCTATGTTTACTTGTCAGTGGCTGACACTTCCATTGCTTCAGTGGTGGTGCAAGTTTATGATGGCCTGGAGAGAGTTGTTTTCTACCTCAGTAGAAGGATGTTGGATGCAGAAACGAGGTACCCTGAGATTGAGAAGTTGTGCCTCTGCCTGTTTTTTACCTGCACCAAGCTTCACCACATCCTGTGTGCGGAGATTGTCGTCATCTGCAAATCAGATGTCATCAAACATATGTTGTCGGCTCCTGTGTTGAAAGGCCGACTCGGTAAATGGATGTTTGCATTATCGGAATTTGATATCCGGTATCAGCCTGCGAAGGCAGTCAAGGGACAAGCGGCCGATCTTATTGCTGAACGGATCAATACTGATATAGCTCCACTGTCTGTACGTGCATGGGCCATGTTTTTCGATGGATCGGTTTGTGATGGTGGTTGTGGCATCGGTATTCTAATCGTGTCGCCCCGGGGGGCAACATATTCCTTCTCCATCAGGTTACCTACCCCTTGCACCAACAATGTTGCCGAGTATGAAGCCATACGCAAGGGAATGGAGTTGCTATTAGAAGCCGGGGCAGAGGCAGTGGAACTTTTTGGAGACTCCAAGTTGGTGATTTCTCAACTCACGGAGGAATACAAATGTGAGAGCGAGTCGCTCTTCCCATTATGGATGCAATGCCGTGAGCTGATGGCACAATTTAAGTATATAAACTTCAATTGGATCTCAAGGTCGCAGAATGCCGAAGCCAACGATCTCGCACAGATGGCGTCGGCTACAGGACGTAGCAGATGGAGCCGATGTTCAGGTTCAGTTCATGGAGCAGGATGATTGGAGAGCCGATATCTTCAATTACTTGAAAGATTCGGCTGGGGGCACCTAAACGGATAAGATACAAGGCCATGAAGTACGTCCTGATTGGAGATGACATGTTCTATAGGACTTTGGAAGGCTTACTTCTCAAATGTTTGGGACCAGCCGAGTCGAATCGGCTCTTACGAGGTACATGAAGGTGCCTGTGGAACTCACCAATCGGCTCATAAGATGAAATGGCTGATCAGGCGATCAGGGTTTTATTGGCCCACCATGCTTGAGGACTGTTTTAATTATTATAAAGGGTGTCAAGCATGTCAGAAGTTTGGAAGCATTCAGATGGTACCTGCATCAGCAATGAACCCCATCATCAAGCCGTGGCCGTTTCGAGGGTGGGGCATGGATATGATCGGCAAGATACATCCTCCTTCGAGCAAAGGCCATGCGTGGGTGTTGGCCATTACATATTACTTCACTAAATGGGTGGAGGCCGTCCCTATGAGATCAGTGGCATCAAAAGATGTTATCAGTTTTGTGAAGGAACATGTCATTCACAGATTCGGGATTCCCCAGACTATCACGACCGATGGAGGTTCGGTTTTCGTTTCCCATGAGTTTAGAGAATTCTGCGAGGAGATGGGAATTAAGCTGATCCGATCGTCTCCATATTATGCTCAAGCGAATGGACAAGCTGAAGCGTCCAACAAGAGCCTTATCAAGCTGATTAAGAGAAAGATCGACGAGTATCCTAGACGTTGGCACGAGGTATTGTCGAAGCTTTGTGGGCTTACCGTATGTCATGTCATGGAGCGATCAAAACCTCGCCATATCATCTGGTCTATGGACAGGAAGCTGTACTACCCTGGGAAATCACGGCTGGATCGAGACGTGTTGCGTTTCAGAATGATTTAACATCTGAAGAATATGCAGCCCTGATGAGCGATAGCATTGAGGATGTGACGGAGCTCAGGCTGTGGTCGCTTGAGAAGATTAAGGAGAACAAAGCTAAGGTGGCTCGTGCATATAATAAGAAGGTGAGCCGAAGGAGTTCCACGTTGGTGATCTGGTATGGGAAGCTGTATTGCCATTGGGAACTAAGGATGCAGTATATGGTAAATGGTCTCCAAATTGGCATGGGCCGTACAGAGTCGACCAAGTTTTAAAGGGTAATGCATACATGCTCGAGCAGCTGGATGGTGTGAAATTCCCAGTGGCTGTCAATGGCCAGCATCTCCATCATCATTGCCTTCATTTGGCTAACGATGGATGACTCCAATTTCTTGAGGTCATCCAACGTAGTCGTTGTGCTATTGATGGGAGATGATGGAGCGGGTGGCACAAGGGAAGGTGACCCATTCGCCACACCCTTTCCTTGTTCGGCCATTTCTTAGGCGGTAAAGCCCGAGCAAGAAAACCTTGCTCTGATACCAATTGAATGGATCGTAGCGAACAAGAGGGGGTGAATGGTTGCTACGTCAAGTTTTAGCCTTTTTCAATTTTAGTGCAACGGAAGGTAAAGGTGATTGCTTTAGTGGTGTTGGTGATCCTACAATGATCCTAGAACAAGTGCAACAAGTAAAGGAACAACACAAGATAGTAAGAGTAAGGAGCGGGACAACCGGAGGGCGTGGAGACGAGGCGAGGTTTGTTGTCGCAGTTCCTCCCACAAAAGGGAGTACGTCTGCGTTGAGGAGGTGCTAGCCTCACACAAGAGGCTAGACGGCCACACCACGAAGGAAGGCCTCACCTTCTTCCTCGAGAGAGCTCCACAAAGGTGCTCCCCCTTCTCCACTAAGGCACCGGTCGAGGCGGTGATTCCTTCACAAGGTTGGGGCGAGCTCCACACCACAAGGAGGCTCCCAACAATCCATGGAACTAGTACAACACCAAGCTAGCCTCCATGGATGCACTTCTTCCAATGTCCCACAATAGGAACCCTACCACCAAGGTCCACTAAGGAATAACAAGGATTGGTGAAATATCTCTTGGTAGAACTATAGATCGGGATCTCCTCCACCATGATACGTCTCAAACGTATCTATAATTTCTTATGTTCCATGCTACTTTTATGACAATACTTGAATGTTTTATACATACTTTACAACATTATTATACATTTTCCGGCACTAACCTATTAACAAGATGCCGAAGCACCAGTTGTTGTTTTCTGCTGTTTTTGGTTTCAGAAATCCTAGTAAGGAAATATTCTCGGAATTGGACGAAAAACGCCCAGGGTCCTATTTTTCCACGAAGCTTCCTGAAGACCGAAGAGATAACAAAGTGGGGCCACGAGGTGGCCAGACCACAGGGCGGCGCGGCCCTGGCCCTGGCCGCGCGGCCCTATGGTGTGGGTCCCTCGTGACGCCCCCTGACCTTCCCTTCCGCCTACATATAGCCTTCGTCGCGAATACCTGTCGAGGCCACGATACGGAAAACCTTCCGGAAGACGCCGCCGCCGCGAATCCCATCTCGGGGGATTCGGGAGATCGCCTCCGGCACCTTGGAGAGGGGAATCATCACGGAGGCCTCTACATCATCATGCCCGCCTCCGGATTGATGCATGAGTAGTTCATCTTTGGACTATGGGTCCATAGCAGTAGCTAGATGGTTGTCTTCTCCGCTTGTGCTATCATTGTTATATATCTTGTGAGCTGCCTAACATGATCAAGATCATCTATTTGTAATGCTACATGTTGTGTTTGGTGGGATCCGATGAATCTAGAATACTATGTTAAGTTGATTATCAATCTATCATATATGTGTTGTTTATGTTCTTGCATGCTCTCCGTTGCTAGTAGAGGCTCTGGCCAAGTTGATACTTGTAACTCAAGAGGGAGTATTTATGCTCGATAGTGGGTTCATGCCTCCATTGAATCTGGGACAGTGACAGAAAGTTCTAAGGTTGTGGATGTGTTGTTGCTACTAGGGATAAAACATCGATGCTTTGTCTAAGGATATTTGTGTTGATTACATTACGCACCATACTTAATGCAATTATCTGTTGTTTACAACTTAATACTGGAGGGGGTGCGGATGCTAACCCGAAGGTGGATTATTTAGGCATAGATGCATGCTGGATAGCGGTCTATGTACTTTGTCATAATTAATGCTCTGATTAAATCACATAGTAATCATCGTTGATATGTATTGAATCTTGATTTGTCAATTGCCCACCTGTAATTTGTTCACCCAGCATGTTAGTTATCTTATTGGAGAGACACCACTAGTGAACTGGACCCCGGTCCATTCTTTTACATCTGAATACATTCTACTGCAATTATTGTTCTTACTATTCTTTGCAAACAAACACCATCTTCCACTCGATACGTTTAATCCTTTGTTTTTAGCAAGCCTGAGATTGACAACCTCACTATTACGTTGGGGCAAAGTATCTTGATTGTGTTGTGCGGGTTCCACGTTGGCGCCGGTTTCACTGGTGTTGCGCCGCACTACACTCCTCCACCAACAACCTTCACGTGCTTCTTGGCTCCTACTGGTTCGATAACCTTGGTTTCATACTGAGGGAAACTTGCTTCTATACGCATCATACCTTCCACTTGGGGTTCCCAACGGACGTGTGCATCTACGCGTATCACACCACTCCTCAAAATTTGGGCAAGATTGGTTGGATGGTTGGGGAGATCCTCAAGAATTAAGCTCAGCAACAATGGAGGGAGAGAGAGAAGAGATAAAAACGAGCTGGGGAAGAAGGAGCCTTTATATAGGCTCCTCCAAATCCAACCGTTATGTCCAGTTTTTGCCTAAGCGGTACTACGCTTTGGGAGCGGTACTACCGCTCTGAGTTCGAATTCCCGATCTGGTCCATGTGGACGCAGAGCGGTACTACCGCTAGAGGTACCGCTTGAGGTACCGCAATGGGGTCCAAACCTTACTGGATCCAAAGCGGTACCGGAGCGGTACCAAAGCGGTACGCCGTAACTTAGTTACGGTACTGGCGGTACCATGGGCGGTACTACCGCTCGTGAGCGGTACTACCGCTCCAGGTACCGCAGAGGTACCACAACTCATACTGGGGGACAAATCAGCTCGGAACTCGGAGCGGTACCGTGGGCGGTACCTATAGGGGTAGCGGTACTACCGCTCGGTGCGGTAGTACCGGCCTGGCTAAAACTGGTTTTCTCCTCTTTTTCTCTCCAGCCATGTCACCTCGCTAAACACACACAAAACCAGAAAACCTATGACTACCTATAACTACGCTTCAGTCCTCCGATCTTGACGTGTCCAACGAGGTCACCGTGCATTTGCAAATCTAGCAATGATACTCAAAACACACGGTGAGATAACTCAAGTGTTGTCATCAAACACACAAAACACGGGGTTTAGACTTGGCTCTTTCATTTCCTGTGTAGGATTTCTGAAACCAAAAACAGCAGAAAATAGGAACTGGCGCTTCGGCATCTTGTTAATAGGTTAGTACCGGAAAATGCATCAAAATGATGTAAAGTGTATATAAAACATGTGAGTATTGTCATAAAACTAGCATGGAACATAGGAAATTATAGATATGTTTGAGACGTATCAGTGGCAGCGGCTCCTGTAGGGGCGGAGGTCTTGGGGGCGCGGCCCCTTGCCCCTTATTCTTCCTTGGACTTGGTGCTGGTGTGGAGGAGGTTCTCGCCTCCCGGCAGCTGCCAAGTAGAGGATTTTCTTAATAATGGACGGGTGCCTTCAAAAGTACGGTTTCCTCTCAATATATAGAGGTGGAGATGCAATCTTGGCCATAGGATGGATGCCCCTTTGATCTAAGGGCTTAAGAATATCTAGAACCTTCCTAGGATTCCTCCGTCCTTTACGAGCTCATAAAGTCGTGGCTTGGTGATACATCTCAAATGTATCTACTTTTCCAAGAACTTTGCTCGAAGATTAGCTCCGAAATAGACCATACTTGGATAAAAACTAAATTTGATTCTGTTTTTAGCAAAGTCTTGTTTTTGTCAGTTTTCGCAGGAAATAAAAGCAGGGAAAAATACCAGGGGAGTTTTTCATGAAAAGAGAGGACCTTGTCGTGGTATCGTCATGACATATTCCATAGGGTGGCTAATCGAGGTGGTTCCTAGTGGTCTCACGGCGGTATCCGGATGCGGGTATGGGGACGAGTGACACGGTCGACGTACCCAGGTTCGAGGCCCTCCTGTGGAGGTAACACCTCTACTCCTGCTATGAGTGTATATGATGATATCACAGTACAATGGTGCTCCTAGAGCTGTATCCGGCTGCTCCTGGGAGGCTAAGGTAGACGAAGGTCTCTCTCACGGGCAGCGCTAAGACTAGAGTGAGTAAGAAGTGATCGATCGTCCCCCGCACGAGGGGGTAGCCCAGCTTATATAGGCGCTGGCACTTTACATAGAAGTCCCTATAGTCTAGTGGCCGGCTTGGCCGGCTCCGGCTTCCGCTCCTTCCCGAGGCGTTGACGTCAGGGAGCCGTTGAGGCGTAGTGGCACGTCCCATCCGCCTGCCCAGTCAGCGGTATGGCGAGGAGGTGTCTCTGTCGCCATCATGCCCTGTAGCCGGTACGGACCGACGTACGCCATGATGGCCTGTCCGCCGCGTGGCACTGTTGCTCCACAGTGCCCCGCGCTTTGAGGTCAGCGTGGACCTTCGAACCCGGACCACCTACCCAGTTCCTTCTAGTGCAAGACTCGCCAGCCTCGAGTCGGTCTAAGGTACAAACCCCAGTCGGATATGGCTTGTAGAAGCCGGCCTAGCTGCAGCGTTGAAGGTCGTAGCCAGGCCGACTAGGACTTAGAGCCGCCCGGCTCAGGAGCAGCAACACGGCTCCAGTGGCTGCTCCTCGGCCGGCCTTTGCCGCGAGCCGGCCAACCTTGAGCCGGCTGCTCCGCGTCCATTGCCCTACCCGGGGTCTTCCCCCCGACATTAGCCCCGAAGCTGGCAAGGTCCTGCGTTAAGAAGGACCTTGGCAGGTTTTCCTGGCTTCTAGATATCCCTCGTATGTATCTGGCGGCTCTGGAGGGCGGCGAGAATTTTCATTCAGCGGCTCGCCCTCATCGCTCGCTTTGTCCGCTTCCTCTAGCCGACGTTTCTTTTGCAGCAGCTGCTTTTACAAGTGTTGATGACGCCTCGTCTTGCTACAAGAGTTTGGGGCCGGATTGATTTTAACGTCGACTCCCGCTTGGCGCCGGGTCTCGCCGCCTCGGGCCTTGCGCCGGCACCAGACCCGACGGCTGGTCGCTGTGGCCGTTTCGTATAGTCACATCGTTGTCTCCTCCGGATCCTTTGCGGTCGTGGGCAACGTGGTGCGGCCGTTTCCAGTAACCGTTGTGATCGTGGGCGGAGTTACGGCGCAATAAATCCGGGGACGTGGCCCACGTTTGCCACTTGGAGGCCAACCGCCCGTGGCAGGCGGCTATAAATGCCGCGGGGGAGGCACCGAGGCGGCTACTTGCCCCTTTCTTCCTCCTCGCGCTCCCGCTTTTCGCTCAAGCCCTTCACCGCTCCGGCGCGGTTCCTCCACCGTTTCCCTGGCGAACTCCGGCGGGCAGCTGCCCCGACGTTCTTCCGCCGGGTGATACGTCTCCAACGTATCGATAATTTCTTATGTTCCATGCTTCATTATTGATGATATCTACATGTTATATGCACACTTTATGTCGTATTTATGCATTTTCTGGAACTAACCTATTAACAAGATGCCGAAGAGCCAGTTGCTGTTTTCTGCTGTTTTTGGTTTCAGAAATCCTAGTAAGGAAATATTCTCGGAATTGGACGAAATCACCGCCCAGGGTCCTATTTTGCACGAAGCTTCCAGAAGACCGAAGGGGAGTCGAAGTGGGGCCACGAGGTGGCCGGGTGACGGGCGGCGCGGCAGCCCTGGCCGCGGCCCTGTCCCAGGGCCCTCGTGCGCCTCTTGACCTGCCCCGCCTACTTAAAGCCTCCGTCACGGCGATGCAGAGCCACGATACGGAAAACCTTCGAGACGCAGCCGCCGCGAATCCCATCTCGGGGATTCAGGAGATCGCCTCCGGCACCCTGCCGGAGAGGGGATTCATCTCCCGGAGGACTCTACACCGCCATGGTCGCCTCCGGAGTGATGAGTGGGTAGTTCACCCCTGGACTATGGGTCCATAGCAGTAGCTAGATGGTTGTCTTCTCCTTATGTGCTTCATTGTTGGATCTTGTGAGCTGCCAACATGATCAAGATCATCTATCGTAATTCTATATGTTGTGTTTGTCGGGATCCGATGGATAGAGAATACTATGTTATGGTGATTATCAATCTATTACTTATGTGTTGTTTATGATCTTGCATGCTCTCCGTTATTAGTAGAGGTTCTGGCCAAGTTTTTACTCTTAACTCCAAGAGGGAGTATTTATGCTCGATAGTGGGTTCATGCCTACATTGATACCTGGGACAGTGACAGAAAGTTCTAAGGTTGTGTTGTGCTGTTGCCACTAGGGATAAAACATTGATTCTATGTCTAAGGATGTAGTTGTTGATTACATTACGCACCATACTTAATGCAATTGTCTGTTGCTTTGCAACTTAATACTGAAGGGGTTCGGATGATAACCTGAAGGTGGACTTTTTAGGCATAGATGCAGTTGGATGGCGGTCTATGCACTTTGTCGTAATGCCTAATTAAATCTCACTATATTTATCATGTCATGTATGTGCATCGCGGTGCCCTCTCTATTTGTCAATTGCCCGACTGTAATTTGTTCACCCAACATGCTTTTATCTTATGGGAGAGACACCTCTAGTGAACTGTGGACCCCGGTCCATTCTTTTATACTGAAATACAATCTCTGCAATACTTGTTTTCTTGTTTTCTTGCAAACAATCATCTTCCACACAATACGGTTAATCCTTTGTTACAGCAAGCCGGTGAGATTGACAACCTCACTGTTTCGTTGGGACAAAGTACTTGGTTTGTGTTGTGCAGGTTCCACGTTGGCGCCGGAATCCCTGGTGTTGCGCCGCACTACATTTCGCCGCCATCAACCTTCAACGTGCTTCTTGGCTCCTCCTGGTTCGATAAACCTTGGTTTCTTTCTGAGGGAAAACTTGCCGCTGTGCGCATCATACCTTTCTCTTGGGGTTCCCAACGGACGTGTACATCTACGCGCATCACCGGGCCGTCGCCGCCGCTCCGCCAAACCGGCGTCACGGGGCCGCGCGCGTCAACAGCACGCTTGTCTCCACCGCGTTCTCCTCCGGTGAGGAGCGGCTCTTCTTCGCCATTCCGTCTCTCCTGGTCCTCCTCTTCTTCTTCTTCGTCGATGGCCCAGCCGAGCGGTTCCTGGAGGGGCTCGTATATGCGCGAGGACGACATCGCGCGGCTGGTGCGCCTCCGCCGGATTCCGGCGGGGGTGGCCACGAGGGTGCCCGGCGACGAGATCGAGCCCAGGCCGGAACCCGGCGAGCGCGTGGTCTTCGGGGCGCACCTCGATCGAGGGTTGGGCCTGCCGCCCTTCTTCCGCGAATTCCTGGACTTCTTCGGCTTGCAGCCTCACCATCTGCCGGCCAACGCCTGCGTCCTCCTCAGCTGCTACGTGGCCTTCATGGAGGGCTACGCCGGCTTGTGGCCGGACGTCGAGTTTTGGAGCCGCCTCTTCTACATCAAGGCGCAGACGACTGACGGCCAGCTGAGGACCTGCGGCGCCGCCTCGATATACCCCCGCACAGGTACGTCCTTCCCGAAGATCCCGACGGTGGATTCGGTGAAGAACTGGCAAATGTCATTCTTCTACGTGAGGAACGACAACCGGCCTTCGACCGGCTCAACCTGCTGGAGTACAACCGGCGCCCCGACCAGCCGGCTCAACTGGGGCCACAACGCCAAGACGACGGACCCGGACGCAGAGGTAAACCTTCTGTGGGACTTCCTGGGGGCCAGCGTCACAGAGGGCCGGCTGAGCGCCGAGGACCTCCTCTGCACCTACACCGAGCGCCGGGTGCTGCCGCTCCAGATGCGTGTCCACAAAATTGGGCACATGTCTGGCCGGTTTGATCCAACCCGGACATCCAAGATCGAGCTCACCAAGGCCCAGGTCGCCCGCCGGGTGAACAACATCACCAAGGCCAACATGCCGGAGAACTGGGACTGGGGGCTGATGCCTCACGACCGAGCGTCGCCGCCTGAGCTGGTAAGGCTTTGCTCTTGGCCGACTTCCGGCTTGCGGCTGCATGGCCGACTTGTTGCTTATTTTGTTTTGTTTTCAGCTTTTCGACCGCCAGGGTATTGAGGATGGCGACCTGGCGGAGAAGATCTGGACGCCGGATCATGCTGATCCGGCTGACCAAGCCGGCGACGACGAGTTGCCGGAGGTGCCCGACCAGGGCGGCCAAGGGGAGCATAATCCGCCGCCCTCGCCAGAGCAACGGGAGGAGGAGGAGCCGGCGACGTCGCTACGGGGCCGATCCCGGCGGTGCCCCTGCGCACGAGGCCGCCTGCCGCCTCGGCGACTTCTGCGCCCAAGAGGAAGAAGCGGGCCGTCGGCGGGTCCACGGCCGCGCTGGAGAGGCCAAGAAGCAGCGCCGGCTGGGGCCCAAGAAGGTTCCAGAGGCGGCCGGGTGAGTCCTTTTTCTTCGTTGTTTGATTCCTTTTCTTTCCTTTCTTTGTATTTATCTTCTTTTGTTTGTCCGACTAGGGCTGCCATAAAGTTCACCCAGGGCTGCGGCCCTCGGCCGCCCCGCGTTGTGCCAACGCACCGCGGCTAAGAGGAGCCAACGCCGCGCCTTCGACGCTTGCGCGTGCGCCGCCGTGTCATCGTGCGCCCTCGACCACGCCTCCTTCCGCGGGGGCATATTCTTCGGCTGTACCTCCTTGCGCCGGCGCGGTGCCCAGGGTGAGTCGGTCCACCGGCCTACGGGCGAGTTGTTTCCGCGCCGTGCTCCATTGTTGGGAGCCTGCGGCGGGGCCGCAGGGTGCGCCGGCGCCGGAGCTGGAACGGCGGGGCTGTGCCGCTGAGGGGACGCATCCGACGCCGGAGAAGGCGGCCCCCACCAGACCGACGTGCCGCCTCCGGCTTCGGAGCCGCCGAGTGGCCGGCCGGAAGGAGCCGTTGAGGAGAGGCGGCGCGCTCGAGGGACGCCGACTCCCGGGCGTTGGTGAGGATGAAGGGTCCGCCAGAGCCGTCTTCAGGCCTCCACGTGGCCAAGGGTGCCCGACTATTGAGCGTGCCGTCTGCCTCAGACTCCAGCCTTGGTTCGGCCGGCACCATGGAGAAGGCGTGGCACCAGGCGGATTCCTGCGAGGTGATCAGCCGGGAGGGGCAGCCCGGCACGGCGCCCATGAAGATGTTCTTCTCCGGCTTCCGCGCCAGCCTCAAGGCCAAAGCCGCTGAGACCGTTGCCCAGCTAGCAACGCTGGAGGATGATGACAAGGTAAATGTCTTCTCTTTTTTGCAATTTTATTGTTATCCTGGTAGCCCTCGAGGCATGGGCCGGCTGCTTGGAGCCGGTCCGGGTTCGCCTAAAACTGACTTTCTCTCAGACGGTTGCGGAGCGACGCACTGTCTTGTACAACCAGGTGGTGACCAGCTACCACAAGGCCAAGATCGAGCGGGCCGCCTTGGCTCGCGAGCTGGAGGCCGTCAAGGGTAAGATTTTCTTCCTTTTGTCTTGACCTTTTTCTTTGATTTCACGGCTAATGATTTTTCTTGTCATTTTGCAGCTGAAGCTGCTCGGGTTCCGCAACTGGAGGAGGATCTTCGGATCGCCCGCGCCCAGTGCGCCGAGAGCGAGGAGGCGGGCCGGGCTGCTGCTGCCAAGCTGAGGGTAGCCGACGGCGAGCTGACTCGGCTGCGCAAGCTTGAGGCTAACCATCTCAAGGAGCTGGCCGCCCTCAGGAAGGCTGAGGAGGAGAAGGTGGAGGGCCTGTCCAAGCGGCTGGAGGAGGTGGACCGGCAGCGGCTTGAACTTCGGCGAGAGGTGACCGCTAAATCTGAAGAGCTGTCGGCCACCGCCAAGCGGTGGGTGGAGGAGATTAGCCGGCTCGACCGCGGCTTGGCGGGTGAGTCCTTGTACTTTTCCTTTCCTTCCCCTTTGCCGGCTTTCGGCTGTCGGCTGCTAGCTTAGGGGAAGAAGCGGCCGGCAGCGGGTCCACGGCCGCGCTGGAGAGCAGGGCCAAGAAGCAGCGCCAGCTGGGGCCCAAGAAGGTTCCAGAGGCAACCGGGTGAGTCCTTTTTCTTCGTTGTTTGATTCCTTTTCTTTCCTTTCTTTGTATTTATCTTCTTTTGTTTGTCCGACTAGGGCTGCCATAAAGTTCACCCAGGGCGGCGGCCCTCGGCCGGCTTCCCGCGTTGTGCCGACGCACCCGCGGCTAAGGAGGGAGACTGTTGGAGATATGCCCAAGAGGCAATAATAAAAGTGGTTATTATATATCTTTATGTTTATGATAAATGTTTATATACCATGCTATAATTGTATTAACTGAAACATTGATACATGTGTGATATATAAACAACAAAGAGTCCCTAGTAAGCCTCTTAACTAGCTTGTTGATTAATAGATGATTAGTTTCATAATCATGAACATTGGATGTTATTAATAACAAGGTTATATCATTGTATGAATGATGTAATGGACACACCCAATTAAGCGTAGCATAAGATCACGTCATTAAGTTATTTGCTATAAGCTTTCAATACATAGTTACCTAGTCCTTATGACCATGAGATCATGTAAATCACTTATACCGGAAAGGTACTTTGATTACATCAAACGCCACTGCGTAAATGGGTGGTTATAAAGGTGGGATTAAGTATCCGGAAAGTATGAGTTGAGGCATATGGATCAACAGTGGGATTTGTCCATCCCGATGACGGATAGATATACTCTGGGCCCTCTCGGTGGAATGTCGTCTAATGTCTTGCAAGCATATGAATAAGTTCATAAGAGACCACATACCACGGTACGAGTAAAGAGTACTTGTCAGGAGACGAGGTTGAACAAGGTATAGTGTGATACCGATGATCAAACCTCGGACAAGTAAAATATCGCGTGACAAAGGGAATTGGTATCGTATGTGAATGGTTCATTCGATCACTAAAGTCATCGTTGAATATGTGGGAGCCATTATGGATCTCCAGATCCCGCTATTGGTTATTGGTCGGAGTGAGTACTCAACCATGTCCGCATAGTTCGCGAACCGTAGGGTGACACACTTAAAGTTGGATGTTGAAATGGTAGAACTTGAATATGGAATGGAGTTCGAATATTTGTTCGGAGTCCCGGATGTGATCCCGGACATCACGAGGAGTTCGGAATGGTCCGGAGAATAAGATTCATATATAGGATGTCATTTTATGTGAATAAAATGATGCGGAAGGTTCTATGGAAGGTTCTAGAAGGTTCTAGAAAAGTCCGGAAGAAACCACCAAGGAAGGTGGAGTCCACAAGGGACTCCACCTCCATGGCCGGCCAGCCCTAGTGGGGGTGGAGTCCCAAGTGGACTCCACCATAGGGGGCCGGCCACCCCCCACATGGGAGGTGGGAATCCCACCTTTGGGTGGGAGTCCTAGTTGGGCTAGGTTTCCCCCTCCTATGGAAGGTTTTGGTTTCGGGTCTTATTCGAAGACTTGGACACCAACACTTGGGATCCACCTATATATAGAGGGCCAAGGGGAGGGGGCCGGCCACCCAAAGCCACAAGCTTGGCCGCCCCCCATAGTGGCCGGCCACCCCCTCTCCCCAAACCCTAGCGCCCCGCTCCTCCACCATATCCCGCACGCTTAGCGAAGCTCCGCCGGATTTCTCCACCGCCACCGACACCACGCCGTCGTGCTGTCGGATTCAAGAGGAGCTACTACTTCCGCTGCCCGCTGGAACGGGGAGGTGGACGTCGTCTTCATCAACAACCGAACGTGTGACCGAGTACGGAGGTGCTGCCCGTTCGTGGCGCCGGAACCGATCGTGATCAAGATCTTCTACGCGCTTTTGCAAGCGGCAAGTGAACGTCTACCGCAGCAACAAGAGCCTCCTCTTGTAGGCTTTGGAATCTCTTCAAGGGTTAGTCTCGACAATCCCCTCGTTGCTACCGTCTTCTAGATTGCATCTTGGCTTGGATTGCGTGTTCGCCGTAGGAAAATTTTTGTTTTCTATGCTACGTTATCCTACAGTGGTATCAGAGCCGTGTCTATGCATAGATGGTTGCACGAGTAGAACACAATGGTTTGTGGGCGTTGATGCTCTTGTTATCTTTAGTTGAGTACTTTGCATCTTTGTGGCATAGTGGGATGAAGCGGCTCGGGCTAACTTTACATGACCGCGTTCATGAGATTTGCTCCACGCTTGACATGCAACTTGTATTGCATAAGTGGCTTTGCGGGTGTCTGTCTCTCCTACTATAGTGAAGATTCAATTTACTCTTCTATTGACAACACTAGTATCACCGTTGTGGTTCATGTTCGTAGGTAGATTGGATCTTGCTCGAAAACCCTAAACCACGTAAAATATGCAAACCAAATTAGAGAACGTCTAACTTGTTTTTGCAGGGTTTGGTGATGTGATATGGCCATAATGTGATGATGAATATGTATGAGATGATCATTATTGTATTGTGGCAACCGGCAGGAGCCTTATGGTTGTCTTTAAATTTCATGTTGAGTAGTATTTCAAAGTAGTTGTAATAGTTGCTACATGGAGGACGATCATGAAGACGGCGCCATTGACCTTGGTGCTTCGCCGACGATGATGGAGATCATGCCCGTTGATGATGGAGATCATGTCCGTGCTTTGGAGATGAAGATCAAAGGCGCAAAGACAAAAGGGCCATATCATATCACATATGAACTGCATGTGATGTTAATCCTTTTATGCATCTTATTTTGCTTAGATCGCGACGGTAGCATTATAAGATGATCCCTCTCACTAAAATCTCAAGATAATAAAGTGTTCATCCTTAGTAGCACCGTTATCAAGTCTTATCGTTTCGAAGCATCTCGTGATGATCGGGTGTGATAGATTCGATAAGTACATATGACGGGTGCAAGACAGTTTTGCACATGCGGATACTAAGGTGGCCTTGACGAGCCTAGCATGTAAAGACATGGTCTCGGAACACGTGATACCGAAAGGTAGAGCATGAATCATATGATTGATATGATGAACACTTTGAGTGTTCGCCATTGAAATTACATCTTGTCTCGTGATGATCGGGCATAGGTATGATGGATTTGGTTCGTGTGATCACTAAGACAATGCGAGGGATATTGTTTTGAGTGGGAGTTCACCTAGATTTTTAATTATGTAGAATTAAAATTTGAACTCAATTTGTCATAAACTTAGTCTAAACTATTGCAAATATGTTGTAGATATGGCGTCCTCAATCAATTTTAACCAGTTCCTAGAGAAAGAAAAGCTTAAGAGCAACGGTAGCAACTTCACCGACTGGTTCCGTCATGTGAGGATCTTCCTCAATGGCGGAAATCTGCAATATGTGCTTGATGCACCGCTAGGTGACCCTCCTGCAGAAACTGAAACCGATGAAGTAAAGAATGTTTACATGACTCGGAAAACTCGGTACTCTCAAGTTCAGTGTGCCATCTTATGCAGTCTGGAATCCGATCTTCAAAAACGTTTTGAGCACCACGATCCTCATGAGTTGATGAAAGAGTTGAAGACTATTTTTGAAACTCATGCGGCCGTGGAATGCTATGAAGCATCGAAACACTTTTTCAGCTGTATGATGGAAGAAGGCAGCTCCATTAGTGAGCACATGCTCGTTATGACCGGGCATGCGAAGAAACTCAGTGACTTGGGAATAGTGATTCCTAACAGACTGGGGATTAATCGTGTCCTTCAATCACTGCCACCAAGTTATAAGAACTTTGTGATGAACTACAATATGCAGAACATGAACAAGGAGTTTCCTGAACTCTTTGGCATGCTAAAAGCTGCTGAGATTGAGATCAAGAAAGAGCACCAAGTGTTGATGGTCAACAAGACCACCAGCTTCAAGAAACAGGGCAAGTCTAAAGGCAAGAACAAGAAGAGTGGCAAGAAAGCTGCCACGCCTCCTGTGAAACCTAAGTCTGGCCCTAAGCCTGATGCTGAGTGCTATTACTGCAAGGAGAAGGGACACTGGAAGCGTAATTGCTCCAAGTATTTGGCGGATCTGAAGAGCGGCCTTATCAAGAAGAAAGAAGGTATATCTGATATACATGTTATAGATGTTTATCTCACTAGTTCTCGTTCTAGTACCTGGGTATTTGATACTGGTTCGGTTGCTCATATTTGTAACTCGAAACAGGAACTAAAGAATAAACGACAACTGCTGAAAGATGAAGTGACGATGCGCGTTGGAAACGGATCCAAGGTCAATGTGATCGCAGTCGGGACACTTCCTCTACATCTACCTTCGGGATTAGTTTTAAGCCTAAATAATTGTTATTATGTACCCGCGTTGAGCATGAACATTATATCAGGATCTTGTTTAATGCAAGACGGTTATTCATTCAAGTCTGAGAATAATGGTTGTTCTATTTTTATGAATAATATCTTTTATGGTCGAGCACCACAAAAGAATGGCTTATTTCTGTTAGATCTCGATAGTAGTAATACGCATATACATAACATTGATGCTAAGCGAATTAAATTGAATGATAATTCTACTTATATGTGGCACTGTCGTCTTGGTCATATTGGAGTGAAACGCATGAAGAAACTCCATACCGATGGATTACTTGAATCACTTGACTTTGAATCACTTGATAGATGCGAAGCATGTCTGATGGGAAAAATGACTAAGACTCCATTCTCGGGTATGATGGAGCGAGCTACTGACTTATTGGAAATCATACACACAGATGTATGTGGACCAATGAGTGTAGCATCGCGCGGTGGTTATCGTTATGTTCTAACCTTCACAGATGATTTGAGTAGATATGGGTATATCTATTTAATGAAACATAAATCCGAAACTTTCGAGAAGTTTAAGGAATTCCAAAGTGAAGTAGAAAATCAACGTAACAAGAAGATTAAATTTCTACGATCTGATCGCGGAGGTGAATATCTGAGTTATGAGTTTAGCATGCATTTAAAGAAATGCGGAATACTTTCACAATTGACACCGCCGGGAACACCACAACGAAACGGTGTGTCCGAACGTCGTAATCGAACTCTCTTAGATATGGTTCGTTCTATGATGTCTCTTACTGATTTGCCGTTATCATTTTGGAGTTATGCATTAGAGACAGCCGCATTCACTTTAAATAGAGCACCATCAAAATCCGTTGAAACGACACCGTATGAATTATGGTTTAATAAGAAACCTAAGCTGTCGTTCCTAAAAGTTTGGGGTTGCGAAGCCTATGTAAAAAAGTTACAACCGGACAAGCTAGAACCCAAAGCGGAGAAATGCGTCTTCATAGGATACCCTAAGGAAACTATAGGGTACACTTTCTATCACAGATCCGAAGGCAAGATCTTTGTTGCTAAGAACGGAACCTTTCTTGAGAAAGAATTTCTCACTAAAGAAGTGACTGGAAGAAAAGTAGAACTCGATGAGATTGAAGAATCTCTACTCGTTGATCAGAGTAGCGCAGTACCGGAAAATGTTCCTGTACCACCTACACCGACAACAGAGGAAGCTAATGATAATGATCATGAAACTTCATATGAGACAGCTACTGAACCTCGCAGATCGACAAGGGATCGTGCCACTCCAGATTGGTATGATCCTTGTCTAAATGTCATGATTGTGGATAACAATGATGAAGACCCTGCGACGTATGAAGAAGCGATGATGAGCCCAGATTCCAACAAATGGCAAGAAGCCATGAAATCCGAAATGGGATCCATGTATGATAACAAAGTATGGACTTTGGTAGACTTACCTGATAGCCGCAAGGCTGTCGAGAATAAATGGATCTTCAAAAGAAAAACAGATGCTGATGGTAATATTACTGTCTATAAAGCTCGACTTGTCGCAAAGGGTTTCCGACAAATTCAAGGTGTTGACTACGATGAGACTTTCTCACCTGTAGCGAAGCTAAAATCTGTGAGGATTTTGTTAGCAATAGCTGCATTTTTCGATTATGAGATTTGGCAGATGGATGTCAAAACAGCGTTCCTTAATGGAGACATTGAGGAAGAGTTGTATATGGTACAACCCAAAGGTTTTGTCGATCCTAAAAATGCTGACAAAGTATGCAAACTTCAGCGTTCAATCTATGGACTGAAGCAAGCATCGAGAAGTTGGAACCGACGCTTTGATAAGGTGATCAAAGACTTCGGGTTTATACAGTGTCATGGAGAGGCCTGTATTTACAAGAAAGTGAGTGGGAGCTCTGTAGCATTCCTGATATTATATGTAGATGACATATTATTGATTGGGAATGATATAGAACTATTAAGCAGTGTAAAGGGTTATTTGAATAATAGTTTTTCAATGAAAGACCTTGGTGAAGCATCATACATATTAGGCATCAAGATTTATAGAGATAGATCAAGACGTCTAATAGGGCTATCACAGAGTACATACCTGGACAAGATTCTAAAGAAATTTAGAATGGACGAAAGTAAGAAAGGATTCTTACCTATGTTACCAGGCAAGGTCTTGAGTAAGACTCAAGGACCGGCTACGGCAGAAGAAAGAGAAAGGATGAGTCAGATCCCCTATGCCTCGGCAGTAGGCTCTATCATGTATGCCATGCTATGTACAAGACCGGATATAGCACATGCTGTTAGTTTGACTAGCAGATATCAAAGTGATCCAGGAATGGAACACTGGACAGCGGTCAAGAATATCCTGAAGTACTTGAAAAGAACTAAGGATATGTTTCTTTGTTATGGAGGTGACCAAGAGCTCGTTGTAACAAGTTACACCGATGCAAGTTGGAACACTGATCCTGATGACTCTAAGTCACAATCTGGGTACGTGTTTATATTGAATGGTGCTGCAGTAAGCTGGGCAAGCTCGAAGCAGTGCACGGTGGCGAAATCCTCAACAGAATCGGAGTACATAGCGGCTTCAGAGGCTTCATCAGAAGCGGTATGGATGAAGAGGTTCATTGTAGAGCTCGGTGTGGTTCCTAGTGCATTGGACCCATTTGTCATCTACTGTGATAATATGGGTGCCATCGCCAATGCACAAGAGCCAAGGTCACACAAGAGGCTGAAGCATATCAAGCTGCGTTACCACTCGATTCGCGAATACATCGAAGATGGAGAAGTAAAGATTTGCAAAGTACACACTGATCTGAATGTAGCAGATCCGTTGACTAAAGCTCTCCCTAGGGCAAAGCATGACCAACACCAGAATGCCATGGGTGTTAGGTATATTACAATGTAATCTAGATTATTGACTCTAGTGCAAGTGGGAGACTGTTGGAGATATGCCCAAGAGGCAATAATAAAAGTGGTTATTATATATCTTTATGTTTATGATAAATGTTTATATACCATGCTATAATTGTATTAACGAAACATTGATACATGTGTGATATGTAAACAACAAAGAGTCCCTAGTAAGCCTCTTAACTAGCTTGTTGATTAATAGATGATTAGTTTCATAATCATGAACATTGGATGTTATTAATAACAAGGTTATATCATTGTATGAATGATGTAATGGACACACCCAATTAAGCGTAGCATAAGATCACGTCATTAAGTTATTTGCTATAAGCTTTCAATACATAGTTACCTAGTCCTTATGACCATGAGATCATGTAAATCACTTATACCGGAAAGGTACTTTGATTACATCAAACGCCACTGCGTAAATGGGTGGTTATAAAGGTGGGATTAAGTATCCGGAAAGTATGAGTTGAGGCATATGGATCAACAGTGGGATTTGTCCATCCCGATGACGGATAGATATACTCTGGGCCCTCTCGGTGGAATGTCGTCTAATGTCTTGCAAGCATATGAATAAGTTCATAAGAGACCACATACCACGGTACGAGTAAAGAGTACTTGTCAGGAGACGAGGTTGAACAAGGTATAGTGTGATACCGATGATCAAACCTCGGACAAGTAAAATATCGCGTGACAAAGGGAATTGGTATCGTATGTGAATGGTTCATTCGATCACTAAAGTCATCGTTGAATATGTGGGAGCCATTATGGATCTCCAGATCCCGCTATTGGTTATTGGTCGGAGTGAGTACTCAACCATGTCCGCATAGTTCGCGAACCGTAGGGTGACACACTTAAAGTTGGATGTTGAAATGGTAGAACTTGAATATGGAATGGAGTTCGAATATTTGTTCGGAGTCCCGGATGATCCCGGACATCACGAGGAGTTCCGGAATGGTCCGGAGAATAAGATTCATATATAGGATGTCATTTTATGTGAATAAAATGATGCGGAAGGTTCTATGGAAGGTTCTAGAAGGTTCTAGAAAAGTCCGGAAGAAACCACCAAGGAAGGTGGAGTCCACAAGGGACTCCACCTCCATGGCCGGCCAGCCCTAGTGGGGGTGGAGTCCCAAGTGGACTCCACCATAGGGGGCCGGCCACCCCCCACATGGGAGGTGGGAATCCCACCTTTGGGTGGGAGTCCTAGTTGGGCTAGGTTTCCCCCTCCTATGGAAGGTTTTGGTTTCGGGTCTTATTCGAAGACTTGGACACCAACACTTGGGATCCACCTATATATAGAGGGCCAAGGGGAGGGGGCCGGCCACACCAAAGCCACAAGCTTGGCCGCCCCCCATAGTGGCCGGCCACCCCCTCTCCCCAAACCCTAGCGCCCCGCTCCTCCACCATATCCCGCACGCTTAGCGAAGCTCCGCCGGATTTCTCCACCGCCACCGACACCACGCCGTCGTGCTGTCGGATTCAAGAGGAGCTACTACTTCCGCTGCCCGCTGGAACGGGAGGTGGACGTCGTCTTCATCAACAACCGAACGTGTGACCGAGTACGGAGGTGCTGCCCGTTCGTGGCGCCGGAACCGATCGTGATCAAGATCTTCTACGCGCTTTTGCAAGCGGCAAGTGAACGTCTACCGCAGCAACAAGAGCCTCCTCTTGTAGGCTTTGGAATCTCTTCAAGGGTTAGTCTCGACAATCCCCTCGTTGCTACCGTCTTCTAGATTGCATCTTGGCTTGGATTGCGTGTTCCCCGTAGGAAAATTTTTGTTTTCTATGCTACGTTATCCTACAGCCAACACCGCCGCCTTCGATGCTTGCGCGCGCGCCGCCCGTCGTCATCGTGCCGCCTGCGACCACGCCTCCTTCTGCGGGGGCATCTTCTTCAGCTGTACCTCCTTCTGCGCCGCCTGGCAGAGGCGCCCAGGGTGAGTCGGTCCACCGGCCCACTCTAGGCAATTGTTTCCGCGCCGTGCTCCTTGTTGGGGCCTGCGGCGGGCCGCGGGGTGCGCGCAGCGGCCGAAGCTGGAGCCGGCGGGGCTGTGCCGCCTGAAACTAGAGCCGGCGGGGCTGCGCCGCCTGAGGGGACGCTTCCGATGCTGGAGAAGGCGGCCCCCACCGAACCGACTGCTTCGACTGCGCCGCCTCCGGCTTCGGAGCCGTCGAGGTGGGAGCCGGCCGGGAAGGAGCCGTTGAGGGAGGAGCCAGCGCGCTCGAGGGACGCCGACTCCCGGGCGTTGGTGAGTACTAAGGGTCCGTCGGAGCCGCCTTCAGGCCTCCACGTGGCCAAGGGTGCTCGGCTGTTGAGCGTGCCTTCCGCCTCCGACTCCAGCCTTGGTTCGGCTGGCACCATGGAGAAGGCGTGGCACCAGGCTGATTCCTGCGAGGTGATCAGCCGGGAGGGGCAGCCAGGCACGGCGCCCATGAAGATGTTCTTCTCCGGCTTCCGTGCTAGCCTCAAGGCCAAAGCCGCTGAGACCGTTGCCAAGCTAGCGACGCTGGAGGATGCTGACAAGGTAGGTGTCTTCTCTTGTTTGCAAATTTATTGTTATCCTGGTAGCCCTCCGAAGCATGGGCCGGCTGCTTGGAGCCGGTCCGGGTTTCGTTTAAACAACTGACTTTCTCCCAGATGGTTGCGGAGCGACGCACCGTCTTGTACAACCAGGTGGTGACCAGCTACCACAAGGCCAAGATTGAGCGGGCCGCCTTAGCTCGCAAGCTGGAGGCCGTCAAGGGTGGGATTTTCTTCCTTTTGTCTTGACTTCTTTTCTTTGATTTCATTCGGCTAATGATTTTTCTTGTCGTCTTGCAGCTGAAGCTGCTCGGGTTCCGCAACTGGAGGAGGATCTTCGGATCGCCCGCGCCCTGCGCCGAGAGCGAGGAGGCGGGCCGGGCTGCCGCTGCCAAGCGAGGGTGGCCGACGGCGGGCGGCGCGGCTGCGCAAGCTTGAGGCTAACCATCTCAAGGAGCTGGCCGCCCTCGGGAAGGCTGAGGAGGAGAAGGTGGAGGGCATGTCCAAGCGGAGGAGGTGGACCGGCAGCGGCAGAACCGGCGAGAGGTGACCGCTAAATCGAAGAGCCGGCCACCGCCAGCGGTGGGTGGAGGAGATTGGCAGGCTCGACCGCGACTTGGCGGGTGAGTCCTTGCATTCTTTCTTTCCTTCCCCTTTGCCCTTTCGGCTGTCGGGCCGGGGTTGCCGGCGGCAGAAATTGATCTTTCTTTGTCTCCATCTTCAGGCTGGGGCGATCGGTTCTTGCGGATGCCGCCGGTCTTACTTAGAGAAATCTCCATATTCAGGTGGGGCGATCGGTTCTTGCCGGCTGCCGCCGATCCTACTTAGGCTTCGAAATCTCCATCTTCTGTGGGGCGATCGGTTCTTCTGCCGCCGCCGATCTACTGAAAATTCGCAATTTTCTGCTTTCGATAGGCTTCTGACTTGTTTTTTCTTTGCAGCGGCCTTCCCTGAGGCGCAGGATGCGGAGTTAGCGGCAGGCCGGAGGCGCGGCAGGCTACGGGGAGCGAGCTCGGCTGCTTCTCCATGGACGACTACTGGCGTCCATGGCCGCCCGCGTCGAGCCCATCACGAAGCTTGGCTGGGAACTCCGGAAGGCGGCGGAGGAGCTGATCCGCTGCTGTGGCCGGCGAGACGGCTGCCGCAGGATCTTGCCAACCTCATCAAATGGCTGGAGACGGCGCCTGACCGCTTCCACGACTGGAAGGAGTCGGCTGCACGTGCCGGAGCCGATATGGCCCTCTCCTTCGTGCTTTCTTTGTATGACGAGGTTAGCCTTGATCAGCTGGAGTGTCGGCGGGCCGACGTGGAGGAAAACCTCCCGGCGGAGAACAAGACCGCCCGGCTTGCCCGCGCCTGCGCCATCGCCGACTTCGTCGACAAGCGTATCTTCATCGAGGACCCGAACCCGCCGTCTGACGACGAGGAGGAGTTCGAAGATGAGATCGAGATGGAGTCTCCGCCGCCTCGTGCTGATCCGGCTGGTCCTCCTCCAGCCGGCGCTTAGACTTTCCTGTTTTATGTAATCTTGCTTTTGCCAAGACGAGTTGTTAAATCCCCGGGATGCCGGGTGCATATGTAATGACAATATTATTATCCGTTTATTAGGGCACAATTTAATGTGTTTGTTAATCATTTGTGTGCCGGCTTGCTTTCTTTCGACTTGTTCGCTTTTTCCCATCCGCCCCACTCTTTGGCGTTGCCCTTGCCGATCGTACGTCCGACTTGCGGTCCGTCGCCGGATCAAGAGCGTGCCGCTGGGTGAGGCCGATACGTATTTCAGTCGAACGAGCCGAGTTCGGCAATTCGACACTTTTATGAAGAGTTGTGCAAGAATCGCTTTCACTCTTTCCCTTAGCTGTCTTTCGCGTGCCGGCTCCCTAGGCTCTTACTCCCGCCAGCCGGACAGCCGGGTTGCGGTCTGTAGCTGGTCGGAAGCCGGCTGTCGGAAACCGGATCACGTTACTGAGCCGGCCGCGTGAGAGGGTGTTAGCCAATCGGCGAAAACAATAGAGTATGCGAAAAACTTGTCGAAATCGGCGCTCTTGGCGCTTGCTTTTTCATAGCTTACAAAAGGGTACAAGGGATACATACATTCCTGCTCTCAAGTGTAAAATGGTCGAAGCAACCTGACATTCCAGGGACGTTTTGTCTCCTCGTCGGTTTTGTTCGCCTTGTTTTTCTTGGCCTCTTGGGCATCTATGAGATAGTAGGAATCATTGCCTACTGCCTTGCTCACGATGAAGGGACCCTCCCATGGGGATGCTAGTTTATGCTGTCCGGCTGTCCGTTGGATCAGCCGGAGCACTAGGTCTCCTTCTCGGAATGCTAAGGGCTGCACCTTCCGGCTGTGATAGCGTCGGAGGCTTTGCTGGTATATGGCCGATCTGGACTGAGCCAGCAGCCGGGCCTCTTCGACCAAGTCGACTCCATCTTCACGAGCCTCTTTAGCTTCAGCTTCTGTGTAGAGCTTGATCCTTGGCGCGTCGTGCTCGATATCAGTCGGCAGGACGGCTTCGGCCCCGTATACGAGGAAAAATGGCGTGAAGCCGACGGAGCGGTTTGGCGTGGTGCGCAGACTCCAAAGCACGGAGGGCAGCTCTTCTATCCAGCAGCCGGCTGACCGCTCGAGCGGCTCCACCAGCCGGGGCCGGATGCCGGCTAGGATCAAGCCGTTTGCCTTCTCCACTTGGCCGTTGGTTTCGGGTGCCACTGATGATAGGTCCATCCGGATCCCCATCTCCCCACAGTAGCGCTTGAATATGCCTTCGGCGAAGTTGCTGCCGTTGTCGGTGATGATGCTGTGGGGGTAGCCGTATCTCACAATTATCTCCTTGAGGAATGTGACGGCTGTGGAGCCGTCCAGCTTCTTGATCGGCTTGGCTTCAATCCACTTGGTGAATTTGTCAATCATCACCAAGAGGTGGGTCATGCCGCCTCGGGCTGTTTTGAACGGGCCCACCATGTCCAAGCCCCATACGGCAAATGGCCAAGTGATGGGGATGGTTTTCAAGGCGGAAGCCGGCGTTTGCCTTTGCTTTGCGAAGCGCTGGCAGCCGTTGCACTTCTTCACCAGATCTTCTGCGTCTCTTAGCGCAGTCGGCCAATAGAAGCCGTGCCGGAAGGCTTTGCCTACTATGGCTCTAGAGGAGGCGTGATGGCCGCACTCTCCCTGATGGATTTCCCGGAGGAGTTCAATCCCTTCAGCCGGCTCGACGCACCGCTGGAACACCCCACTTACGCTGCGTTTGTACAGCTGGTGGTTGATGATTGTATAGGCCTTGGCCCTTCTCTCAATCTGCCTGGCTTGAACCCTATCATTGGGCAGCACACCATCGGTGAGGTAGGAGAGGAATTCTTGTGCCCATGATGGTACGCATTTTATCTCAAATACGCTAACCATCAAGGCCTCCATCTTCGGAGCTTCCGGGTTCGACTGCGTGGTCGCCGGGTTCGGCTGTGGAGCCGGCGGGTTTGGCTGATAAGCCCCCGACTTGGGCTGATGAGCCCCCGGGTTCGGCTGAGAAGCCCCCGGGTTCGGCTGAGAAGCCCCCGGGTTCGGCTGTGGAGCCGGCGGGTTTGGCTGAGAAGCCCCCGACTTTGGCTGCGAAGCCCCCGGGTTTGGCTGAGAAGCCCCCGGGTCAGCCGGCACGAATATGGAATCCGAGTCCGGGGAGGGTGTGATGGACGGCTTGCGCAGATGCTGCAAGGCCACACCCGGCGGAATTGCCTGCCGGGTTGAGCCTATCTTGGACAGGGCGTCAGCCGCCTCGTTGTTGGCCCTTGGCACATGGTGGAATTCGCAGCCCTCGAAGAAGCCGGCTAGTTGCTGGACATGGAAGCGGTACGATGCCATGTTGGCGTCCTTCGCGTCCCAGTCGCCAGATGCTTGCTGTATGACCAAGTCGGAGTCGCCGAAGCAGAGGATGCAACGGACGCCTATTTCCTTGGCCAGCTTGAGCCCATGGATGAGCGCTTCATACTCCGCCACATTGTTGGATGCGGCGAAGTGGATCTGCAGGACGTAGTCCAGCCTGTCCCCCTTAGGAGAGGTGATGACGACTCCGGCTCCCAAGCCGGTGCGCATCTTCGAGCCGTCAAAGTGCAGCTTCCAGTGCGTGGAGTCCGGCACAGGCGGCAGGTATTGCATCTCGGCCCAGTCGACGAAGAAGTCGGCTAGGATCTGCGACTTGATGGCTGTTCTTGGCTCGTATTGAATGGAATGGGCCGCCAGCTCCAGCGCCCACTTGGCAACCCGGCCGTTGGCGTCTTTGCTGCCAATGATTTCCGCCAAGGGCGCTGTGGCCACCACCTTGATGGGGTGCTCCTGGAAGTAGTGCTTGAGCTTCTTGGCCGCCATGTACACGCCATAGGTGACCTTCTGGTAGTGGGGGTAGTTTTGCTTTGATTGGTAAAGCACTTGATGTCTACGGGTGCTTCTATTCTTGTAGACAGTGTTGGGCCTCCAAGAGCAGAGGTTTGTAGAACAGCAGCAAGTTTCCCTTAAGTGGATCACCCAAGGTTTATCGAACTCAGGGAGGAAGAGGTCAAAGATATCCCTCTCAAGCAACCCTGCAGCCACAAAGCAAGAAGTCTCTTGTGTCCCCAACACACCTAATACACTTGTCAGATGTATAGGTGCACTAGTTCGGCGAAGAGATAGTGAAATACAAGTAATATGGATGTATATGAGTGGTAATAGCAATCTGAATAAAATATGGCAGCGAGTAAACATGCAACAAAACAGTAAACAAACGGTGTTTGCAGTATTGGAAACAAGGCCTAGGGATCATACTTTCACTAGTGGACACTCTCAACATTGATCGCATAATAAATACTTCTTCTCATATGTGCTACATACACTCTTGTTTGATAATGAACATCATTCGTTGTGTAGGATTACACGAACCCTCAATGCCGGAGTTAACAAGCTCCACAACATTCGATATTCATGTTTAAGTAACCTTAGAGCATAATAGATCTTTGCAAGATAAACCAAGAACTAACATAGTGCACACGCTGTCCATATTACACTATGAAGGAGGAATAGATCACATCAATACTATCATAATGATAATTAACTCCACAATCTTCAAGAGATCGTGATCATAGCCTACGACAAGAACCACACGGTGCACACACTAATCACCTTTACACACGTGGAGGAGGAATAGACTACTTTAATAACATCACATGAGTAGCACACAACTAGTAGCGATACAAAGCTCATCATATGGATCTCAATCATGTAAAGCAGCTCATGAGATCATTGTATTGGAGTATAGAGAGAGAGATTAACCACATAGCTACGGTAGAGCCCTCAGCCCCGGGGGTGAATTACTCCCTCCTCATCATGGAGGCAGCGATGGCGGTGAAGATGGCGGTGGAGACGGCGGTGGAGATGACTCCGGGGCAATTCCCCGTCCGGCGGGTGCCGGAACAGAGACTCTGTCCCCCGAATCTTGATTTCGCGATGGCGGCGGCTCTGGAAGGTTTTCTCCGTATCGTGGCTCTCTGTCGGTGTTTTTAGGTCAGAGAGGCTTAAATAGGCGAAGAGAGGGAGTCGGAGGGGCCACGGGCTGCCCACACCATAGGGGGCGCGGCCCCCTGGCCGCCGGGGTGTGGTGTGGGGCCCCCCGGCTCCCCTCTCATCCTTCTCCGGTGCTGGAAGCTTCCGGGAAAAATAGGAACTGGGCGGTGATTTCGTCCGATTCCGAGAATATTTCGTTACTAGGATTTCTGAAACCAAAAACAAACAGAAAACAAACTGGCCTTTCAACATCTCGTCAATAGGTTAGTTCCGGAAAACGCATAATAATGACATATAATGTGTATAAAACATGTAGATATCATCAATAAAGTGGCATGGAACATAAGAAATTATCGATACGTTGGAGACGTATCAGCATCCCCAAGCTTAGTTCTGCTCGTCCCGAGCAGGTAAAACGATAACAAAGATAATTTCTGAAGTGACATGCCATCATAACCTTGATCATACTATTGTAAAGCACATGAGATGAATGCAGAGATTCGAAGCAATGATGAAGATAATGAGTAAACAAATGAATCATATAACAAAGACTTTTCATGAATAATACTTTCAAGACAAGCATCAATAAGTCTTGCATAAGAGTTAACTCATAAGCAATAAATTCTTAGTAGAAAGCTTTGAAACAACACAAGGAAGATATAAGTTTCAGCGGTTGCTTTCAACTTTAACATGTATATCTCGTGGATAATTGTCAACACAAAGTAATATAACAAGTGCAATAGGTAAACATGTAAGAATCAATGCACACAATTTACACAAGTGTTTGCTTCTAAGATAGAAAGAATAGGTAAACTGACTCAACAATAAGGTAAAAGAATGGTCCTTCAAAGAGGAAAGCATCGATTGCTATATTTGTGCTAGAGCTTTGATTTTGAAAACATATAGAGAGCATAAAAGTAAAGTTTTGAGAGGTGTTTGTTGTTGTCAACGAATGGTAGCGGGTACTCTAACCCCCTTGCCAGACAAACCTTCAAAGAGCGGCTCCCATTTTATTTTGTTTTTGGGTGGCACTCCTTCCAACCTTTCTTTCACAAACCATGGCTAACCGAATCCTCGGGTGCCTGCCAACAATCTCATACCATGAAGGAGTGCCTTTTTATTTTAGTTTTATTATGATGACACTCCTCCCCACCTTTGCTTTCTCAAGCCATGGCTAACCGAATCCTTCGGGTGCCGTCCAACAATCACATACCATGGAGGAGTGTCTATTTTTGTTAATTAATTTGGGACTGGGAATCCCATTGCCAGCTCTTTTTGCAAAATTATTGGATAAGCGGATGAAGCCACTAGTCCATTGGTGAAAGTTGCCCAACAAGATTGAAAGATAAACACCACATACTTCCTCATGAGCTATAAAACATTGACACAAATCAGAGGTGATAAATTTTGAATGGTTTAAAGGTAGCACTCAAGCAATTTACTTTGGAATGGCGGAGAAATACCATGTAGTAGGTAGGTATGGTGGACACAAATGGCATGAATATTGGCTCAAGTATTTGGATGCATGAGAAGTATTCCCTCTCGATACAAGGTTTAGGCTAGCAAGGTTATTTGAAGCAAACTCAAGTATGAAATGGTGCAGCAAGACTCACATATAAACATATTGTAAGCATTATAAGACTTTACATCGTCTCCTTGTTGTTCAAACACCTCAACCAGAAAATATCTAGACTTAGAGAGACCAATCATGCAAACCAAATTTTAACAAGCTCTATGTAATTATTCATTAATGGGTACAAGGTACATGATGCAAGAGCTTAAACAAGATCTATATGAGCACAACAATTGCCAAGTTTCACATTATTCAAGACATTATACCAATTACTACATGTAGCATTTCCCGTTTCCAACCATATAACAATTAACGAAGCAGTTTCAACCTTCGCCATGAAAATTAAAAGCTAAGAACACATGTGTTCATACGAACCAGCGGAGCGTGTCTCTCTCCCAAACAATCATTTATTCAAACAAAAACAAAAACAAAAGCATACAGACGCTCCAAGTAAAGTATATAAGATGTGACAGAATAAAAATATAGTTTCAAGAGAAGGAACCTGATACTTTGTCGATGAAGAAGGGGATGCCTTGGGCATCCCCAAGCTTAGATGCTTGAGTCTTCTTGAAATATGCAGGGATGAACCACCGGGGCATCCCCAAGCTTAGACTTTTCATTCTTCTTGATCGTAGTATATCATCCTCCTCTCTTGACCCTTGAAAACTTCCTTCACACCAAACTTCAAGCAAACTCATTAGAGGGTTAGTGCATAATCAAAAATTCACATGTTCAGAGGTGACACAAACATTCTTTTCACTTCTGGACATTGCATAAAGCTACTGGACATTAATGGATCAAAGAAATGAATCCAATATAGCAAAAGAGGCAATGCGAAATAAAAGGCAGAATCTGTCAAAAACAGAACAGTCCGTAAAGATGAATTTAAAGCTGGCACCAGACTTGCTCAAATGGAAAAACTCAAAACTAATGAAAGTTGCGTACATATCTGAGGATCACGCTCGTAAATTGGCAGATTTTTTCGAATTTTCTACAGAAAACTGTGCCCAGATTCGTGACAGTCAGCAATGCTGTTTCTGCGCAGCGATCCCAAATATAACATCAACTTTGACATAGAAACTTTACTTGGCACAAAAACATGATAAGGAGAGGTTGCTACAGTAGTAAACAACTTCCAAGACACAAATATAAAACAAAGTACTGTAGCAAAATAACACATGGGTTATCTCCCAAGAAGTTCTTTCTTTATAGCCATTAAGATGGGCTCAGCAATTTTGGTGATGCACCCGCAAGAAATAGTATTTGAAGCAAAAGAGAGCTTCAAGAGGCAATTCAAAACACATTTGAGCCTAACATGCTTCCTATGCAAAAGAATCTTATACACAAATGAATTCATGAAGAGCAAAGTGGCAAGCATAAGAGGATAAAACACGAGTAACTTAAAGATTCTCAACATAAAGAGGGGAAACTTAATATTATTAAGATGCATATAACCATATTTCCCTCTCTCATAATAACTTTCAGTAGCATCATTGATGAAATCCACAATATACCCGTCACTTAAAACATTCTTATCATGGTTCATATGCATAGAAGTATCATTAATTTTGGCATAAGAAGAGTTATTCTCATTAATAGTAATTGGAGCAAGATTATTATCAAGAATTTGAACATGGTAAACAAGTTGCATATTAAAAGAATTGTTTTTGGCAAGCCCATCATAACTATGACAAGTTTCATAAGGATAATTGTAACATGTGTCATATACATCTCTATAGCAATTATCTAAACCTGAATATGTAATATCATCATTTTCACTAAAAGTAGATGTCTCAAATACAGGATCTTCAAGCACAACATCCCCAAGCTTAGAGCTTTCAATATCATCGTTTAAGGGGACATGAATAATGCTATCATCATTAATTTCATAATCAGTACCAAAGAGATTTTCAATATCAAAGGCAGCGTGCTCATCCAAATCATGATCACTAATATGGGTAAAGGGTATAGGAAGATCATCGTACTCAGATTCATTATCATAATAATCATTAGGAGCAACATACTTACGGTTACCTAGCGTTATCTCATTCACGCGGGGATACACCGTTACCTCTTTCTTTTTATTCTCCTTCTTCTTCTTCTTCTTCTTCTTCTTCTTCTTCGTTCTTCTTCTTCTTCTTCTTCTTCTCCTTCTCCTCGTTCCCTTCTTTAGGAGGAAGAGGCTTGAATGGTGGCTTGTCCGCATAACCTGATTTTCTTTTAGAAACAATAGAAGAAACTTGGGAGGATCCCTCCTTTTCATTAATTAATTGAAAACACACAGCGGTCCTATCATATTTTGGCAAGGTGTCATCTTCTAAAATATTCTGTATGTAAGTATTTGTATGGCTATTATCAATGCAATAAGAAAGACAACCATGCAGGACATCATCAATATCAAGATCGTTAATATTTAACAAAGAAATTTTTCTTGATAACTCTTCACACTTCAAAAATAAGGTAAGTTCATCATGCTGATTAGGAGTAATTTCATCATCACAATACAAATTTGCAGCACTCATGGGGTTTGAATTATCATTGGAGGAACATTGAAAATTAAAATGACCAACTCTATGGCAAAGTTCACAAATAAAAGGATAGAGGGCACACACTTTTTCTCCAAGATCATCTAGAGCTCTAGACCACTTTCTAGTTTTTTCATTCCTGTGATGGATACAATATTCATCTTCTATTTGATTAATTCCACAAGGTCTATGTATTCCACAAAAATTAACATGCTTATAGGAAATAGCATTCTTAGGAGTTTGAGCACGCTTATTGCAATTATTAACAACAATTTCATTCTTCATGCAAGCGTCTTTAAAAGGTTCATGATACTTATCAAAATTCTTCCTAGGCAATTCAATGTGAGAAGCAAAAGCTTTATAAAGATTTGCAGCAACTTGAGAGTCAAGACCATAAGTAGCACTCATATTTCGAAATTTACCACTATCCATGAAAGTTTCAATGCATTCATAATCATAATTTATACCTGACTCTTTACCTTTGTCGTTCTCCCAATCTTCAGCGTTCTCCTTAATCCGATCAAGAAGGTCCCTTTTAAACTCTTCTTTGTTGCGCGTGAATGATCCAGAACAAGTAGTATCCAGCAAGGTCTTATCTTGAAAAGAAAGTCTTGCATAGAAATTATCAATGATGATATTACCTGGAAGCTCATGATTGGGGCATTTGAGCATTAAAGTCTTCAATCTCTCCCATGCTTGGGCAATACTCTCTCCATCATGAGGCCAAAAATTATATATATGGTTTCGATCTTTGTGAATTTCACTTGGAGGATAGAACTTGGAATAAAATAGAGGCACAATATCCTTCCAATCAAGAGAGCGCCCGTCCTTCAATAGTTTATACCAATGCGCCGCTTCACCAGATAGCGACATAACAAATAATTTCTTTCTAACTTCATCCATTGAAATACCTGCACACTTGAATAACCCGCATAATTCATGCAAAAACAGTAAATGATTCCTAGGATGGACAGTTCCATCCCCTTCATAGCGGTTATCCATAACACGTTCAATAATTTCCATAGGTATTTTATACGGAATACTTTCAGCAGGTGGATTTAAAATATCAGAAGCATCATTAGAGTTATCGCATATGGGAGATAAAGTATTATCAGAGCAAAATATTTCTTCCAAAGCGGAGGAGCTAAAAAGATTATTTTTATGTAAACTAGCTTCCCCAAGCTTAGACTTCTTCATAGCATTAGCAGTAATTGCATTCATACTAATAACATTGCTACTATCATGTAAATAAGGTTCCATAGGTTTTTTAATTTTCGCATCAAACCATCCATGTCTTAAATCAGGAAATAGAATAAGAAGCTCTTTGTTGTCCATTATGCCTAACTAGTGTAAACAAGAAACAAAAAGATGTAATTGCAGAGTCTAAAGGAAATAGCTTCGAGTACACACACAATGGCGCCAGAAAAGTACTGTTACCTGGAACCGGAGTGTGAGTACCTTTTACCTTTCCTCCCCGGCAACGGCGCCAGAAAAGTGCTTGATGTCTACGGGTGCTTCTATTCTTGTAGACAGTGTTGGGCCTCCAAGAGCAGAGGTTTGTAGAACAGTAGCAAGTTTCCCTTAAGTGGATCACCCAAGGTTTATCGAACTCAGGGAGGAAGAGGTCAAAGATATCCCTCTCAAGCAACCCCAGCCACAAAGCAAGAAGTCTCTTGTGTCCCCAACACACCTAATACACTTGTCGGATGTATAGGTGCACTAGTTCGGCGAAGAGATAGTGAAATAAAGTAATATGGATGTATATGAGTGGTAATAGCAATCTGAATAAAATATGGCAGCGAGTAAACATGCAACAAAACAGTAAACAAACGGTGTTTGCAGTATTGGAAACAAGGCCTAGGGATCATACTTTCACTAGTGGACACTCTCAACATTGATCGCATAATAAATACTTCTTCTCATATGTGCTACATACACTCTTGTTTGATAATGAACATCATTCGTTGTGTAGGATTACACGAACCCTCAATGCCGGAGTTAACAAGCTCCACAACATTCGATATTCATGTTTAAGTAACCTTAGAGCATAATAGATCTTTGCAAGATAAACCAAGAACTAACATAGTGCACACGCTGTCCATATTACACTATGAAGGAGGAATAGATCACATCAATACTATCATAATGATAATTAACTCCACAATCTTCAAGAGATCGTGATCATAGCCTACGACAAGAACCACACGGTGCACACACTAATCACCTTTACACACGTGGAGGAGGAATAGACTACTTTAATAACATCACATGAGTAGCACACAACTAGTAGCGATACAAAGCTCATCATATGGATCTCAATCATGTAAAGCAGCTCATGAGATCATTGTATTGGAGTACGAGAGAGAGATTAACCACATAGCTACGGTAGAGCCCTCAGCCCCGGGGTGAATTACTCCTCCTCATCATGGAGGCAACGATGGCGGTGAAGATGGCGGTGGAGACGGCGGTGGAGATGACTCCGGGGGCAATTCCCCGTCCGGCAGGGTGCCGGAACAGAGACTTCTGTCCCCCGAATCTTGATTTCGCGATGGCGGCGGCTCTGGAAGGTTTTCTCCGTATCGTGGCTCTCTGTCGGTGTTTTTAGGTCAGAGAGGCTTAAATAGGCGAAGAGAGGGAGTCGGAGGGGCCACGGGCTGCCCACACCATAGGGGCGCCCCTGGCCGCCCGGGGTGTGGTGTGGGCCCCCGGCTCCCCTCTCATCCTTCTCCGGTGCTCTGGAAGCTTCGGGAAAAATAGGGGCGGTGATTTCGTCCGATTCCGAGAATATTTCGTTACTAGGATTTCTGAAACCAAAAACAGCAGAAAACAGCAGGCCTTTCGGCATCTCGTCAATAGGTTAGTTCCGGAAAACGCATAATAATGACATATAATGTGTATAAAACATGTAGATATCATCAATAAAGTGGCATGGAACATAAGAAATTATCGATACGTTGGAGACGTATCACACTTCACTCAGGTAACAGACTGGGCGCTGGACCGACTGCTCCTTGCCGGCCTCTTTGCGCTCCACCACCAGGACAACGCTAACCACTCGATTGGTGGCTGCGATGTACAACAGCATCGGCTCCATTGAAGCCGGCGTTGCAAGGATTGGCGCGGTTGAGAGCACGCGCTTCAAGTCACGGAAGGCTTCATCCGCCTGCGGCGTCCAGCTGAAGGAGTTTGTCTTCTTGAGCAACTGGTACAGGGGCAGTGCCTTCTCCCCCAGCCGGCTGACGAAGCGGCTCAAGGAGGCCAGGCATCCGGTGAACTTCTGGACGTCCTTGAGGCACTGCGGCAGTTCCATCTTCTCAATGGCACTGATCTTCTCCGGGTTGGCTTCGATTCCTCGCTGAGAGACGAGGTAGCCCAGGAGCTGGCCAGACGGCACGCCGAAAGTGCACTTGGCCGGGTTCAACTTCATCCGGAATCTTCGCAGATTGGTGAAGGTTTCTCTCAGGTCATCAAGGAGGGTAGGCATCTCCTTGGTTTTTACAACGACATCATCCACGTATGCGTGAACATTTCTGCCGATTTGATCCTGCAAACACTTTTGCATGCACCTTTGGTAGGTGGCGCCTGCATTTTTCAAGCCGAATGGCATAGTCGTGTAGCAGTAAGCCCCATACGGGGTAATGAACGAAGTCTTTATTTGATCAGCCGGATTCAAAGGAATCTGGTGGTAGCCTGAATAGGCATCTAGAAAAGACAACAGTTCACAGCCGGCAGTCGAATCTATGACTTGATCTATGCGCGGCAGGGGGAAGGGGTCCTTCGGGCACGCCTTGTTGAGGCTGGTGTAGTCGATACACATGCGCCAGGAGCCGTTCTTCTTCAAAACCAGGACCGGGTTCGCCAACCAGTCCGGGTGCAGTACTTCCATGATGAAGCCGGCAGCTAGGAGCCGGGCGATTTCTTCACCGATGGCCTTCCTTCTTTCTTCGGCGAAGCGCCTGAGAGGCTGCTTCACCGGCTTGGCTTCAGGCCTGACGTGGAGGTGGTGCTCAGCCAACTCCCTCGGCACACCCGGCATGTCCCTTGGAGACCATGCGAAGATGTCCCGATTCTCACGGAGGAAGCTGGTGAGCTCGCTTTCCTATTTGCTGCTCAAGCCGGCACCGATGGTGACGAACTTGTCCGGCTGCGCCGGGTCGAGCAGGATCTTCTTGGTGTCGTTGGCCGGCTGGAAGTGAGTCGTCCCAGCCGGGTTGCCCACAGCCGGCATGCCCGACTGCGCGGCCTTGGCCATGGCGATGGCGTCGTTGATGAGCTGCTTCTCGGCAGCTATGACCAGCGTCTGGGCCATCTTGGAGCTCTGGGTGGCGCACTCCATAGAGCGGCGATAGTCGCCGGCTATGGTAATGACCCCCTTTGGGCCCGGCAGCTTCATCTTCAGGTACCCGTAGTGGGGCACCGCCATGAACTTGGTCAGGGCCGGCCTGCCCAGGAGCGCGTGGTAGGGACTGACCAGGTCCACCACCTCGAACTCGATGTTCTCCGTGCGGAAGTGGTCCGGCTTGCCGAACATGACCTCCAGGGTGATCCGGCCGATCGGCTGGCACGAGTGGCCTGGCACGATGCCGTGGAAGACGGTGGGGGTGGGGCGCAACTCGGCCTCCTGGATGCCCAGCTTGCGGGCGGTGTCGCGGTAGAGGATGTTGATGCTGCTGCCGCCGTCGATGAGGACGCGCGAGCGCACGCTGCGCCGGCTTGTGCCAAGGGTGGGGTCGAGGACCATGGCGTAGCTGCCCGGCTTCGGCAGGACAGCCGGTGTGTCGCGGCGATCAAATGTGATGGCCTGCTCTGACCAGTTTAGGTACTGGGGGACCGGCGGCATGACCGCGTTGACTTCGAGGGAACGGCGCTGCTGGCTCGTTTTGTCCTCCGGCTCGGTGGTGAAGATGATGTAGGTGGCATCCTCAGCCAGGTACCGGCCGCCATGGTGCACTTGGTTAGCCTCGTGGTGCTCGAGGTTGTTGGCTCTCTGCGCCGGCTTGGCCACCCGGCCCGCCGGCTGGTGGAGGCGGGGGTGGAGGCGGAAGTGGCTCGCCGCTCGTCAGCCGCTTCATGAAGTGGCAGTCGCGGGTGGTGTGGTTGGAGGGGTTCTTGCCGCTGTGGTACTTGCACGGCGAGTCGAGCATCTGCTCAAAGGTGTACTTCGGCTTCCAGGGCCGGTCTGTTTGCTTCTGGCGCCGGCTTCCGCCAGCCGCCGCGTGGTCTGACACGGCTGCCACATGGGCGGAGCCGTACCGGCGGTCCGGCTGGTCGCTGTGCCGCTTGCCGCGGTAGTTGTCCCGCCGGCTGCCATGGTGGCCGCCCTCGGCCGGCTTGTGCTCGGCCGGCTTGTTGTTGTCCCGCCTGGGGAGCCGGCGAAATCTCAGCCGGCGTGCTGCTGGCTCCCTCAGCCAGCGCATACTTGTCCGCGATGGCCATCAAGGCGGCCATCGTCTTGGGCTCGGTGCGGTGCAGTTTGTGACACAGCATGGTGTTGGGCCGACAGGCCATGAAGAAGCCGACTGCCTGGATCTCGTGCACGCCCTCGCAGGAGTTGCGCATTTCGCACCAACGCGTCAGGTATGCACGGTCCGTCTCGTCCGGGCCCTGCTTGCACATCTCGAGCTGTTGGGCGACCCGGCCGGCGGTAGGTGCCGGTGAAGTTGCTGATGAAGGCCTCCTCGAAGTCGAGCCAGCCGTTGATGCTGCCGGCTGGCAAGTTGTTGAGCCATGTGCGGGCGGAGCCGAGCAGCATGAGGGGGGAGTAGCGCACAGCCCAGCGCTTGTTGCCTTTGGCGATGCCGACTGCGGTGGAGTAATCCTGCAGCCAGTCCTCCGGCTTGGCCGTGCCGTCGTACTTGGGCGTGTCGCGGGGGAGCTGGAAGCCGTCAATCATGGGCTCGTTGAGGATCCGCGGCCCGAAGCACTTTGGGCCGGCTGGCCCTTCTTCCTCCGCGATGCGGGATTCGACCAGCCGGTCGAGGCGATCTCTGGCGTCGGCCGGCTCGATGCGCGGGCCCAGCCGGGAGTGGGCCGGCTGGCGGTGACCACTGGCCTCCGGGGCCGCGCGGTGCTGGCGTCTTGGCGCCGGCCTCTCGGATTCTTCTTCCTCACGCCGGCTTGATGGTGGCCGGCTGCGGCCGATGTTGCCACTGGGCGGCCGGCTAGTGCGGCTGGAGCTTGCATGGGTGGCCCGGGAATCCCAGTGCCGGCTTGGTGCAGGGAGGCGGACTCGGCCGTGTCCCTTGGGCCGTCCCGGTCGTTGCCTGCAGCGCCGCGAGCGTGAGAAGCTCTGGGGGCAGTGGCGTACCTGGGGTCGGCCGACTGCTGGCGGCCGCTGAGCAGCTCAGTCACCCGCTCGTCTGGCGGCGTAACTCTTCGCCCTCGAGGCGGTTCAGCTCTTCTGCGGCGCTTGCACCGCGCGCATGTTCTTGTCGGGGGTGTTGTAGACGGGTTGCTCCGCGGACGGAGCCGGCGATTCTGCGCCATCCGGGCGATCTCGGCGCCCAGGCCGCCTCCCCTCCGGCGTATCTGGCCGGCTCGGCTTGGGTTGTCGCCGCCTGGCGTGAAGCCGTGGGCGCGGTCGTACTCGCGCTGGTTGATTTCCAGCTGGCGCTTGGCAGCAGCCAGCTCTTCTGCCTGAGGAGGAGCTGGCGGTGCGCCTCCAGGTCCTTCTCGATGGTGGCGGGGTCCGCTCCGGCGTGAGCGGGGAACTCAGCTTTGCCCGGACTTCGTCCAGCCGGGATGGTGGTGCGGGGCCTTTGGGCCCGAGCCGGATGCGCCGGCGTCCCTCGAGGTGCGCTCCAACTCGGGCCGCGGACGCGTGGACTTGTCGCCGGCGTCGTCGCCGGTGGCCATGACCTCCTGCATGATGCAGGGGCCGGCGGTGGTGAGGCTGGCGCCGGCTCCAGGGGAGGGCTTGCGCAGTGCACGATCTCGCGCGGGTAGCGCGGTGGTGCGACGGTGGCGACGTAGACGTCGAAGCCGCCGAAGGTGATGACGTTGCCGCCGGGGAATGGCCGGTCGGCGAAGCAGCCAGCGTTGTCGCAGACGCAGTCGAGGGCGCCGAATCTCCAGATCAAGCCTGAAGCGACTCGCTCGCCGGTGGTGATGGTGAGGCCCGTCCGGATGAAGACACCGGCCGCGGACGCTGAAGGCCCCACGGTGGGCGCCAAATGTCGTGGTATCGTCATGACATATGCCATAGGGTGGCTAATCGAAGTGGTTCCTAGTGGTCTCACGGCGGTATCCGGATGCGGGTATGGGGACGAGTGACACGGTCGACGTACCCAGGTTCGAGGCCCTCCGATGGAGGTAACACCTCTACTCCTGCTATGAGTGTATATGATGATATCACAGTACAATGGTGCTCCTAGAGCTGTATCCGGCTGCTCCTGGGAGGCTAAGGTAGACGAAGGTCTCTCTCACAGGGCAGCGCTAAGACTAGAGTGAGTAAGAAGTGATCGATCGTCCCCCGCACGAGGGGGTAGCCCAGCTTATATAGGCGCTGGCACTTTACATAGAAGTCCCTATAGTCTAGTGGCCGGCTTGGCCGGCTCCGGCTTCCGCTCCTTCCCGAGGCGTTGACGTCATGGAGCCGTTGAGGCGTAGTGGCACGTCCCATCCGCCTGCCCGAGTCAGCGGTATGGCGAGGAGGTGTCTCTGTCGCCATCATGCCCTGTAGCCGGTACGGACCGACGTACGCCATGATGGCCTGTCCGGCGCGTGGCACTGTTGCTCCACAGTGCCCCGCGCTTTACGGGAGATGAGGTCAGCGTGGACCTTTGAACCCGGACCACCTACCCAGTTCCTTCTAGTGCAAGACTCGCCAGCCTCGAGTCGGTCTGAGGTACAAACCCCAGTCGGATATGGCTTGTAGAAGCCGGCCTAGCTACAGCGTTGAAGGCCGTAGCCAGGCCGACTAGGACTTAGAGCCAGCCGGCTCCCGAGGCAGCCGGCCACGGCTCCAGCCGGCTGCTCCTCAGCCGGCCTTGCCGCGAGCCGGCCAACCTTGAGCCGGCTGCTCCGCGTCCATTGCCCTACCCGGGATCTTCCCCCCGACAGACCTGAAGCTTTGGATCACGAGAGGAGAGCCACGAGGCCCAAACGGATCCAGGTGGCGCGCCCACCCTCTTTGGGCGCGCGTGCCCTCGGTCGTCGTCTCGCCTCCCCCCTTGCGTGGTGCCTTATATACCCTACAACCTACCCCCCGAAGGACACAGAGTTTCGCGAAACAGAGAGCCGTCGAGACCATGATCTTTGTTTTAGGGGCCAGATTGATCCTGCTCTCCACCCCTAGAGAGGGATTTTGAGGGCTTCTTCATCATCACCACCACGGACATCATCGCCTACTATCCATCACCATGAGTGAGTTGTTTTCTGTAGGTTTAAGAGGTGGATGGGTTTTGGATGATATTGATCATGTAATCATCCATATGTATCGATATTTGAGGTGTTTGTCTTGAAGATATTCATGTATGAGTTACATACATGAAAGTTACATACTACTACTTTCGGTGAAAACTGGAAAGCTTCTACTTTTATTTCGGTATGCTTTTACTGCTTTGTATCAACTGCTATAAAATCACCACTTGCTTTGTGAGTTTATTGATATACAAGTGTGGTTGAGAGTGACGTCTCAATTGCTAAAGTCTTATTGGTATTCTTGTGTTCTCCTTGAGTTGAACTATAAATTTCGGTAATACTTTCCATCGAAGATTTCAGAGATGCCCTGTACTTGTGGGCATCACTTGGCGAATCCCTCAAGCATGGAAAGAGTTTGAGTCAATCACGGGGTCACAAATCTTTGGGTTCCCGAAACTGCCTCCGTACCCTTCACTAAAATGGGTCTTGATTTGGCATATGAACTCTGTTTGAGGTGTTCTTTACGTCAAATGAAATATATGGAAATTCTCCACAAATATCCTTTCTAGAATTTTCGAGTTTGAGGCCATCCTCGGGTAATTTCTGGGCGATATTTAAAAAGGGTTCTGCAGAAACAGATTTGAGGAAATTCCAGATTTCGCCATAATAACATATTTCCTTCCATATTCATCTTTTTCCTACACAACAAAGTGAAAAACAAGAACTTGTGAACTTTTGAAACTATTAATAGGTTAGTTCCAATAAATATAATAAAGTTACAAAGTACAATAAACAACAAAATTCATGTATGCATTTTACATGTATCACGTGCCGAGGGTGATCGGAGGGGTCACTGGTTTGTCCTGAGCCTGTGCGGAGTCCTGCAGTTGGACATCGAGACGAGGCCACTGGGAAAACTCGTGTAGATGGCTCTAGACGATGGCCAAGTGAATCGCCTCTTCCTCTATGAGGTCCGGTGGCTGGACCTCCGGGTTCACGATGACGGTCAGAGAAGGCACCCCGTATGATTCGAAGAGGACATCGTTGTGGTCCCCGTATTCATCCTCCTCCTCATTGTCTAGGCCGATGCCTCACTCCTAGTTGAAGAAGCATATGTCACCGAGGTAGCCCGCTAGGCGGCCTGGGTTGAACTCCCATGACCCAAAGGTTTGCTAGTTGAAGGAGTCGATGGCGAAAGCAAAATCCCGTGCGAAACGATGGGAGGATGAAGCGGAGGCGGATCACATCGCGTCGCTCGCGGACCTCGATTGGCAATGGAGGTACCGACAACCGCTGGAAGTTGAGGAGTCAAGTCGCTGGTAGGTTGACATCTACGCGTGGTCCGCAGGGACATTGTGGCTATCCCGCTCCTTCTTCTTGCCGGCGCAAGACAAGCTAGCCCTCGTGGTCGTGCTTTTTTCTTGCGGGGCCTATGGCATCGGCGTGGTTGGAGGAAGTTGCCGCCGGTGATGGAAACAACAATGAGAAGACCAGCGTCACCCCACCATCACTGAGGCGCGGTAGGCGAGGCCGTGCCATTAGTGCGGTATAGAAAATTGTCATCAACGCTGCCCACCACTGCGTGGCGCGAGAAAGCGCTCGTTCGCCGGCAGGTGGGCTCGAGGGAGAAAAGAGCGGACATGCACGCTAACCCGCTATCTCCTCGTCTACAAATTGGCGGCCCAAATTGGGTCGCGAATAAGACTACATGGAAACAGAGTCACTATGCGTCGGACCACTTGGCTAGGGGTTTGGCCTCCACTTGTCCATTTTGACGCAAATGGGCAGGTTTTGTACGTTTGCATCGGGCTGCTGGAGATGCCCTAATAAGGGGAGCGGTGCAGTCAGGTGGAGTGAAAAAATGAAGAGTGAGGAGGAAGGAGATGGGTGGGTGACA
This sequence comes from Lolium multiflorum, assembly GCA_030979885.1. NCBI lineage: Eukaryota > Viridiplantae > Streptophyta > Magnoliopsida > Poales > Poaceae > Lolium > Lolium multiflorum. The sequence continues at coordinate 147,352,345 of CM061751.1, read as the reverse complement.
CTGACAGTGGGCCCCACCCATCAGTTTAACTAGATTGTTCGACTAGTGGGATTTTAATAGAAAAATGGGATTCACGGAAGACTTTTGCAATAAATACTTCTTGCCGTCAAGAAATACATCGCTATACCACTTCCGGTGACCGTCGATGGAACAACCAATATTCGGTAACTACACATTAGGTATTCCATAATATGGTCACCGATAGAGATAATCCTTGCTGGAATTTGGGCATTTGGCCTTTGGCCCATGGCCCATTATCAAATTCTGAAACTCACATGGCCCATTCCAAAAATCAGTGGCAACACTAGTGGGGGCTAAAGTTTAGTCCCACATTGCTAGTTGGGAGAGAGTTGGGAGTGGTATATAAGGTGGGTTGTTCTAGTCCTAGTAAGTGAGTGAGAAGAGAGAGGCCCTCGCGCCTCCTCCTCCTCGCCGCCCGCCTCGCCACGACACGTCACGTCACGACCGACGCGCCGCGAATTTGCGGGAATCCGCCGAGCTTATCTTTTTGTTGTATGGGAAATTAATTGTGTAATCAATTTTGAGTCATTAACGGACGCGTTACTCAGCCGTTTTGCCTTCCGGTTTTTCTGGATCGTGGCTGTGCCGACTCGGACGTGGGCTGCGTCCCACGACCTTCCCGAACCGCACTATATAAGCGCGGACGCAACCCTAGCCTGTACGAGACATATGCGACTACCTGTTTCCAGTTCATTGCGCGCCGCCTTCGTCTTCCTCATCCCGTCCGTCGGCGTGCACCTTCCGGGACAGTAGGCCTCCGGAACCCTGCCTCTCGTGAACCTGTACGGGTGAGGGGCAATCAGGTTTTTGGGGAGCGCTCCGGCGCGACTACTGGCATCACGACGTCGTCCTCGGACGACGAGTTCCTCCACACCGACAACTTCTTCCCGGATCTCAGCGACTTCTTCGACAACCTCAACATGGGCGACAACGACGCTGCTGTGAAGTATGTGATCTTGTCGTTTCTCTTTCAGTTTCTGTTAGAGTTTCTTCTTCTAGTTTCTGTGGTAGATGCGATCGGTTTATCTTGTTTAGATGTGATCTGTTCATCTATCTTACTAGTCTGCACGATTAGTTTATTTGTTGTTTTCATAGTCATGATTTATCAATTACTTGTACGGATTATTTCATATGGAAATTTTCTTATATATTCAACAATCCAAAAACCTTATTATAGGAAAATCAATTCAAGCAGCATTGCTGCCGCTACTCGACCTCCCCTCTTTGATGGTATGCATTACAAGAGGTGGCGCACAAAGGCAGTTCTATGGTTTACAAACCTAGGCTGTTTTAGCGCCACAGATGCTAGACCTGAGGGGCCTCTCTCTGCAGAGGAGCAGGAAAAGTTTGAGAAGGTCGACGCCATGTTTAAGGCGGCCTTGTTCAGCATTCTTGGGGACAACATTGTTGACCCGTACATGGCTTTCGACCATGGTAAAGATGTGTGGGATGCGCTCGAGGCCAAATTTGGGGTCTCGGACGCTGGCACTGAACTGTATGTCATGGAGCAATACTATGACTACAGGATGACTGATGAGCGCTCCGTGGTTGAGCAGGCTCATGAGATTCAGTCCCTTGCCAAAGAACTCGAGCAGTTTAAGTGTACCTTACCGGACAAATTTGTGGCCGGTGGCATTATTGCCAAGCTTCCTCCTTCGTGGAGGAACTTTGCTACTTCTCTGAAACATAAGAGACAAGAGTTTTCCGTTTCGGATCTCATTGGCTCGCTTCATGTGGAAGAGAAGGCGAGAGCAAAGGACACACGCGCTCGTAGTTTTGAGGGAGGTTCTAGTGCCAATGTGGTACAGAAGAAAAACTTCCAATCTCACAAGTCTAAGAATAAGAACAATGGAAAAGGCAAGTTTGACGAGAAGAACAAAGCCTCTAACTCAACCAACTTCAAGAGAAAGACTCCTTATAAGAAGAAAGGGAACTGCCATGTTTGTGGCGCTCCTGGACATTGGGCTCCTGATTGCCCAGAACGCCATGATCGGCGTGGGAACAGCGGCAAGTCCGCAAATGTTGTTATTGGCGTTGATACTGAGATGAAGGACGTTGGGTACGGTATTTCTCCTACTGTCCTTTCAGTATGTAATTCTCCTGATTGGTGGATAGACACCGGAGCCAATACACATGTATGTTCTGATGTGTCTATGTTTTCTTCTTATCAGGTCGCAAGGACTTCCTCCGTGCTGATGGGAAACGGCTCACGTGCTTCTGTTCGTGGTGTTGGTACGGTGGATCTAAAGTTTACTTCGGGAAAGACCATCCAGCTGAAGAATGTGCAGCACGTTCCCTCCATTAATAAGAATCTCGTTAGCGGATCGCTTTTATGTCGAGATGGTTTTAAGTTGGTCTTTGAGTCCAATAAAGTTGTAATTTCCAAGTGTGGACAATTTGTTGGAAAGGGTTATGTGTGCGGAGGCTTGTTCCGCTTATCTCTGGGGATTACTGTTGTGGGTATACTTCATGGGTGTACCATCGGCAGTGCCTAGATCCGGCAAGCCCGGGTGGCCCACAGACGGTGATGAGGCATGTGGCCCATCGGGCGGCCCGTTCTTGTGATCATGAAGGATGAAGTCCCGACGGGATCGATGGCCGGATCGCAGGCCTCGGAGGGCGGATCCGTGGAGGCCCATGAGGAACCCGGATCCAGATACGATGTAGATGGATCCTTGATGTACACGGCAAGACATTGTACCGTAGTTAGGCAATCTGTAATCCGGCTAGGACCATGTAAACCCTAGATCTGTGCGCCTATATAAGCCGGATCCCGGGAGCCCTAGAGGCAACCGCAACTCATTGTAACAACGCGCAAGCGCCCGGATAATTCAGACAAGCAGCAGTAGGCCTTGCCATCGTGCGGGTGGTCGGCTGGGTAAATCGCGTACCACCGTCCGAGCACTTCGCCCTATGGCCCCTACTTCTTCTCCCCTCCATGAGGATCCCTCCTCCGGGTACCGTCGAGGCAACGGCGGTTGGCGCCCACCGTGGGGCCTGCGGCGTCTGGAGGCCGGAACCGGGAGGGTTCTACCTTCGGAGGCATCGGCGACACCATCGCCGTGGGGCGCGTCAAGTACGCCGGAAATTTCCCGATCGTCCCTGAGGACGAGTGCTGGATTCCGGCTAAGACAAACCCCGTCAAGCTCTCCATCATCCCGATCGGCGGGATACACATCTTCATCGGCGAGGCCGTCGATTCCGACGAGAGCAGTAAATAACCCAGCCGCGACCGCCCTGAGAGCGAGACGCGTCTCGAAGATCCGATCGAGTCGCAGGAACTTCTAAGGGAGATTCCGCCTTAGATCTGAAAAAATCAAAGCCCACCCAATCCGCCCCCGAGCAGGAAATAACGGTGGAAGACCAATGCAGATCCGCACTGGGTTTCCCAGTGTTAGAGAAACAAAGGTGTCACTTACGTGCACTTCATAGCCCATACCGCAGGGCCGCCTCAAAAGCGGAGCTGGCCCCGTGCGGTCGAGGCCGGAAAACGGCGGCGCTCTGGATCAGCAGGAGGCTGTTGGAGAAAGCGATGCCCCGGGTGAAGAATCAATCCTGGGCAACCTGAGCCCAACTTCCGATGATTCCTCCTCCATGGACACGGAAGAGTTCAACCGCAAGCTAGAAGAACTCGAAGGCGGTGAGCAACCAGACGTCGATTCCGCCCAGCCTATGCAGGTTCTTGCAACCGTGGCACCGCTGGATCAGCAGGAACGCGAAGACGAAAACACCACCTCCGACCCAGGACCATCCAATGCTGGATCTCCGTTAGATCGGGAACGTCCGTATGAGGACGTCCTGTCTCCGGAAGAGATAGTTGCACAAGCACGCATGGATCTAGTCGCGCAGTCTGACGTCCTCAACAAACCCATAACCCCTGGCGACGCCACAGATCCGGAGGCTTTAGAGGCCACGAGAAAAGAGATGCTGGCCACAGCCAAGAAGTTCGCCAATACTGCAGCGGCAATATTGGATGAGAGGGCAGAAGCTGCAAACTTGATGGATCGCTTTGAAAGACAGGATCGCGAAATCACTGAAACACTCGAACACGTCAAGCAGATGAGGAAAGAGTGGGAGGTGAAAATGATTTATGCACAGGCGGAGGCTGATAGAATCGTCAGAGAAGCAATCCCTCCCCGCAGGATCAACTTCGCAACCCCTGCAGAGCAGCAGCCGCTCGCAACTCCAAAGGATAACATGAAGAAGGCTGCGGAACTCCTGAAAAAGAAGGACGAGGAAATTGATATTAATTACGTCCGCAAGCTCGTTGCTTCAGCAATGCAGCAGCAGAGTAAGGCAGATACCTCGCGCAGGTTGGAATCCAATCCGGATCACTGTGTATCTATCGCGCAGAAGGACGCCCATGTCAATCGACATCCCGATGATGAATCGCGCACCGGATCCACGGAGCGCAGAAGAAAAGCAAGGGAGCACCCAAATCCGATCCCCGTACCATCAAAGACGCCTCCGTCAGATCCAAAGAAGGGAAGGATGCAATGTACGCTGGTAGGAACAAGTACCGGAACCCGTCACCTCCGCCTAACGGGTGCCCGCGTCCTCCGCCTCCTCGCCGCCGCAGTCCAGCCGGAAACACCAGGCCCCATGGGGCCGGTGGAATCAACATCCGTGACATGCCACCGCCGAGAACCAGGGAGCGTACGCCGGAACCACGTCGGAACCAGAACACCGATCGTGAACCCGAGCCCAGAAGGAGCCGGAACAACGATCGCGAGCCTGAGCCCAGGAGGGACCGGAATGCTGAGCGTGAGCCGGAACCCCGCCGAAGCCGGAACGACGGAGGAAACTATCACCAAGGTGAAGGTAGCCACCGGAGCCGGAGCGAGCCACGGGAAGACCGCCGGGAATCTGAAGGCGGAAGCAAAAAATCTCACAGGCCCCCTCGCAGGTCCCCTTCACCACCACCAAGTGGCGGAGGCGGAGGCGGTGGCCGGAGATCTCGTTCCCGCTCAAAAACCCCGGGCGGCGGCCCACGCGATGCCCGAGAACGCCTCAATGAGTACAGATCTGATTACATTGGCCCAAAGTGCTTTGGCAGGATGATTCGAGAGGAACCAAAGCCAAGGATGAACCTCAAGCTACCCGGAATCCTGAAGAATTATGATGGCACGGAAAGCGGATACCTGGATTGAGGCTATAATACTAACCTTTGCCGGAGGAACCCCTAACATTGCCTGCCGCATGCTTCAGTTGTACCTTGTAGGTCCAGCCCGGATCTGGCTCGGTGACCTCGAGAAGAACTCCATCTTTTGCTGGTTTGACCTGAAGAACGCCTTCGAGAAACACTTCAGGGGCACCTACAAGAGACCTGCCACGACAAGCGACCTACAGGCATGTATCCAGAAGAAGGGTGAAACATCAAGAAGCTTCCTTACCCGATGGTTGCAAACCAGGAACGAGTGCGAGAACGTTGATAACCGCACAGACATGCACGCCTTTATTGGTGGTTGCAGAGAGGAGGACTGCTGCGGCACAAGCTGACCTGCTTGGTCAATGCAAACAAACTGACTTTGGATGACATGATCACCATCGCGGCGATCATACGCGCCGATGACGGCGCGGCGGAGATCTAGCAGCTACAGCAATTTCCCTGCATCAGCAAAAGAAGAACCATGACAACGGTAGCAGCAGCGGCACCAAGCGGAAAAATCCCCCTGATGACCAAAGGAGTGGCGGATCCGACTTGATCGCCATGGCCTTCCAGCGCGGAGGCCAAGGAGGCGGAAGAGGCCGCGGCCGCGGAGGCGGAGCTGGAAGGGGCCAGCAGCGTGGTGGAGAGGTCACCGCTGCCGGAACCCGCGCCCCAAACTTATGAAGAGTACAGAGACATGCCTTGCCTGGCCCATCTGGATCCGGCTACGGGAAAGTCCACTCACACCAACCGCAACTGCAAGTGGGTCAACGATCTCAAATCTGACCCGGAAGCAGGATACAAGCGAGCCCGGAAGCACCGCCCACGCGGCAAAGGAGGCAAGGGCAAGAACAAGGACAAGGAGGAAGACAGTTCCGAGGCGATGGACGAGGATGATGCTTCGCCGGATCCCAAAGCCGGATCCGCAGCTAAACCCAACCCCTTCGATAAAAAGAGTGCGGGCGCGTACCACACCTTCCTTGGAACTCCAACAGTCCGTGCAAGCAAATCAGCTCTCCGGATCCTGAACGCCACAGTTCCCGCTGTGCCGCAGTATGTCAGGTGGTCGGAAACTCCGTGTACGTTTGATAGGAAGGATCATCCTACTGTCATTCCGAAAGAGTGCTATGCCTTGGTTGTAAGTCCCCGCATCGACGGGTATGATTTCTCCAAGTGCCTCATGGACGGCGGAGCCAGCCTGAACATCATGTACCTGGAAACTCTGGAGCGGATGAACCTTACCAAGGAACAACTCAAACACAGCACCACTGAATTTCATGGTGTGGTTCCGGGTAAAAAGGCAAATTCCTTGGGCAGCATCAGACTTCCCGTGGCCTTCGGCGATGCAAATAATTTCCGCGAAGAGATGATCACATTTGAGGTCGTGCCCTTCAAGAGCTCCTACCACGTCATCTTCGGCAGGCCCACCTACCACAAGTTTCATGCAAGAGCGTGCTACATCTACAACAAGCTCAAGATCACGGGTCCAAAGGGTATGATTACCGTATCCGGAGACTACAAGAAGGCTCATGAGTGCGAGTTAGGCGAAGCCGCCTTCGCAGAGTCTGTGATATCTGGAGAGGAGCTGCAAGGCTACAGAGCCGCGGTGGATCAGGCGAGATGGGACCACCAGAACGGATCTCCGAACAGAAGACCTCCTTCAAGGCCGCGATAGAAACCAAGAAGCACGACCTCATTGTAGGCGATGGCTCTAAGCAGGTTTCAGTCGGAGACAACATGGACCCCAAATAGGAAGACGCGCTCGTCGAGTTCCTCCGTGCTAACATGGATATCTTCGCATGGCAACCTTCTGACATGTCCGGAGTACCTAGGGAACTCGCCGAGCACTACCTCAACATAAATCCGGGGGCTAAACCGGTGAAGCAAGCTATGCGACGCTTTAGAAGAAGCGCCGCGCCATAGGAATGGAACTAGCAAAGTTACTAGAGGCAGGTTTTGTAGTAGAAGTTATCCATACTGATTGGGTCGCAAACCCCGTCCTTGTACCCAAAAAGAACACTGAAATACTAAGAATGTGCATCGATTACTCCGGCTTGAATAAGCATTGTCCGAAGGATCCGTTCCCTTTGTCGCGCATTGACCAAGTCATTGATTCGACGGCAAGGGCGGAACTTCTGTGTTTTCTTGATGCATATTCCGGGTATCATCAGATCCGGATGAAGGAGTCCGACCAAAAGGCGACCTCGTTCATCACCCCCTTCGGCACTTACTGCTATGTCACCATGCCCTTTGGTTTGAAAAATGCAGGTGCCACCTACCAACGTACGATGCAGCGGTGCCTGAAGGACCAAATTGGCCGGAACGTGCACGCTTACGTCGACGACATCGCGGTCATGACCCGGAAAGGATCCGACTTGATCAGCGACCTCACAGAAACCTTCGAGAATCTCCGTCGGTACAAGATGATGTTGAATCCGCTGAAGTGCGTCTTTGGCGTTCCAGCCGGAAAACTCCTTGGCTTCATCGTCTCTCACAGAGGCATTGAGGTTAACCCGGAAAAAATCAAGGCAATTGATGCGCGTAGATGTACACGTCCGTTGGGAACCCCAAGAGGAAGGTGTGATGCGCACAACAGCAAGTTTTCCCTCAGTAAGAAACCAAGGTTATCGAACCAGTAGGAGCCAAGAAGCACGTGAAGGTTGTTGGTGGAGGAATGTAGTGCGGCGCAACACCGGTGAAACCGGCGCCAACGTGGAACCTGCACAACACAATCAAAGTACTTTGCCCCAACGTAACAATGAGGTTGTCAATCTCACCGGCTTGCTGAAAACAAAGGATTAAGCGTATCGAGTGGAAGATGGTGTTTGTTTGCAAAGAACAGTAAAAGCAGTAGAATGTATTCAGATGTAAAAGAATGGACCGGGGTCCACAGTTCACTAGTGGTGTCTCTCTAATAAGATAACTAACATGCTGGGTGAACAAATTACAGGCGAGCAATTGACAAATAAAGATTCAATACATATCAATGATGATTACTATGTGATTTAATCAGGGCATTATGACAAAGTACATAGACCGCTATCCAGCATGCATCTATGCCTAAATAATCCACCTTGAGGTTATCATCCGAACCCCTTCCAGTATTAAGTTGTAAACAACGATAATTGCATTAAGTATGGTGCGTAATGTAATCAACACAAATATCCTTAGATAAAGCATCAATGTTTTATCCCTAGTAGCAACGCACATCCACAACCTTAGAACTTTCTGTCACTGTCCCATTAAATGGAGGCATGAACCCACTATCGAGCATAATTACTCCCTCTTGGAGTTACAAGTATCAACTTGGCCGAGCCTCTACTAGCAACAGAGAGCATGCAAGAACATAAACAACACATATATGATAGATTGATAATCAACTTAACATAATATTCTATATTCATCGGATCCGCCAAACACAACATGTAGCATTACAAATAGATGATCTTGATCATGTTAGGCAGCTCACAAGATCTATAACAATGATAGCACAAGCGGAGAAGACAACCATCTAGCTACTGCTATGGACCCATAGTCCAAGGATGAACTACTCACGCATCAATCCGGAGGCGGGCATGATGATGTAGAGCCCCTCCGGTGATGATTCCCCTCTCCGGCAGGGTGGAGGCGATCTCCTGAATCCCCCGAGATGGGATTCGCGGCGGCGGCCTCTCGGTAATGTTTTCGTATCGTGGCTCTCGGTACGGGGGTTCGCGATGAAGGCTATTTGTAGGCGAAAGGGTAGGTCGGGGGCGACGCGAGGGGCCGGACAACGGGGCGCGCGGCCGGGCCTGGGCCGCGCCGCCACAGTGTATGGCCACCTCGTGGCCCCACTTCGTCTCCCTTTCGGTCTTCTGGAAGCTTCGTGTAAATAGGCCCACGGGCGTTGATTTCGTCCAATTCGAGAATATTTCCTTACTAGGATTTTTGAAACCAAAAATATAGAAAACAGCAACTGGCACTTCGGCATCTTGTTAATAGGTTAGTGCCGGAAAATGTATAATAATGTTGTAAAGTATGTATAAAACATTCAAGTATTGTAATAAAAGTAGCATGGAACATAAGAAATTATAGATACGTTTGCGACGTATCAAGCATCCCCAAGCTTAGTTCCTACTCGTCCTCGAGTAGGTAAACGATAACACAAATAATTTCTGTGACATGCTACCAACATAATCTTGATCAACATTATTGTAAAGCATATGAGATGAATGGAGTGATCTGAACAAAAGATTGCTAACAAAGATAATGACTAAACAAATGAATCATATAGCAAAACTTTTCATGAATAGTACTTTCAAACAAGTATCAATAAGACTTGCATAAAAGATAACTCATAAGCAATAAATTCTAAGTAGAATGAATTGAAGCAACACAAAGGATGATTAAGTTTTAGCAATTGCTTTCAACTTGTAACATGTATATCTCATGGATATTTGTCAACATAGAGTAATATAACAGGTGCAATAAGTAAACATGTAAGAATCAATGCACACAGTTAACACAAGTGTTTGCTTCTAAGATAGAAAGAAGTGGGTAAACTGACTCAACAATAAAGTAAAAGAATGGCCCTTCGCAGAGGGAAGCATTGATTACTATTTTTGTGCTAGAGCTTTTGTTTTGAAAACATAGAAACAATTTTGTCAACGGTAGTAATAATTCATATGTGCTATGCATAATACTTCCTACAAGTTGCATGTCTCATGCATAGAGTACTAATAGTGCTCGCACCTTGTCCTACTTAGCTCGGAAGACACGGATTATCATCGCATAACATATGTTTCAACCAAGTGTCACAAAGGGGTACCTCTATGCCGCCTGTACAAGTGTCTAAGGAGAAAGCACGCATTGGATTTCTCGCTTTTGATTATTCTCAACTTAGACATCCATAGGGACAACATAGACAACAGATAATGGACTCCTCTTTTAATGCTTAAGTATTCAACAACAGTTAATATTCTCATAAGAGATTGAGGTTGTATGTCCAAACTGAAACTTCCACCATGATACATGGCTTTAGTTAGCGGCCCAATGTTCTTCTCTAACATATGCATACTCAAACCATTTGATCATGAAATCGCACTTACTTCAGACAAGACGAACATGCATAGCATCTCACATGATATCCAACAAAGATAAAGTTGATGGCGTCCCCGAAACATGGTTACCGCTCAACAAGCAACTTATAAGAATTAAGACACATAACTACATATTCATCACCACAATAGTTTTTAAGCTATTTGTCCCATGAGCTATATATTGTAAAGGTAGAGGAATGAAATTTTAAAGGTAGCACTCAAGTAATTTACTTTGGAATGGCAGAAAAATACCACATAGTAGGTAGATATGGTGGACACAAATGGCATGGGTTTTGGCTCAAGGTGTTTGGATGCACGAGAAGCATTTCCTCTCAGTACAAGGTTTGGGCTAGCAAGGTTGTTTGAAGCAAACACAAGTATGAACAGGTACAGCAAAACTCACACAAGAACATATTGCAAGCATTATAAGGCTCTACACTGTCTTCCTTGTTGTTCAAACACTTTACACGAAAATATCTAGACTTAGAGAGAACAATCATGCAAACCAAATTAAACAAGCTCTACGGTAGGTCTTCATTAATAGATTAAACTACATGATGCAAGAGCTTAAACATGATCTATGAGAGCTCAAACAATTGCCAAGTTGCCAAACCATATGCAGCATTTTCCGATTCCAACCAAATAGCAATTTAACGAAGCAATTTAGCCTTCGCCATGAACATTAAAGCACAATTAAGAACACAAGTGTTCCATATGAAAAAGCGGAGCGTAATATCTCCAATATAGGAATGGTGGGATCCAACTTTATTCAAACCAAAACAAAAATAAAAACAAACCGACGCTCCAAGTAAAGAACATAGGATGTGATGGAATAAAAATATAGTTTCACTAGAAGTGACCTGATAATGTTGTCGATGAAGAAGGGGATGCCTTGGGCATCCCCAAGCTTAGATGCTTGAGTCTTCTTAAATATGCAGGGATGAACCACCGGGGCATCCCCAAGCTTAGACCTTTCACTCTTCTTGATCATAGTATATCATCCTCTTCTCTTGACCCTTGAAAACTTCCTTCACACAAACTTCAAGCAAACTCATTAGAGGGTTAGTTCATAACCAAAATTCACACATTCAGAGGTGACACAATCATTCTAAACACTTCTGGACATTGCACAAAGCTTCTGAAAGTTAATGGAACAAAGAAACTCATTCAACATAGCAAAAGAGGCAATGCAAAATAAAAGACAGAATCTGTCAAAAACAGAACAGTCCGTAAAGATGAATCTGACAGGGGCACTTAACTTGCTCAAATGGAAAAACTCAAAACTAATGAACGTTGCGTACATATCTGAGGATCATGCTCGTAAATTTTCAGATTTTTTAGATTTTTTTACAGAGACTTCTGCGAGAATTCGTGACAGACAGCAATGCTGTTTCTGCGCAGCGATCCCAAATATAGCATCAACTTTAACATAAAAACTTTACTTGGCACAAAAACATGATAAGGAGAGGTTGCTACAGTAGTAAACAACTTCCAAGACTCAACAATACAGTAAATAAAATAAAACATGGGTTATCTCCCAAGAAGTGCTTTTCTTTAACGCCTTTCAGCTAGGCGCAGAAAGTGCAAATCAAGTAACATCAAGAGAAGAAGCATCAACATTACCTCCAGGGGTGTTGGAAGTTTCTTCCACAATGCATGTTATCTTATCTATGTAAGTTTCAGAGGCTCCTTTTTCATTACTCTTAGGCTTGCTATTCTCATCAAATAAATTTTCGGAACAATCCAATCATAATTCTTTTCTAGTGCCTCGAACATTCCTACAAGCTTGCAAGGTATTGATGTCTTAATATCCCCTCCATCACTAACATTATTAGTGTACTTAATTCTATCCATATCCATCTTTTTAAGGGTACTAGCAAAGTTGGTATAAGAACCAAGCATTTTATATTTAGTAAAGACTTTTCTAGCCTCTCTTGCTACACCACCAAATTCTTTGAGAAGAGTTTCTAAGACAAAATCTTTCTTTTCTCCTTCCTCCATATCAGAGAGTGTAAGAAACATATGCTGAATTATAGGATTAAGATTAACAAATTTAATTTCCAACATGTGTACTAGAGAAGCAACATCAATTTCATAAGTAGAAGCAAGTTCTACCAAGTGTCTATCTTCAAAATCTTCAGCTATACTAACATGAGTGAAAAAATCTTCTATATTATCTCTTCCAATTATAGACCCTCGGCCTACCGGTATGTCTTTTAGAGCGTACTTAGGAGGAAACATGATGAAGTAAACAAAAAGTAAACTAAACAAGTAAAGTAGAGACAAGTAACTAATTTTTGTGTGTTTTTGATATAGAGAACAAGACAGTAAATAAAGTAAAGCTAGCAACTAATTTTTTTGTGTTTTGTTTAAGTGCATCAAACAAAGTAGTAAATAAAATAAAGCAAGACAAAAACAAAGTAAAGATATTGGAAGTGGAGACTCCCCTTGCAGCGTGTCTTGATCTCCCCGGCAACGGCGCCAGAAAACAGTCTTGATGCGCGTAGATGTACACGTCCGTTGGGAACCCCAGGAGGAAGGTGTGATGCGCATAGCAGCAAGTTTTCCTCAATAAGAAACCAAGGTTATCGAACCAGTAGGAGCCAAGAAGCACGTGAAGATTGTTGGTGGAGGAATGTAGTGCGGCGCAACACCGGTGAAACCGGCGCCAACGTGGAACCTGCACAACACAATCAAAGTACTTTGCCCCAACGTAACAGTGAGGTTGTCAATCTCACCGGCTTGCTGAAAACAAAGGATTAAGCGTATCGAGTGGAAGATGGTGTTTGTTTGCAAAGAACAGTAAAATCAGTAGAATGTATTCAGATGTAAAAGAATGGACCGGGGTCCACAGTTCGCTAGTGGTGTCTCTCCAATAAGATAACTAACATGCTGGGTGAACAAATTACAGGCGGGCAATTGACAAATAAAGATTCAATACATATCAACGATGATTACTATGTGATTTAATCAGGGCATTACGACAAAGTACATAGACCGCTATCCAGCATGCATCTATGCCTAAATAATCCACCTTCAGGTTATCATCCGAACCCCTTCCAGTATTAAGTTGTAAACAACAGATAATTGCATTAATTATGGTGCGTAATGTAATCACACAAATATCCTTAGATAAAGCATCAATGTTTTATCCCTAGTAGCAAACACATCCACAACCTTAGAACTTTCTGTCACTGTCCCAGATTAAATGGAGGCATGAACCCACTATCGAGCATAATTACTCCCTCTTGGAGTTACAAGTATCAACTTGGCCGGAGCCTCTACTAGCAACGGAGAGCATGCAAGAACATAAACAACACATATATGATAGATTGATAATCAACTTAACATAATATTCTATATTCATCGGATCCCGCCAAACACAACATGTAGCATTACAAATAGATGATCTTGATCATGTTAGGCAGCTCACAAGATCTATAACAATGATAGCACAAGCGGAGAAGACAACCATCTAGCTACGCTGGACCCATAGTCCAAGGATGAACTACTCACGCATCAATCCGGAGGCGGGCATGATGATGTAGAGCCCTCCGGTGATGATTCCCCCTCTCCGGCAGGGTGCCGATCTCCTGAATCCCCCGAGATGGGATTCGCGGCGGCGGCCTCTCAGTAATGTTTTCCGTATCGTGGCTCTCGGTACAGGGGGTTTCGCGACGAAGGCTATTTGTAGGCGAAAGGGTAGGTCGGCGACGCGAGGCGGACAATAGGGCGCGCGCCGGGGCACGGCGCGCCGCCACGGTGTCCGGCCACCTCGTGGCCCCACTTCGTCTCCCTTTGGTCTTCTGGAAGCTTCGTGTAAAAATAGGCCCCCGGGCGTTGATTTCGTCCAATTCCGAGAATATTTCCTTACTAGGATTTCTGAAACCAAAAACAGAGAAAAAACGGAACTGGCACTTCGGCATCTTGTTAATAGGTTAGTGCCGGAAAATGTATAATAATGCTGTAAAGTATGTATAAAACATTCAAGTATTGTAATAAAAGTAGCATGGAACATAAGAAATTATAGATACGTTTGCGACGTATCAGCAATCCTGTGTATCAAAAGGCCAACTTGTCTCAAAGATGTGCAACGACTAACTGGTTGTGTTGCAGCAATCAGTAGGTTTGTTAGCCGTCTTGGCGAGAAGGCGCTACCTTTGTACAAGCTGCTGAAGAAAACAGACAAATTTGTCTGGGACGACGCAGCAGATGCAGCACTTCAGGGGTTGAAGGAAATACTCACCTCCCCACCTATCTTGGCGGCTCCAGTAGAGTCAGAGCCAATGCTCCTTTACCTGGCAGCTACCAACAGAGTCATCAGTCTCGTCATCGTGGTGGAGCGAAAGGAAGAAGGTCATGAATATGAGTCCAAAGACCAGTCTATTACATTAGCGAGGTACTGACGGAATCAAAGCAAAGATACCCTCACTTTCAGAAGCTAGCCTATGGTGTATTCCTAGGCAGCCGGAAGCTGAGACACTACTTCCAAGAGCACCCAGTAACAGTCGTGAGCAAGGCTCCGCTGTCGACGATTCTCAACAACGCTGACGCAACAGGACGCACAGCAAAATGGGGCATCGAGTTATCCGCCTTCGACATCGCTTACAAAGCCAGGACTGCGGTTAAATCCCAAGTCTTGGCAGATTTCGTCGCAGATTGGACAGAGGCTCCGGATGCAAATCTGGAGCCGGAACCAGAAACATGGGTCGCACTTCGATGGATCCAAGCAGCATCAAGGCTCGGGAGCTGGAGTCACCCTAAAGTCCCCCAGAGGAACTGCAGTACGTTTTGCGATTCACTTCGAAGCTACAAATAACATGGCGGAATACGAGGCTCTACTACACGGTGCACGCATCGCTAAGGAAATTGGGATCAAGCACATCATATGCTGCGGAGATTCCGACCTGGTGGCACAACAAGTAGCCGGAACCTGGAACGCCAGAAACTCCGTCATGGCGGCTTACAGAGATGAAGTTGACGAGATCGCCAAGTGCTTCCTCGGATACGAAGTCAAGTACGTCAGGCGGGACGATAACGCAGCGGCAGATATGCTATCCAAGCTCGGATCCGGCAGAAAACCAATTCCGCCCGGTATTTTCCTGGAGCATCTACGGATACCCTCGGTGAAGGGCGCTAACCCGGAGAACCCAGATGTGGCAGTATCTCCGGCAAAGGAAGTGATGGTTATCATTCCGGCCTGGACGCAACCTTTCCTGGACTACCTCATCGATCGAAAGTTGCCGGAGGACGAGGTCCTCGCACGACAGATCACACGACGAGCAAGATCCTACACAATAGTTGATGGACAGCTCTACAAACGAAGTGCAACTAGGGTATTTCTCAAATGCGTCTCCAATCAAGACGGCATTGAAATCCTCAGGGAGATCAACGGGGATTGCGGGCACCATGCCGGTCCCTTGTTGCCAAAGCTTTCCGGCTCGGATTCTACTGGCTCACAGCTAAAGAAGATGCTGATAAGCTGGTAAAAACTTGCCGAGGTTGTCAGTACTATGCTACTCAACCAAACGCTCCAGCCCAAGAGCTGAAGACCATCCCTATCACCTGGCCGTTCGCGGTCTGGGGGCTCGATATGGTTGGAAAACTAAAGAAATCATCTCCTGGCGGTTTTGAGTACCTCCTGGTCGCTGTTGACAAGTTCAGCAAATGGATCGAGGCAAAGCCAGTGAGAAAAGCCGATGGTGCTACGGCACTAAAATTTGTTTGCAGCCTCGTGACGAGATTCGGCATCCCACACAGCATAATCACAGACAATGGCACAAACTTCGCACAAGGAGAATTGAAGGATTATTGCCATGACGTAGGGATCCGGCTTGACCTCGCATCTGTGGCTCACCCACAATCCAATGGTCAGGTCGAAAGAGCCAACGGCCTCATCCTATCCGGAATCAAACCACGTCTTGAAGAACCGCTGCGCCGCGCAGCCGGAGCTTGGGCTGATGAGTTAGACTCTGTTCTGTGGAGTTTAAGGACTACCCCAAATAGGTCAACTGGATTTACTCCATTCTTTCTGGTCTACGGATCCGAAGCCGTGCTCCCCTCCGACATCATCCACGATTCGCCGCGAGTTTCCGCCTATAATGAAGAAACTGCTGACGAGGCCTTACAGCTATCTGTGGACCTGATCGAAGAAGCTCGGAACTTAGCAGACCAACGTTGCACCATTTACCAGCAGAAGCTCCGACGCTACCATAGTCGTCGAGTTCGGAATCGCTCGTTCATGGCCGGAGACTTGGTCCTCCGCCTTCGCCAGGTGAAAGATCATAAGTTGCAATCTCCATGGGAAGGACCCTTCGTCGTTAGCAAAGTGCTTCACAACGGATCGTACTACCTTGTCGATTTCCGAGAGCTAAAGGATAGACCTGCTAATTGGTACCGGAAACGCAAGCGGGAGGATCCGGATGACATTTACGATGAAACAGAACGTCCTTGGAACATTGCACAGCTACGTCCTTTCCACACTTAGCATAGAATTACATACCTTGTAATAGTTATACATGATCAATGAAATAAAGCTTTTGGTTCACTCTTTGAGTCTTTTACCTCCTTTACTTGTTCATTTTAGATCGTGTATGTTTTCCGACTAAAACCGCAGAGCTGGATATTTCCGCCTAGGCGTGTATGAAAGTTGTGATTTTCAAAATCGTCCTTTAGGACGTGAGCTTAAGTTTTCTGCGAAATGCTTTTCATTGCGAACTCATGGATTCCTGGCAGCGACTTCCGGCACCTACGCTGGGGGCTTGTTTCCGCGGTTATTGACGGATTGCCATTGGGCTTCGTCGCCGCTGGCGAGCATCTCCGGCTAACGGTCTTCCGGCTCGTGGAAGGTCAAATGAGTAAGCCGGAAAACATAAAAACCAGCACTTGCTTTTCATAAATGAAACATGCAAATAATATTTAAACGGATAGCAGGATAAGTATTTTTTGCCCACGCAGGAGTGTTTCGTCCCTAGCTACTTAAGAATTTAAGTTATCTTACAAACCCACTCCGGGGCCAAAATGATGCATCAGTTTGATTGTTTCACAGGTTCTACTCGGAGGATTGATCCTCATCGGACGCAATGTAGGCGGAGCCATCGCCAGAGTCGTCGCCGGAGCCCTCTTCCTCATGATCCGCGCTTGACCCGGAGCCCTCCTCAACAAAATCTTCGGGGCAGTCCTCTTCATCTTCATCCTCCGCGTCAGAGAATCCCGCGGGAAGATCATGCTTGTTGTACCAGAACGAGTGGTTAACTCGTCCGACAAATAGCCGATCATACCCTTGGGTCTCCGCGAGAAGGATCCTCATGTTGGTGCCCTTGGGGGCTCCGCGTGCAACATCAGCAAAGTTCATGGTTGGGAAGTGCGCCTTGCACGTCGCCAACACGAGGGAAGCGACTCCGCGGGCGGAAGACTCCTGCCAATCCTTGATGAGTTCCGGCACCTGCTTGATCAGCTTGGTCATGGTATCGATCACCGCGGTTCCGGCTCTCTTCAGGGATAGCGATTTGGCGACTCCGCGACATGCCTCGAAGAGGTTATCAATGGAGTTCTGCGCCTCTTCATACGCTTCAGTCCTCTTGAGGGTGGCATCCTTTGTCCACTCAAAACCAAGGCTCGCTGTGAAAAATATGATTAGTTTTTTCCGCGAACAGAAGCACAAGTCTGAAGAAGTCGGAGTCACAAAGAAATAAAAAGAGGTCCTTACGGAAGATCATCTTGTCAATAGCCTCCGCCTCCGCCTCGTAATTCTTGTTCTTTGACGCCAAGGTCTGGATCCTTTGCTAGCTCTTCTTGAGTTTTTCAGCAAGATCCGATACTTCTTGGGCATGTTTCTCCAAGAGTTCTTTCCTCTTTTTGGTTTCCTCATCGGAGGATTCCTTCAGGAAATTCTTGAGGGATTCGTTTTCCGCCTCAAGAACCTCGACCTTGGCGGAAAGGGCATCGATGGAGGGGCGCTTGGCAATTTCGTCTGGAACTCGGAAATACAACAACACAGTTAGTTCAGATAATACGTTACATTGACGATCCAGTCGGGTTATTACCTTCATAACCCTTGAGGCGGGTCTCCAGCAGCGCGATGGCCTTCTGACTTTCCGCGTCCCTGGTTTGAAGCAGTTCAATTTCTTTCTTCTGCTCCAGCACATGGGTGCGCAAGTCCTCGTGCAGCTTCCGCGTGTTCTGTGAAAGCAGTTTAAGGATTAGACGGAAATTCAAACTTATGGGGGCTGGACGGAAGTTAAAATCTTTAGCATGTGAAAATTTTGATTTTCCGCTACAATCTACAGTTCAAGACATTGGCTCATACATGTTACTCGGAAAAATGCATTAACCAATGCCTGGGGGCTGGAGTTACCTGTAACATCCCAAATTTCAATAAAAATAAAAGAAGAAGAATTCCAGAGATTTAAAATTCAGAGCCAACAAAAACTTTTTCTTACATATAGTGCCATGCATAGGACTTGTGCATTTGAGTGATATGCCATGATGATTGTTATATTGTGTATGTGCTAAACCCTAAAACCCTAATGTGATCAAGTGAAGATCACAAACCAAATAAAATAAAAGAGAAAGAAATCAAATAAGAAAAACCCTAAAACCCTCACATAGGCTTTATGCCATTTTTATAAATCTTGACCCTAGACCATTTTGGTCTTCACCATTAGTTGGAGTATGTTACTAAACACTTATTACAACTATTGGAACCAAAGAAACACAATTCAAATCAAAATTCAACTCAAATTGTGCTCACATATGATGATGGTCAAATCTGCCAATTATATTCTGGTCACTACTTTGAGCCCTTGTATCTCAAGATTTTCAAACTAAACTTTCTCAATTCTTTGCATGTCATCCAAGAGGACATCAAGGTGAACAACTTTGGTACAGACCATCATGCCAAATTCACCTTGGATCAAATTCTATGCTCATGTAAAGTTAGGACTTTTTGTTATGTGGAACAATCTCACACTTAGCAAATTTGCAATTCTTTGAATTTCTAAATTCCACCACCACCTCTCATTCTCTCTGGTCTTTTACCACTCAACCAAACACACACTTTTCAAATTTTGCAACCATATGAATTCAATCAAACCTTGTGATGAGGACATCCCTACCTCACTACTACCTCCGTCATTACCAACTGAAGATGAACCTGTTGTGAAGCTCAAGTCCAATGAAGTCAGGATTGGACCAATGACACGAGCTCGTGCGAAGCTACTTAAACAACAGGTGAACTTGTTCCTAAACGATGCTTTGATTGATGAGAACTTTATACTGCCTAAGTCCTATTACTTATGTATCATCAGGTATCAAGAGGAGACCATCGCACGAGGAGAGGAGCAGTTTGGACATGAAGACGGACGTCAAGATGGCCGTGAAGCTGGACAAGGAGCTGGACATGAAGATATCTCATGGACGCGCAAGGGAGGAGCGGGAGGCATGCGCGAGAGGAGAAAACGAAGTCCAGGCCGGTCCGAGACCCGGTCGACCGGCCCAGACCGGCCAGCCGGTTCAAGCCCGGTCGACAGTCGCCAACCGGACGTCAACCGGAGGAAGCCCCTCGTACGGACGGAAACCGGAAACTTCGCGATTCTGGTCCACAGCCTGACCGGACCCGCGACCAGGACAGCCCGGTCCACGACCGGTTGTGGGACCACAAACCGGGCCCGGCCGGTCCACACCGTCGACCGGACCCCGACCGGACATGTCGAGTCCTGTCTCGACCAGATCTGTGGGTCGGTTTTACTTTATCTTTCGACCAGAACTCGTCCCGGACGCCTATATAAGTGCCTTGGACGACCCCTAGCTGCTTTAGACCATGTTTAAGATAAACCCTAGTTCTTAGTTGTTTGCTCTGCAAAACTATTGAATTCCCTACACCATATTGCTTGGATATTGTGTAGATCCTGTTTAAGTCTTGTGTGATCTGCTGTTCCATTGGGAATTAGACGGTTGCAACTTACCGCTTCGTGGTCGGCGGCTACGTGCGCAAGTGTGTGGAGTTGCGAATATCTTGCAGGGTTGAGAGCTGTTGCATTGGCGACAGGGACCAATCGAGAGATCTCGTTGCGTCATACAAGTTATCTTCCATTACATCGTCGTGTTCCTCGCTGCCATCACCCCGTGATCATCATCACCACCGTTGCTTGAGAAGATCGGGCCTCCCCTTATCATCTTGGTATCAGTTTCCAGTTTTCCTCGGTAAGCCATCCACAATCCACCCCATAGTTGAGTTGTGAGTGTTTTCCTATCCAAAAAAAAAAAAAAATTAGGGTTAGGGTTTGCCATAGCCATAGCTTGCACTAATTTCGAGTTTTAGTTGCTTTTCGTAGTTGTTTTTGCGTAACTTTATCTTTCTTCTAGTAGAATTGTTAGGGTTTGAGTTTTCTCTATCATCTAGTTTATCATATTGTGTCAGTTTTGTTACTCCGAGTCCACATAGCGTACAGTGTGCTTGTTTCCAACCATAGACACAGCCTTTCGATATACGTGACTAGGAACTTTCCCAGAAGAGACTAGTTTTACCGCTCGACAGGCTGCTCATTAGGGTTTTGGTGCTTTGCATATTTTGTTGGCCGTGTTATAAAGGAGTTGAGTCATAAAAAATCAAAAAAAGAAAATTGAAAAGAAGCAAAAAGAGCTACATAGCTGCGTGTGTTACAAAAAGAAAATACAAAAAAAAAGTGTGTGCTAGTTGACATCAAGTGAAAGGCCTAAGTTTTCTTTACTGCATCCGTAGTTGAGCAATCTTGTGCCTGTCTCGTTGAGCTTTGCTAGCGTCTCTCTTGTGCATTGCAACCTTTCCTCCAGATAGTTGCATTGCCCCATTATATCGCCTTGTGTGAGTATCTTTGGTTGTCTACGGTCAGCGCTAGAGCTTGTTATTGGTGCAAATAGGTAGCCTACCTACAGCCCCACATATACCCTGCTTTGTCGTGTGATTGTTCTTATACCCTTGATATTCGCTTCGCTACATCCGTGCACTAGTTGTTACTACAAGTGGTAAGCAATACTAATTTACTTTGGAACGGTAAGATTTCCTTTTCTTATCAGTTTTGAGTGAGTTGTGAGAGTACCACCATATATTTTTGATTTAGTGCACTAACCTACTAATCATGTATGCTAGTGATAATAAGATTGTTAACCAGGAGAACAAGAATTCGGCAGATATCATCACATGGAGGGAGTATGAAGCTCTTCGTAATGAGATGCGACGTGAATTCCGCACTAACGATGATGAGCTTAAGAGTACAGTTGATGAGATCAAACAAACGTTGGATGCTACTAATGTCACCGTCACTGGATTGTCTGATCAAATGACGGATATACAGCGCAATATTGCGGATATGCGTCTCGCTATTGAGAACTTGACTGTACTACAACAACAACAACAAGAAGATGATGACGATCCTGAGCTTGAAGATGACGCACACAATGCTCGTGGTGCGCCTCGTGGTCATCGTCCTCGTGGCTGGGTTCCACTTGGCCGCAATGGTCGTGGACAAGATGAAGAAGATGGATTGGGTAAGCCTAAGTTTTCCATACCCAAGTTTGAAGGAGGAGCTGATGTTGAAGAATACCTCACTTGGGAGCTCAAGATTGAGAAATTATGGAGCCTACATCCACACTACTCTGAAGATAGGAAGATCAAGCTTGCGTCTTCTGAATTTGATGGTTATGCATTGCGTTGGTGGGATTCGTTGGTTCGTAACCTCGATGAAGATGGTGCACAACCTATCCGTACATGGCGTGCTATGAAAGAGGCAATGACTTCTCGTTTTGTGCCTACAAATTACATGCGGAACATATTTGATAAGCTAACACTATTGAGGCAAGGTGTGAAGACTGTTGATGAGTACTACATGGAGATGGAGATGCTTATGCAGCGTGGTCGTGTCCGTGAGTCTCTAGAGATGACAATGCAGCGTTTTCTGAATGGATTGAAGTATGATGTTAAAGGCATTGTTCGTCATTACACCTACACCAATATGAATCAATTGTTACATCATGCAAGAGAAGCTGAATCACAGTTGGCTGAAGAAGCAAAGGTTAAGGGACGTGCTACGGGAGCTGGGCGTTTTACACCCCGCGCGCCTTCTACAGCGCCGGCGCCTTCGACGCGCTCCGCTCCTTACTCTACTCCGCCTAGCAAACCGGTCTCCAATGCATCTAATGCAAAGAAGTCCGAATCTGCTGCAAGTACGAGTGGTTCTGGTGCGTCTACAACGCGCAACCGTGATATGCTTTGCCATACATGTGGTGGCAAGGGTCACTTCAAGAGAGATTGTCCTAACCGCAAAGTCATGTTTATCAATGAGGACAATGAGTATGAGACTGGAGATGATGCTGATCCAAATGCTCCAGACAATGATGACTATGACACTGATGGTGAAGATGCATATCCTTCTGATGCTCGCACCATTGTTGTGTCGCAGCGTGCTCTTAATGTGTTGCCTAGTGCATCTACTCAGCGCTGCAATTTGTTCCAAACCAAAGCTTTAGTTGGTCCTGACAAGGCTTGCAAGGTCATTATTGATGGCGGGAGTTGCCGCAATTTAGCAAGCAAGGAGTTATGTACCAAGCTGAAGTTGAAGTATTTACCGCACCCGCATCCATATTATATTCAGTGGTTGAGCGACAATGGTGAGATGAAGGTAAACCACATGGTGCGTGTTGAGTTTGCGATTGGACCGTATAAGGATTGCATTGATTTTGATGTGGTTCCTATGACGGTTTGTCACCTTTTATTGGGTCGGCCTTGGCTCTATGACCGTTCTGTGCAACACAATGGCCGTGCCAATACATATCACTTGGAGTACAAGGGCAAGAAAATTAACTTACAGCCTATGTCACCACAACAAATTGTCAATGAGTCTCGTCAGAAGATTGAAGTGAATTTGGAGGATGCACCTCTAGATAGGCGAGAGAATTGTAATGTCGTGAGTGATATAACGAAAAGTGAGAGAGTGAATTCCTTAGTCTCATTAGCCACCAAAGAAGACATGAGAGAATTTAGTGAGGATCCTACGGCCATGCCTCTTGTGCTTTTGTACAGGGGTACGGTTTTGGTTTCTAACGATATGACCCCTCTTCCTCTTGGTGTTTCTAATGTTTTGCAGGAATTTGGCGACGTGTTTCCGGAGGAGGTACCCGCAGGACTACCACCATTGCGAGGTATTGAGCATCAAATTGACTTGATTCCCGGAGCATCGCTGCCCAATAGGGCGCCATATCGCACTAATCCCGAAGAGACGAAGGAATAGAAGCAAGTACAAGCGCTACTCGACAAAGGTTATATTCGCATAAGCCTTAGTCCTTGTGTTGTTCCTGTTATTCTAGTTCCTAAGAAAGATGGTACTTGGCGTATGTGCGTAGATTGTAGAGCTATAAACAACATTACTATTCGATATCGTCATCCTATTCCCCGTTTAGAGGATATGCTAGATGAATTGAGTGGTGCTGCTGTGTTCTCTAAAATTGATTTGCGTAGTGGTTATCATCAAATTAGGATGAAAGAAGGGGATGAGTGGGAAACAGCCTTTAAAACAAAATTTGGTTTATATGAGTGGTTAGTAATGCCTTTTGGGTTAACTAATTCACCTAGTACTTTCATGAGACCGATGAACCATGTTTTGCGTGAATTTATTGGCAAATTTGTGGTTGTGTATTTTGATGACATATTAATCTACAGCCGCAATGAATCTGATCATACTATACATATTCGACATGTTTTGCAAGTGTTGCGTGATAATCAACTCTATGGTAATCTTGAGAAGTGCACATTTTGCAAAGATAAGGTCATATTTATGGGTTATGTTGTCTCTAAGCATGGAGTAGAAGTAGATGTGTCTAAAATTGAAGCTATTCAAAATTGGCCTACTCCCATGAACGTGAGTCAAGTACGAAGTTTCCATGGTCTAGCTGGGTTTTATCGCAGATTTGTGCCCAACTTTAGTACTATTGCTGCGCCTTTGAATGATTTGACTAAAAAGGGTGTTGTTTTTGAGTGGGGCGCAGCCCAAGATCATGCTTTTGATGAACTTAAGAGATTGTTAACTTCTGCACCGTTGCTTGCACTTCCTGATTTCAATAAGCAATTTGAGATTGAATGTGATGCTAGTGGTATTGGAATTGGTGGTGTGTTGATGCAAGAGGGTCGCCCAATTGCATATTTTTCTGAGAAACTTTCTGGTGCTAAGTTAAACTATCCTATCTATGATAAAGAATTGTATGCTTTAATTAGAGTTCTTGAGGTTTGGCAACATTACTTGTGGCCAAAAGAATTTATCATACATTCTGATCATGAAGCTTTAAAATACCTGAAAGCCCAATCTACTTTGCATAAGCGTCTAGCTAAGTGGGTTGAGTTCATTGAGTCTTTTCCATACATTATTAAGCATAAGAAGGAAAAGATAATATTGTTGCTGATGCTCTATCTAGGAAGAATATGCTATTAACTCAACTTGATGTTAAAATTCCTGGTTTAGAAATACTATGTGATTTGTATGCTACTGATCATGATTTTGCTGAACCATATCGCTTATGTGCTCTTGGTAAAGCATGGGAAAAATATCACATACATGATGGGTTCTTGTTTAGGGCTAACAAACTATGTGTTCCAGAATCGTCTGTGCGTTTGCTCTTAGTGCAGGAATCACATGGAGGTTTGATGGGTCACTTTGGGCGTGAGAAGACGCTACTCATGCTAGCTGACCACTTTTATTGGCCAAAGATGAGGCGGGACGTGGATACATATGTGAGGAGATGCATTACTTGCAACAAGTCCAAGTCCAAGCTGAAGCCTCACGGTTTGTATACTCCTTTACCGGCACCTACTACACCATGGGAGGATATTAGTATGGATTTTGTGTTGGGTTTGCCGCGTACTAAGAGAGGCCATGATTCTATATTTGTGGTAGTGGATAGATTCTCTAAGATGTCCCACTTTATTGCCTGCCACAAGAGCGACGATGCGTGCATATTGCTAACCTGTTTTTCAGGGAGATTGTACGTCTACATGGAGTCCCGAAGACTATTGTTTCTGATCGTGACGTGAAGTTTATGAGCTACTTATGGAAGACGCTTTGGAGAAAGCTGGGGACGAAGCTGCTGTTTAGCACTACTTGTCATCCCCAAACTGATGGTCAAACTGAAGTGGTGAATAGAACATTGTCACAACTGTTGAGATCCATGATCAAGAAGAACTTGAAGGAGTGGGAAGAGTGTTTGCCGCATGTGGAGTTTGCTTACAACGGGCGGTACATTCTACCACGGAGCTATGTCCTTTTGAGGTGGTGTATGGTTTCAAACCCATTACTCCACTTGACTTGTTGCCTTTGCCCATACATGAGAGAGTTAATATGGAGGCATCAAAGAGGGCAGATTATGTAAAGAAGATTCATGAGAAGACTAAAGAGTTGATTGAGAAGAAAGGCAAGAGCAATGCTGCAAGGATGAATAAGAAGCGCAAAGAGATGTTGTTCAAGCCTGGTGATTTGGTGGGTACATTTTCGCAAGGATAGATTCCCGAAGCTGAGAAAGTCTAAGTTGAAGCCTCGTGGTGATGGTCCTTACAAAGTGCTTGCTAAGATCAATGATAATGCATACTCGATAGATCTTCCAGAGGATGAGTTTGGTGTCAGTAATTCTTTCAATGTTGCTGATTTGACACCATATGACGGAGAAGACCTTGGAGCGTCGGGGTCGACGCCTTTTGAAGGGGGAGATGATGAGGACATCCCTACCTCACTACTACCTCCGTCATTACCAACTGAAGATGAACCTGCTGTGAAGCTCAAGTCCAATGAAGTCGGATTGGACCAATGACACGAGCTCGTGCGAAGCTACTTAAACAAGGTGAACTTGTTCCTAAACGATGCTTTGATTGATGAGAACTTTATACGCCTAAGTCCTATTACTTATGTATCATCGGGTATCAAGAGACGAGCATCGCACGAGGAGAGGAGCAACATGAAGACGGACGTCAAGATGGCAGTGAAGCTGGACAAGGAGCTGGACATGAAGATATCTCATGGACGCGCGAGGAGGAGCGGGAGGCATGCGCGAGAGGAGAAGACGAAGTCCGGGCCGGTCCAGGAACCCGGTCGGACCGGCCCCCAGACCGGCCGCCCGGTTCTGGCCGGTCGACCGTCAAACCGGACGTCAACCGGAGGAAGCCCTCGTACCGGATGGAAACCGAAACCGCGTTCGGTCCACAGCCTCGGCGGACCATGGCCGGACAGCCGGTCCACGCCCGGTTGACCGGACCACAAGCGAGACCGGCCGGTCCACGGCCCCGTCGCCCGGACCCCAGACCGGACATGTCCCGTGCGTCCGACCAGATCTATTCTGGGTCGGTTTTACTTGTATCTTTTCGACCAGAACTCGTCCGGACGCCTATATAAGTGCCTTGGACGACCCCTAGCTGCTTTAGACCACGTTTAAGATAAACCCTAGTTCTTAGTTGTTTGCTCTGCAAAACTATTGAATTCCCTACACCATATTGCTTGGATATTGTGTAGATCCTGTTTAAGTCTTGTGTGATCTGTTGTTCCATTGGGAATTAGACGGTTGCAACTTACCGCTTCGTGGTCGGCGGCTACGTGCGCAAGTGTGTGGAGTCGCGAATATCTTGCGGGGTTGAGAGCTGTTGCATTGGCGACAGGGACCAATCGAGAGATCTCGTTGCGTCATACAAGTTATCTTCCATTACATCGTCGTGTTCCTCCGCTGACATCACCCCGTGATCATCATCACCACCGTTGCTTACTGAGAAGATCGGGCCTCCCCTTATCACCTTGCAAGAATTTGAATTGGGCAAATATGAAACAAATCAAAAACACTATTGTCAATAGTTTTGGCCTAACCCTACTGCCCCAATCTACTCCACCATGTCCCCTGATCTCTTCTACCTCTAGCACACCCAACAGCAAGCCTAGAGGAGAGCCATGAATGCCAAAGCCACCCCCATGCCGGCCATGGCCATGAGCATCTCCCTCTCCTCTCTTCTCTCCACCGTGGCCTCGACCACCTTGCCAAATATGCTCCCCTTGGTCCCCTGAGCACGCCGGTGGTCGCCGTTCGTCGAGAGGTGGACCACAACGCCCTGGCCAGAACGCGCCCGCGACGCCCACGTGCGACAGGAGCGGCATGGCCATGCCGTGCTTGCCGGCCAACGCGCGCGCCACGGACACGCGCCGCCTCGCAGCATCTCTCCTTCTCTGGCCCCCTTTCTTCACCATTCGCCTCGCCGCGCCACCGCGACTCCACCAGACACGCGCAGAACAACGACCCTGGACCGCCGCCGCCGGAGACGTCGAGCAAACCCCGCCATTGCCGCGGCAGACCTGGAAACAACGCGACCAAACCAAGCACCGCCCGACCAAGCTGTCGCCGCCCAGAGGACCGCCATGATGCCCTGAACAGCCTCGCGTCGCTGCCTAGCCCGCTAGCTCGCCGGAGACGCCGCGCGCTTGTCGACTTGCCGCAGCACCCACGGCACACCCGCGCCTATAAAAGGAGAGCAAACCCCTGCATCCTCTTCTCCCTCGAGCTCCTCGACCACTCCCCTTCTCGATTCACCACCGTAGCTCGCCAATTTCTGCCGGTGCCCGCCGCACCTCATCTCCGACGATTGGAGCCGCCCCCAGGCTGCCGCCGGTGCAGGGCTCGCCGTTGTCTACACCTTCCTCGCGCACACCGGCCACCGCGGGAGCCCTGGTTAGCTCTCCGACCCCCACCAGGCCGCCGGCGAGCCTCGCTCTCGTCGTCGACGATGACGGCGTGAGCTATTGGATCGCGTTCGATCCAACGCGCCACGGCCCCCGTGCCGCTTCGCGTAGAAATAGAGGCTGATGGGTGGAGCCCACCCGTCAGGCAGCCCACGCGTCGTGGATGCGTGGTGGGCTGGCCTTGGGCCGTTTTAATTCAAATAGGCCCAGTTAGTTTTCCCGTCGGCCCTTTAATTCAAATCTTGTTTAAATAATTTAGTTCAAATTCAGTACTGGACCCAACTTTGAAAATTCATAGAATCTGTTTGGCTTGGCCAAATTTAGCAAACTTTATATTTTTGTAAAGCTAGTAAAAATATCTACAACATGCCACTGGTCCCACCTCAAGATCTGTTGTAGAAATAAAGTGATAAATCGAAGAAGGAAGGGACTTTTTCATATTCAAATAATTATTAAAAATCAACCAAAATAGATATTTAGTTAATTCCAACTCCAATAGCTCACATTTGACTTACACTAATTGTTTCTGCAAGAAAATGGTGTGGTCACTTTGCATGATCATGCCCTAGTTTAAATAATGGACAATATGGCTATTTTATTAAAGTGATATTGTCCAAAACTATTATGCAAATCATATATAGTATTATACTTCATTTAAATCTTGTCCCAAGTGAATTCATGTGATGTTTGCACCCCTGGTCAAACACTCTTATATGAAATACTTGGAGATTTAAATCATGTGTAGAGTTATTAAAGGGTATGAGGTGGTCTACCTCATTTAAATCATTTTCTCAAATGATGCTAATGAATGGTTGACTTATGTCAATATAAAATTCATGTATGATTGTTTGAGATGTTAAATCTTAAGAAGATTTCAATGGGAGGAAATTATTTCTCAAGAACCCTATGGAAACTATCATTTACATATGTAATGAGAGGAAATTATTTTCCTCAAACAACACCACCAATGCACCCTAATTATATTAATTGTGTGCTTAGCATAGTTTGTGTGAATATATGTGATGTTTGGAATAGCCATTGAATTAGTTGAGTGATTATACTCGTATTCAAATTTAGACGCTAGCACCGGAGAATACCCGGAAGAGGAAGGTTGCTACCAAGAGGAGGAGGAGGAAAACTTTGAGAACTACCAAGGCAAGCTAATATTCTTGCAAAGTGCAAAGTTCTACCAAGAACAAGGCACACTCATCTTTTCTTATGCTCATGAACCCATCCCAAGTTTTACCTTTCAATTTTTCAATTTGAAAATTGAAGTTTCCTTTTATAGTTAACTTTGGTCTAAGTCTAGAATACTACAAGAGTATCAAACTTAGCCTAACTAGCACTACAAGTGGTTAGCACCCCTCATGACTAGATGCTAGTGCTAATATTAAAACTTGACTACTCTAGATAGGACCATGTGACTTGAAATAAAATTGAAACTTTGGAATGATGATGCATTCCATTGAATGAATTTTGAAGGTGAATATGACAAGAGAAGATAGTGATTTTTGATTAAAAACTGATATTGGTTTGGATGCGATACATTTCCAATTCTTGAGTACCCCCACAATACCTGATTATGGGTAAGGGCTTAACTAGAAATTTATGTATCTTAGTATGGGTTCCCTCTGAACACACATCATAGGGGTTATGCCGAGGCTGCCTCCGTTGTTGAGAAATGATGTGAATTGAGGTGAATTGTACGGCCAAGCCCTGTGCAGTTCCCAGGTTGGCAGTTGGTCTTCACTGGGAGGCCAAGCTCATGGGGAGAGGTGCTCATACTAGGGTTTGTTAATGAAAGGTTATGGTTGATGATCTGCGTACTGTGTTACGATGATTCGGGGTTATCCCGATGGATGAAATCAAATGTTGTGGCACAAGTGTGCAACCTCTGCAGAGTGTAAACCTATTCGAATAGCCGTGTCCACGGTTACGGACGGTTGGAAAGGCCATACAGTTTCCAGTGTTAGACTCTTGAAAGTGTTGAGAAAATGAATAGTGAATGGTGAATGGGGACTTGAATTTGAATCACAGCCATGTTGTGGGAATGACACTAATGTTCCCACTTGAGTTAGTTAGCACATGACTAAGTCTTTATCAAATACTTGTGAACTAAAATTGGCTTTATGCAAATAAACTAGAGCTTAGCACCCCTTAATAAAATTGCTAGCACTTACCCTAGTATTAGTTTGCAAGTACTTAAAGTACTCACGGCTTTGTCCCTGGCTATTCAAATGGCCAGAGTATGAATATGAACAGAACTACCAAGGAGATGATCAGCAGGACGCCTACGACAACTAGGAGTCTTCCGACGTCAAGCGTTGGCCTGTGGACTAGAGAGTCCATTTATCTTTACGCTTCCGCTATGAACTTGTGTTTGTTCGTTGATCAATAGATCAACTATTTGTGTAATATGGATCATGTGATTCAAGTTGTAAGACAATATGGTTTGTAATGAATGATGACTGTGATACTTAACTATTATGCCTCGCAACAACAATATTCCTGGGATTGCGATGAATGACATAATAGGCATCCGGACTTAAAAATCCGGGTGTTGACAGGCGCACATTCTTGTGCAAACCTTGATACCGCCTTCAGCTCGTGTGTCTCACGCTTCTTTCTGTCCAGTTGGGCCTCCAAGAGCAGAGGTTTGTAGATCAGCAGCAAGTTTTCCCTTAAGTGGATCACCCAAGGTTTATCGAACTCGGGGGAGAGGTCAAAGATATCCCTCTCAAGCAACCCTGCAATCACGATACAGAAGTCTCTTGTGTCCCCAACACACCTAATACACTTGTCAGATGTATAGGTGCACTAGTTCGCGAAGAGATAGTGAAATACAAGTAGTATGGATGTATATGAGTGGTAATAGCATTCTGAATAAAATATGGCAGCGAGTAAACATGCAACAGAACAGTAAGTAAGCGGTGTTTGCAGTATTGGAAACAAGGCCTAGGGATCATACTTTCACTAGTGGACACTCTCAACATTGATCGCATAATAAATAACTCTTTCTCATATGTGATACATACACTCTTTTGTTGGATGATAAACACCATTCGTTGTGTAGGGCTACAAGAGATCCCTCAAGCCGGAGTTAACAAGCGCCACAACATTCAGCATTCATATTTAAGTAACCTTAGAGCATAATAGATCTTTGCAAAATAAACCGAGTACTAACATAGCATACACACTGTCACCATTACACTATGAAAGGGGAATAGATCACATCAATACTATCATAGCGATAATTAACTCCATAACCTACAAGAGATTATGATCATAATCTACGACAAGAACCACACGATGCACACACTGTCACCTTTACACCATGCGGGAGGAATAGACTACTTTAATAACATCACATGAGTAGCACATAGACTAGTAGCGATACAAAGCTCATCATATGGATCTCAATCATGTAAGGCAGCTCATGAGATCATTGTACTGGAGTACAGAGAGAGAGATTAACGGTATAGCCCTTAGCCTCGAGGGAGAACTACTCCCTCCTCATCATGGAGACAGCGATGGCGGTGAAGATGGCGGTTGTGTCGATGGAGAAGCCTTCCGGGGGCACTTCCCCGTCCCGGCGGCGTGCTGGAACAGAGACTCCTGTCCCCCAGATCTTGGCTTCACGATGGCGGCGGCTCTGGAACTTTTCTCGCACCGTGGCTTATTCGTATCGAAGATTTAGGTCAGGGGACTTCTTATAGGAGAAGAATCGATGTCGGTGGAGCCCTGGTGGGGCCACACCATAGGGGGCGCGCCCGGGCCCTTGGCCGCGCCGCCTGTGGTCTGGGCCCCCCGGGCTCCCTCTCTCTCGGTGTTGGAAGCTCCGGGAAAAATAAGATCTTGGGCGTTGATTTCGTCCGATTAGAGAATATTTCCTTACTAGGATTTCGAAACCAAAAACAAGAAAACAGGAACTGGCACTTCGGCATCTCGTCAATAGGTTAGTTCCGGAAACGCATCAAAACATAATAAAGTGTGAACAAAACATGTAGATATTGTCATAAAACAAGCATGGAACATCGAAATTATAGATACATTGGAGACGTATCACATCCCCAAGCTTAGTTCCTACTCGTCCTCGAGTAGGTAAACGATAACACAAATAATTTCTGAAGTGACATGCTACCAACATAATCTTGATCAACATTATTGTAAAGCATATGAGATGAATGGAGTGATCTGAACAAAAGATTGCTAACAAAGATAATGACTAAACAAATAAATCATATAGCAAAACTTTTCATGAATAGTACTTTCAAGACAAGCATCAATAAGACTTGCATAAGAGCTAACTCATAAGTAATAAATTCAAAGTAAAGGCATCGAAGCAACACAAAGGAAGATATAAGTTTTAGCAGTTGCTTTCAACTTTCAACATGCATATCTCATGGATAATTGTCAACATAGAGTAATATGATGAATGCAAATAAGCAAGTATGTAAGAATCAATGCAGTTGACACAAGTGTTTGCTTCTAAGATGGAAGGAAGTAGATAAACTGACTCAACAATAAAGTAAAAGATAGGCCCTTCGCAGAAGAAGGGATTAAATCATGTGCTAGAGCTTTTCAAGTTTTGAAATCATATAGAGAGCATAAAAGTAAAATTTTGAGAGGTGTTTGTTGTTGTCAACGAATGGTAATGCGTACTCTAACTACCTTATCAACCAGACTTTCAAGAGCGGCTCCCATGAAGGACGTTATCTCTACCAGCAAGGTAGATCATCCCTCTTCTCTTTTGTTTACACATGTACTTTAGTTTTATTTATTAGATGACACTCCCAACCTTTGCTTTCACAAGCCATGGCTAACCGAATCCTCGGGGCCTTCCAACATTCACATACCATGGAGGAGTGTCTATTTGCAAATTTAAGTTGCTTACTGATAGATCAGAGCAAAACATGTGAAGAGAATGATTAATGCAAGTTGATTAATTGGGGCTGGGAACCCCATTGC
Organism: Lolium multiflorum; assembly: GCA_030979885.1. Taxonomy (NCBI): domain Eukaryota; kingdom Viridiplantae; phylum Streptophyta; class Magnoliopsida; order Poales; family Poaceae; genus Lolium; species Lolium multiflorum. Next base: position 147,319,397 of record CM061751.1, on the reverse strand, counting down.
CAGCTCCTTTTGCAAAATTATTGGATAAGCGGATGAGCCACTAGTCCATTGTGAAGGTCTGTCAGAAGTAATTGACAAGATCGAAAGATAAAACACCACATACTTCCTCATGAGCTATAAAACATTGACACAAATAAGAGATAATAGCTTTTGAATTGTTTAAAGGTAGCACATGAAGTATTTACTTGGAATGGCAGGAAATACCACATAATAGGTAGATATGGTGGACACAAATGGCATAGGTTTTGGCTCAAGGTTTTGGATGCACGAGAAGTATTCCCTCTCAGTACAAGGCTTTGGCAAGCAATGTTGTTTGAAGCAAACACAAGTATGAACCGGTACAGCAAAACTTACATAAGAACATATTGCAAGCATTATAAGACTCTATTGTCTTCCTTGTTGCTCAAACACTTTACCAGAAAATATCTAGACTTAGAGAGACCAATCATGCAAACCAAATTAAACAAGCTCTACGGTAGTTCTCCACTAATAGATTAAACTAGATGATGCAAGAGCTTAAACATGATCTATGAGAGCTCAAAGCAATTGCCAAGTATCAAATTATTCAAGACCATATGAAGCATTTTCTGATTCCAACCAAATAGCAACAAGTGAAGCGATCAACTTTCGCCCTTGAACATTAAAAGCAAAAATGAAGAACACTAGTGTTCATATGAAAAAGCGGAGCATGTCTCTCTCCCACATAAGCATGAATTTATTCACAGAATGAAAATAACAAAACGAAAATAAAAGCACACAGACGCTCCAAGTAAAGTACATAAGATGTGACGGAATAAAAATATAGTTTCACTAGAAGTGACACGATAAGTTGTCGATGAAGAAGGGGATGCATTGGGCATCCCCAAGCTTAGATGCTTGAGTCTTCTTAAAATATGCGAGGATGAACCACGGGGGCATCCCCAAGCTTAGACCTTTCACTCTTCTTGATCATAGTATATCATCCTCTTCTCTTGACCCTTGAAAACTTCCTCCACACCAAACTTCAAGCAAACTCATTAGAGGGTTAGTGCATAATCAAAATTCACATGTTCAGAGGTGACACAATCATTCTTAACACTTCTGGACATTGCACAAAGCTTTGAAAGTTAATGGAACAAAGAAACTCATTCAACATAGCAAAAGCGGGAATGCGAAATAAAAGGCAGAATCTGTCAAAAACAGAACAGTCCGTAAAGACGAATTTGGCAGGGGCACTTGCTCAAATGGAAAACTCAAAACTAATGAAAGTTGCGTACATATATGAGGATCACGCTCGTAAATTTGCAGATTTTTTGATTTTTCTACAGGGATATCTGTACGAATTCGTGACAACAATGCTGTTTCTGCGCAGCGATCCAAATCTAGCATGAACTTTAACATAGAAACTTTACTTGGCACAAAAACATGATAAGGAGAGGTTGCTACAGTAGTAAACAACTTCCAAGACTCAACAAAACAGTATCAAAATAAACACATGGGTTATCTCCCAAGAAGTTCTTTCTTTATAGCCATTAAGATGGGCTCGACAATTTTAATGATTCGCAAAAAGTAAGAGTTGAAGCAAAGGAGCATCAAGAAGCAAATTCAAAACACATTTAAGCCTAACCCACTTCCTATGAAAAGGAATCTTATACACAAATAAATTCATGAAGAACAAAGTGGCAAGCATAGAAAAGCAACACAAGTGCAATTTCAAGATTCTCAACATAAAGAGGGAAACTTAATATTATTAAGATGCATATAACCATGTTTCCCTCTCTCATAATAACTTTCAGTAGCATCATGAACAAACTCAACAATATAACTATCACATAAAGCATTCTTGTCATGAGCCACATGCATAAAATTATTACTCTCCACATAAGAATAATCAATTTTATTAGTTGTAGTGGGAACAAATTCAACAAAGTAGCTATCATTATTATTCTCATCAAGTGTAGGAGGCATAGTATAATCATAATAAAATTTACTCTCCATAGTAGGCGGCACCAAAAGACCACTATCATTATAATCATCATAAATAGGAGGCAAAATATCATCAAAGAAAATTTTCTCCTCAATGCTTGGGGACTAAAAATATCATGCTCATCAAAACCAGCTTCCCAAAGCTTGGAATTTTCCATATCATTAGCAACAATGGTGTTCAAAGCGTTCATACTAATATCATTGCTACTAGCATGCAAATAAGATTCCATAGGTTTTTTAATTTTCGCAGCAAACAATCCATGTCTTAACTCAGGAAATAGAATAAGAAGCTCACTTTGTTGCTTTCCATTATGCCTAACTAGTGTAAACAAGAAACCAAAAGATGCAATTGCAGGATCTAAAGGAAATAGCTTCGAGCACTTACAACGACAACAGAAAATAACTTAGTTACCGGGACCGGAGTATGAGTGCCTTTTACCTTTCCTCCCCGGCAACGGCGCAGAAAATAGCTTGATGTCTACTCACGCTTCTTTTCCGTAGAGAGTGTTGGGCCTCCAAGAGCAGAGGTTTGTAGATCAGCAGCAAGTTTTCCCTTAAGTGGATCACCCAAGGTTTATCGATCTCAGGGAGGAAGATATCCCTCTCAAGCAACCTGCAATCACGATATAAGAAGTCTCTTGTGTCCCCAACACACCTAATACACTTGTCAGATGTATAGGTGCACTAGTTCGACGAAGAGATAGTGAAATACAAGTAGTATGGATGTATATGAGTGGTAATAGCAATCTGAATAAAATATGGCAGCGAGTAAACATGCAACAGAACAGTAAGTAAGCGGTGTTTGCAGTATTGGAAACAAGGCCTAGGGATCATACTTTCACTAGTGGACACTCTCAACATTGATCGCATAATAAATAACTCTTTCTCATATGTGCTACATACACTCTTTTGTTGGATGATAAACACCATTCGTTGTGTAGGGCTACAAGAGATCCCTCAAGCCGGAGTTAACAAGCGCCACAACATTCAGCATTCATATTTAAGTAACCTTAGAGCATAATAGATCTTTGCAAAATAAACAGTACTAACATAGCATACACACTGTCACCATTACACTATGAAAGGGGAATAGATCACATCAATACTATCATAGCGATAATTAACTCCATAACCTACAAGAGATTATGATCATAATCTACGACAAGAACCACACGATGCACACACTGTCACCTTTACACCATGCAGGAGGAATAGACTACTTTAATAACATCACATGAGTAGCACATAGACTAGTAGCGATACAAAGCTCATCATATGGATCTCAATCATGTAAGGCAGCTCATGAGATCATTGTATTGGAGTACAGAGAGAGAGATTAACCACATAGCTACCGGTATAGCCCTTAGCCTCGAGGGAGAACTACTCCCTCCTCATCATGGAGACAGCGATGGCGGTGAAGATGGCGGTGGTGTCGATGGAGAGGCCTTCCGGGGCACTTCCCCGTCCGGCGGCGTGCGGAGCAGAGACTCTGTCCCCCAGATCTTGGCTTCGCGATGGCGGCGGCACTGGAACTTTTCTCGCACCGTGGCTTATTCGTATCGAAGATTTAGGTCAGGGGACTTCTTATAGGCGAAGAATCGATGTCGGTGGAGCCCTGGTGGGGCCACACCATAGGGGGGGTGCCCAGGCCCTTGGCCGCGCCGCCCTGTGGTCTGGGCCCCAGGCTCCCCTCCGGTCTCTCTCCGTGGAAGCTCCAGGGAAAAATAAGATCTTGGGCGTTGATTTCGTCCGATTCCGAGAATATTTCCTTACTAGGATTTCTGAAACCAAAAACAGCAGAAAACGGAGCATGACATCGTCAATAAGGTTAGTTCCGGAAAACGCATCAAAACATAATAAAGTGCGAACAAAACATGTAGGTATTGTCATAAAACAAGCATGGAACATCAGAAATTATAGATACGTTGGAGACGTATCACTCGGTCAGTTCCTGCTCTTCCGTGTTCGCAGGCCCCCACACTTGCTCCATCATGGCGGAGATCTCCGCGTGGCGCTGTGAAAGGGGGACCTTTTGCAGAATCGGAAAGAAGTGAGGATGAGTCTGGGGCGTGCCGGTGGCGCCGCTCAAGGTTAGTTTTGTCTCAACTTTGTCAGTCGAAGCTTCAGTTGAGGTAGCAGTGGGCTGCTCAGGCGGAGGTGCAGGCGAGGACGCGCCCTTGCCAGAATCGCCTTTGCCGGATTCGGCAGTTGGGTCCTCCGGAAGATCATCAACGTTGATGACATTCTTGGGATCCGGCTTGGCGGTCGAGGAGGCTTTGGGCGGAACCTCCACTTCCGGTGTGACAGGAACAGAGGCCGGAGAGGGCTTCACCCTCTTCTTGGCGATCTTTGGGGCTTGGCTTCCGGAGCTTTTGTTGCAAATATAAAAGGCATAACAGTCAGTGTATGCTGATTCACGGCAGCAGCAAGATCTTATGACGGAAACCAGATGCTTACCCAGTTGGTATAAAGAATTGCTGGATGTTGGGCTGAGCTCGGTTGCTGGTGTCAATAAGTTTGAGGCTTTTCTTTTCCGCATCTGCCTTCCGGGTTGCCGCAGTGCTGGGCACTTCGCGGGCACGTTTGGCAGTAGGGCCGGAGGAAGAAGTCCTTTTTCCTTTTAGAGGGACCCGGAGCTTCGGGAGCCTCCGCCTCGGACGCGGCCTCCGGATCGGTGTTGCCCATTTGAGGCACTCGGAGGAGAGTTCCGAGGTCTTTCTCTTCGAGGGCCTCGAGCTAAAGTTGCCCAGTAAACGCTCAGACGAATTCAGCAAAAAACTTAAAGAGAATCAATAGTTGAGTCATGTAAACTTACCGCGGTCCCGGAGCCATTGGTGTGAATATCCATATTGCACACATGGATCTTCAGCTCGCGCGGAATCTTGATCAGCACCCGGAGGCGCTTGTCCAAGGCGTCGGCGGAGAGGTTGTCCTTGGAGCGCATATTGTCTTCGCGCCCCGTGTACTGGAATAGCAGGCGGTCCCGATGTTGTAGGGGCTGGATCCGCTTAGTAAACCAGGACATGGTCAGGTCCTTCCCCGACAAGCCCTCGTCCGTAAGCTTGTGGATCCGCCTAACCGCCCGAGTCATTGAGGTGACTCGGAGAGGTGAGGACATTGAGTCCAGGCCAGAGTCTCGGGGGGGGCGTCCTTGAAGTCAGGCAGCACCTTTGAGGATGCGGATCGACACGTCCTTCAGGTAGAAGAAGTTGCCGGACCGGCCGCACAGACTCATGGCGATCTGTGTGCGGTACGTGCGCCGGGCGGAGCTTGAAGGTAACGCCACAAGTGGCGGAGTGGAGTGCGAGATTTTCTCCTTTTTACGGAGAAATAATACGGAAGAGGGGAAGATGCGGGGTTGCCGGGTGGCCTTCACACAATGCTACGTGGTTGCTGATGGCCAAAATGCTGTTCGGAGCGATATGATGCGGCTGGAGCTCGTACGCCTTCAGGATCTCGGAGAAGAAATCACTGGGCGGGAAAGAGAATCCGCGCTCGACAAGCGCCTTGGTCACCACCCACTCTTCAGCTTCGGGGGCGGATTCAGTTCGCCGGAGACCCTCCGCCAGGATCCAGGTTTTATGAAACCCTCCGCCTCGAGGTTGCGGAGCTCGATCTCCGAGGTGAAGCAGGGCCACCACTTCCCTTTGGCTGTGTCATCTCGTTTCCGAGCCTTTGACTTCTTAGCAGCAGCCTCCTCCGCTTTCTTTTCCATCTGTTCTGCCCCCGCGGTGTCTTCCGGGTTGGCGGATGTCCCTTCAATGCTTTTGCCGGAATCCTTCGAGGGTTCCAGCTGCACTGGGATGAATGGTGGAGGGGCGGAGGAGATAGGTGTTGCCGCGATTGGCTTGGTGGAGGGAGGCGGAGTCGACGAAGACATCTACAAAATTAACGAGCAAAGGAGACAAAAACTTAGCCGGATCCAATGTGACAAATACCCAGTTCATCCCTACCAACTACGGCGAGAAGGAAAAGCTTGAGTGCTTACCAGAATGGCTTCCGCGGTGGTTGAGGTCGCCGACGGCGAGATTTTGATGCGGTGGCTCGCCGGACTTAAGAACACGAAGAACAGCTCGCGGTGGCGGGACGGCTCCGGCGAAACTCCGGTGAACTCCGGTGCGGCGGATGAAGAGCTCGGAGGCGGCGCTGTGCGAGAGATGAAAAGGGGGGCGAATGGGGTGAATGGGGTGAACGGCGGATATTTATAGGCAGGGGGAGGAGATTCGTGCTCCGCATCCTGTGGTCAGAATGCAAGCGTCGCGCCGTTGGATGATCGACACGTGTCACAAACCCTAACGGTAAAAATGGCAAAGGATAAGTTACCGCTCAAATCGCGCGAAAATAACGCCAGAATTGGCGGAACCGTTTGAACCTGTTAAGGTTCCGGGTTGCAGTGTGAAGATAAACAATCCCTTGACCACAGCAGGGGAGTAACCCGGAGACATGTTGTATGCTGTCGATGGATGAAGTCCCGCATGATGGGGGAGATTTCCGACTGAGAGTTGGAAAAGAGAAAAATATAAAGTTGGAGTTCTTCAAGTTTCCCCATGTTACCAAGATTGACGGAAGCTTTAAAGTTTTAGCAAGGCAGAAACAAGAGGTGAATCTCGGAGAACTCGGGGCTACTGTTGTGGGTATACTTCATGGGTGTACCATCGACGGTGCCTAGATCCGGCAAGCCGGGTGGCCCACAGACGGTGATGAGGCATGTGGCCCATCGGGTGGCCATTGCTGTTGATCATGAAGGATTGAAGTCCAGCCCAGGATCAGCCGGATCCTAACCGACCTTCGGAGGAAGCCGGATCCGTGGAGGCCCATGAGGAACCCGGATCCAATACGACGTAGATGGAAGGCGGATCCTTGACGTACATGGCAAGACATTGTACCGTAGTTAGGCAATCTGTAATTCGGCTAGGACTCTCCATGTAAACCCTAGATCTGTGCGCCTATATAAGCCGGATCCCGGGAGCCCTAGAGGCACAACCACAACTCATTGTAACAACGCGCAAGCGCCAAGATAATTCCAGACAAGCAGCAGTAGGCCTTGCCATCGTGCAGGTGGTCCGAAGCTGGGTAAATCGCGTACCACCGTCCCGAGGACTCTCCGCCCTATGGCCCCCTCCCCTCCAGGGACCTCTCGATCCTTCGAATATTCGTCAGACATATGTACTCAAATTATTAATCATGTTTGCAATGATAGTGAGTCTGATATTTGGCATTCACGACTTTGTCATATTAATTTTGGGTGCATGACGCGGCTAGCGAATATGAATATAATTCCGAAATTTGCAATTGTCAAGAAATCCAAGTGCCAAGTATGTGTGCAAGCAAAGCAACCACGTAAGTCTCACAAGACTGCGGAGGCAAGAGACTTGGCACCGCTGGAGCTTATATATTCGGATCTTTGTGAAATGAATGGTGAATTGATAAAAGGAGGGAAAAGATACTTCATGACTTTAATTGATGACTCTACTCGATATTGGTATGTGTACCTCCTGAAATCTAAAGATGAAGCTCTTAATCACTTCAAAATCTTTAAAGCTGAAGCAGAAAACCAACTTGATCGAAAGATCAAGCGGCTAAGGTCTGATCGTGGTGGAGAGTATTTTTCCAACGAGTTTGATTCTTTCTGTGGAACATGGTATTATCCGTGAGAGGACGCCTCCCTACTCTCCTCAGTCAAATGGGGTGGCGAAAGAAAGAACCGTACTCTAACGATTTGGTTAACGCCATGTTAGATACATCGGGTCTATCCAAGGCATGGTGGGGGGAGGCGATATTGACTGCGTGTCATGTCCTAAACCGTGTCCCCACAAAGAACAAAACCATTACACCTTTTGAGGAATGGGAAAGGAAAAGGTTGAAACTCTCTACCTACAAACTTGGGGTTGTATGGCGAAAGTAAATGTGCCGATACCCAAGAAGCGCAAGCTTGGACCAAAAACCGTGGATTGTGTTCTTGGGATATGCATTTCATAGCATTGGCTACAGATTTTTGATAGTAAAATCTGAGGTATCCGACATGCATGTTGGTACAATTATGGAGTCGAATGATGCGACTTTCTTTGAGGACATCTTTCCTATGAAAGAAACGTCTAGCTCATCAATTCAGGAGATGCCCAGTTCATCTACTCAATTATTTTCCTGAACCTACCATGGCTATAGAACACTTTGATAATCCTGTGGAGGATGACAATGAAGCTCCCGAGCAGAGACAGAGGACTGCAAAGTCCTTTGGTCATGATTTCATTGTGTACCTCGTGGATGATACTCCCACTTCTATTTCAGAAGCCTATGCATCTCAGGATGCTGACTACTGGAAGGAAGCTGTCCATAGCGAGATAGATTCCATCTTAGCCAACGGAACTTGGGAGGTTGTTGATCATCCTTATGGGTGCAAACCTGTAGGATGCAAATGGGTGTTCAAGAAAAAGCTTAGGCCCGATGGTACTATTAAAAAGTACAAGGCACGTCTTGTGGCCAAGGGTTATACCCAGAAAGAAGGTGAAGATTTCTTTGATACATACTCACCTGTTGCCAGATTGACCACCATTCGAGTGCTACTATCCTTGGCTGCCTCACATGGTCTTCTTGTTCATCAAATGGATGTTAAGACTGCCTTCCTAAATGGAGAGCTTGAAGAGGAAATTTATATGGAGCAGCCTGATGGATTTTTAGTAGATGGTCAAGAAGGAAAGGTGTGTAAACTACTGAAAGTCTTTGTATGGGCTTAAACAAGCGCCTAAGAAGTGGCAAGAGAAGTTTGAAATAAATTTAATCGCTGAAGGCTTTGTTGTAAACGAAGCTGACAAGTGTGTATACTATCGCCATGGTGGGGGCGAGGGAGTTATTCTTTGTCTATATGTCGATGACATATTGATATTCGGGACCAACCTTACTGTGATTAAGGAGGTCAAGGAGTTCCTATCTCGTTGTTTTGAGATGAAGGACTTGGGAGTAGCTGATGTGATCTTAAACATCAAGCTGCTGAAGGATGACGATGGTGGGATTATATTGCTTCAGTCCCACTATGTGGAAAAGATCTGAGTCGCTTCGGGTATAGCTGCAAATCTTCTTCAACGCCTTATGATCCTAGTGTGATAATTCGTAAGAATAAAAGGATTGCTAGAGATCAATTGCGATATTCGCAGATCATTGGCTCGCTTATGTATTTAGCCAGCGCCACGAGGCCTGACATCTCCTTTGCCATAAGTAAACTCAGCCGTTTTGTGTCTAGACCTGGAGATGTTCATTGGCATGCTCTTGAGAGAGTTTTACGCTATCTGAAAGGCACTGCGAGTTATGCCATACACGTACTATACTGGGTATCCAAGGGTACTTGAGGGTTATAGTGATGCAAATTGGATATCTGATGCTGATGAGACTAAGGCCACAAGTGGTTATTTGTTTACACTTGGAGGTGGTGTTGTTTCCTGGAAGTCTTGCAAGCAGACAATCATTACGAGGTCAACTATGGAAGCAGAACTCACAGCATTAGACACAGCCATTGAAGAGTGGCTTCGTGAGCTCTTGATGGACTTACCTGTGGTTGAGAAACCAATACCCGCTATTCCTATGAACTGTGATAATCAAACTGTGATCGTCAAAGTAAACAGTTCTAAGGATAATATGAAGTCATCAAGGCATGTGAAGAGGAGACTAAAAACTATCAGGAAAATGAGAAACTCCGGAGTTATAGCGTTGGATTATATCCATACGTCTAGAAACCTGGCAGACCCCTTCACAAAGGGACTATCACGAAATGTGATAGAAAATGCATCGAGAGAGATGGGTATGAGACCCACACTATGAGCTGCCCACGGTGGTAACCCACTCTATGTGATCGGAGATCCCGTGAATTAGAACTGGGAGACAAGCTGTTGGTCAGCTGAGAGGAGAGTATATATCCCTATAGCAATTTTACCACTCCGTAAGATGCAATACTCTCCTAATCTGCATGGCAGGTTGATAATTATCTTAATGTGGTCTAAGTGGCTTATTTTAGCAGAGATGTTGTCCTGCAGAACATCTTTTGAAGAAGACACATATATGAGTCTGATTGTTAAACGTCGCAATCTATGAGAGTTTCGTGCTCTCTAGTAAACTCATGAAAGGCCCTGGAGTATGACGTAAGTATGACGTATAAGCTCCAAACCGCGAGGAAGCCTCGCGGCAGCCTAGTATCGGTCTAGGCTTTGTATGAAGCTAGTGTGCAGAAAACTTGTAGTTCAAGGCATAGTCCACTATCCAAGTTGCAATCTAGTGTAATATGAAGCTTTAAGTGGAAGTTCAACTTAACAGTCTCCACGACATACCGGTATATAAAACAATGTTCTGGAAACTTATTGATGAGATGTGCCAATGAGAGTTTGTGGGGGATTGCTAGAATTTTGGGCATTTGGCGTTTGGCCCATGACCCATTATCAAATTCTGAAAATCACATGGCCCATTCCAAAAATCAGTGGCAGCACTAGTGGGGGCTAAAGTTTAGTCCCACATTGCTAGTTGGGAGAGAGTTGGAGTGGTATATAAGGTGGCTGTTCTAGTCCTAGTAAGTGAGTGAGAAGAGAGAGCCCTCGTGCACTCCTCCTCCTCGCCGCCGCCTCGCCTCGTCACGACACGTCGCCGCGGTTGCGGGAATCTCGCCGAGCCGAGCTTATCTTTGCTGTTTGGGAAATTAATTGTGTAATCAATTTTGAGTCATTAACGGACGCGTTACTCAGCTGTTTTGCCTTCCGGTTTTCGGATCGTGGCGTGCCGACTCGGACGTGGGCTGCGTCCCACGACCTTCCCGAACCGCACTATATAAGTGCGGACGCCAACCCTAGCCTGTAATAGACGCATACGCGACTACATGTTTCCAGTTCATGGCGTCGCCGCCTTCGTCTTCCTCATCCCGTCCGTCGGCGTGCACCGACTGCCGGGACAGTAGACCTCCGGAACCCTGCCTCTCGTGAACCTGTACGGGTGAGGGGCAATCAGATTTTGGGGAGCGCTCCGGCGCGACTACTGGCATCACGACGTCGTCTCGGACGACGAGTTCCTCCACACCGACAACTTCTTCCTGGATCTCAGCGACTTCTTCGACAACCTCAACATGGGCGACAACGACGCTGCTGTGAAGTATGTGATCTTGTCGTTTCTCTTTCCGTTTCTGTTAGAGTTTCTTCTTCTAGTTTCTGTGGTAGATGTGATCGGTTTATCTTGTTTAGATGTGATCTGTTCATCTATCTTACTAGTCCGCACGATTAGTTTATTTGTTGTTTTCATAGTCATGATTTATCAATTACTTGTACGGATTATTTCATATGGAAATTTTCTTATATATTCAACAATCCTATGCAACACACGGGCCGGCGGGAACCAAAAGGCATCACAAGGTGTGGTTTTCTTGTTTTTCTTTCACAATTCATGTTTTCTCGTTTCTTTTTTGTACTTCGTAATACATGATTTTTATGCATTCAAAAGTTTATTTTGTTTTCCAGAAAATAGATAAAGTTTATATGAAATCGATGAATATTTTTCTTTTTCTCCATTAGTACATAAAATATTTTTAAAAATAATTTTCTCCAGTATATATTTTTTCTAGTTTAGAAACAGGTGAACATTTAGAAATATGAACATTTTAATTGATGTATAAGAAAATACTTTTCGATGAACATAGAATATTTATATGTAGATGAACATTAATTCAGGAAAAGATAAAAAACATATTTTATGTGTGTGAACATTAATTTAGAAATAAATGAAGAATTTATTCAATGCCTAAACAGATCGCCTAATATAAATGAGAAAACTTAGAAAAGTTAAGATAAACATTATTTTTTATGTATTTGAATATTAATTTAGGAATACATGACCATATTCAATAGCATGAACAATTCATCTTAACTAAATCAGCAAAAATATAAAATATAGATAATTTTTCTTGAGCTAGATATATTCAAAACACCGTTTTTATATTTTTCAGTAGAACCGTTTCCGCACTATTTTGATTATTAAAACAAATATCGGTAGTACCCGATCCCTTCATTTTCTAGATAGAGAACGGTATTGACAGTATCTAGAAAAAGTTGAGCAGGTTATTTTTGTGACGGAGGGGTTTTAATGTTTTATATATAGAAATAAAAAAACCTGCCGGTATCAATGGCCCCACTAAATGAGGCCGATGTATTGGATGCTTCATATTTCACGGGCCGATTCTACGCCTCCCTGCTTGCTAGCTTGTTCCTTTCAGGGGAAGACCCGCGCTTATTTGGGCTGAGAGACTGGGCTTCGGCCCATTTGTAGCGTTTGACCCCTTGTGCTCGCGGTTTGTGTCGTTGTCCCAATGTTTCACCATCTGCATACAGAGCTTTTACACTGACAGGGACGCCGGCCGGCGCATGCGTCCCGGCGATGGCAAGCCTGCCTAGATCACCCTTTTACGTTGCAGGCTGCACTGAAATTTATGGCCTAGCTCAAAGTGTTAGTCTATCCATCAGCTCTTTCTTTGGCATCATTCCGCCGTAGGCGCGCATGCTCGGGTTGAATTTTAGATCAATGCCGACTGCTTTTGGGTTCCAGATCTAAGCCAGGGGTTGAATTTCCTCCATGAGAGTGATATGCATGCCTACATGTAACCTTCTTTGAGAACATAAACATATGCATGGATGTCGATCGAACAAGCAGGCATGCATGGAATCGATCATCAGATCGAAGAACATTCTCATGGTCATCCATGGAGTACAACGCAAGCTTTTTCTTCATTATTACCACCAGATCTAGATACATGCATGTAAAGCCAGCATACATCCTGATGGGCTAGCCATTCTTTATCTCCTAACCTTTTGAGTGGCGCAATTCAAAGAAGAAGAAGAGAGAAATCAAGAAAAGTAGAGAGGGGCGAAAAAGAAGAAAGAGAAAGCGCTACTAAGCTACGTGAAAACGATTGGCAGCAAAGCAAGAGTTGAAACACTACTACGCATGCATGGCACGGCAGTAGAATAACCGAGAGCGACAAAAATACACATCATAATCGATGTTGTATCAGTGGATGGCCTTTGCGCCGCCGCTGCCGTTGAAGCAGAAATGGCGATGGAACTCTCCGCCGATGCAGCATTTCAGCCTCAGGAAGCTCGGCTCCTTGGGGACGGTAAGGGGCCTCCTCGACCTGCACGTACGTCAACATCAGCATCTGTCTATCCTGTTCCCTATCAAATAGCACCGAGTAAATTGAACATATGGTTAATTGTTTAATTAGTCCCCATTTGTGTACGTACTACTACGTACAAATGCTTTATTCAAGCCCAAAAGCTAGCTATATGTAGGCATCAAGCGTGTTTTACAAATACAATCCTAGCACATGTTCAATGTACTCATGTCCTTTAATGTGTTTTTGTGTACTACATATATATCCATTTTGCTTTAATATTAGCATCTTTTGGACTGTACACTTCATTAACATTCACCTAATGTTGTACACAGTGATCGTGACCACATCTTGATGGATTAATGATAAGTTTGTTCAGCAATATATTCAGCTGGGTAATGATTTATATGATCATGTATATGTTAAATAATTGCCTTTGTGGGTGGAATGGCTTGTCAAACGCTGGCATAAGCTGGGCCTTCGGAACCATCTCCTTCCGCATCATCTTGATCTCACGCTCCTCCATCACCTGCGTGTAGTAATAAACCACTTGGTTAAGCATAATATAGTTATCAAATATGCATCCATGTAGCTGACATATTAGATCGTGTAATCACCTGCGATAACTTGTCCTCAAATCTACGAATAATTTCCATGGTATTTATCTTGCTTGCAACCTGTACGAAGTGAACATTACATGTTCCGAACAACTTTAGTTTCCCAAAGTAAAGGCACGTAGGTGTCTAGTTATGACAACGAAAAAACTGTGAATCTATGTAATAACCTGGTAATTGTAACCAGCTCGCCTTATGGCTCGTTCCTCGGTGTGAAGCCTGCAATAGCTCAGCGGTTGCTCGTGTTTTGTCGATTTCTGATGGAAAAATTGTATGCACATATTAATTATTTCAGTGTTTGCTTATCAGCATGCTGTGTAAGTAATTTGTACGAATTTCAGGGTCGATTAATTATCTCTGTAAATTTTTGAAATGAACCTTGGGTGAGGTTTCTGAAGTTGGAGAATGACGTCTGCTCTCATCGTGAGTTGCCGAGTCTGGGCCTCCCTTACGGAAGCTCTGCTGCTCATTTTTGCTTCGTGGCTAAAAAGAATAATACATTTTAAGAAATATTATTAGCTGTAATAAAATTTGGAATGCTCTGAATACGTGAAAGACAATGCAGCTAGTCATAGAAAAGGACTCTAGTTAGAAGTGGTGACCTCCCAAATCTTGAGTCTACATGCGTGCTAAAGAGATTTTTTCAGATGCATGAATATGCATGTCATTTGTTAACAAAAGTACCTCGGTTATGTTCTTCTTATGAGGTGGTGACCCTCTGTTCCTTGGTGGGCTCTTCGGACCTGAACTAGTAGAAGAGCTCTACAGGAAACAAATAAGACTTAATTAATTAAGTAAATGAAGATAAAATAAAAAAAGACCAAATAAAAATACAATTTTCCGTCATGGCTAAAAATCATTTTTAGAAAATTAGTTGTAACATAGTTCGGAATGCAGATTTGTTCGGATGCCTTGAATACATGAAACAAAATGTAGTCATCGATAAGGACATTAACTAATGAGATGACATGTTGCACCCCCTGAAAGTTTGGCCTCCCATGTCTCCCAGTGTATACTAAAAAAGAGATGTTCTACAAGCAGGCACATATACATATGCCATCTCTGTAAAATTACCTCGGTGATGTTCTTCTTATGAGGTGGAGACCCTCCGTTCCTTGGCGGGCTCTTCGGACCTGAACTAGTTGAAGTGATCTGGAAGGAAGAAATAAGAACTAAGTCAGTCATAACCAATTTAACTCCAATAAACAGTTCAAATTATACCACCTTTATAAGATAGGCATTTTAAAACCATGTGTCTCACACCATATGTGCTTGACGGGGCCAAGCTGATTACCAAAGCGTAGCTTGCCTTGACCACTTGGACAGTTATATAAAAGGTAACGAAAAAGATACCCAAGCTAACACCAAATCGCAGAGTGCTTGTCCAGAAAGAGTTTAACTAACTCGAAAGTAACTGAACTATATACAAATGACAACAAAAAGTACGTGCAACTAAGAAAGATAAAGTTACTTGTGCAAGAATCTGTATGTTCAAGGGGCCACTATACTGGAAGCCTGGAACTAGCAACACCCTACGAATAATAACCGAAGTCGTAAAAAATTGAGCCATTTTGGCAGAAACTCGATTGAACATGTTACAAATTCACAACTTCCTACACCACAAGCTTTCCATGCATGCCTATGTAAGGCCGGGAAACCAAAGCCCCAGCAGATGAATCCTAGCAGATATGTGGCAGGCAAGAAGATGCATTTATGTATTTCTCTCACTTCCCAACCTTAGGGGAGGTGACCTTCCTTGTCTTCTCCATCTCTCTAGCCATGGAAGATGAACTCTCTAAGACGATGAATGCAAGCGCGAATGATCGATGGATTGAGCAACCAATAGTTGCACCAATTTATAGAGCTATCTAGCACCACGCATGCATGCACATCACACCTCTTTCTACTTAGCTAAGAGACAAGTGGGATGTGGTAGTAGGTTTCAAGCTTAATTAGCTTGGTAGCTAGTGTGCCACTTCACCAACCATCTATTACATTCCATTTCATTTCATTTCATTCACGGGGTTCCTTCAAGAGGCCTCTAAGCCCTAGTCCAAATCAAGTACACACTTTCAGCATATATCATATCAGCATCAGTGTTGAACATCAGTGTGCGTGTATGACTGTGTGTGTCTCTTGTCACTAGCTAGCTACGTACCAACCATGTGTTGAGCCATAGCCATCAGCCCAGGGAACAAGGCTAACAAACTCTTCCTCCCCTTCCCTAGCTACTTTATTTGAGGTGGGACTGAAACTTCCATCTCTCACTCTCTGAAGTTGGTTATGCATGGGACTGAAACTTCTCGTCGCACTCGCGCCTCCCAGATTCGCAGGTGTGTAGTGAAGAAGAGAGCTTGAAGCTTCGTGGCAATGGAGTCAGGCGTGCAATAACCTAGCTTGGCCTTGAGCTTGAGGCTGACACTTGCAACAACCTTAACGTTGCCTAGCCAACAGACTCGTCATGTTTGCACGCGTAGCCATGATTGTTATGCCTCAGCTTTTTGGCATATTCACTACATTCCACATATGTGCCATTTTCTTGCAGCATGTATGGCAGCTGCACAGCAATATGAGCGACAGTTTAATTAGGTCTATGTGGTGTTTTGCTGCCGGTAGTAGCCTTGCTTGGTGTATGGGTAGCTAAGTTTTAATGACTCCGACAATGCTCTTTCCTTTGCGGCCATGGATTGATTCTAGTGTGATGATTCAGTTTTAGCGGCCCAACAACTAAATATTTTCAGGCAGGAAGTTGAACCGGATGGATATATAATTACAGTGGCTAGTTCTTGGTCGACAACTTAAGAGCTTGATCGAGTCTTCGACCGTTGAATTTGCATCTTAGTTCGTGCACCTGACAATTGCACACATGGGATTGCAATTGCACACGTGGTTAACTGGAGTTGTGACTAAAATTTTCGAGTTGCAACACAAATTGGGTGATGTCAGAATTAAGTTAATCCTCGGCCAACTAATAGGATTTAGCCTCATCCATATAATATATTTGTGTCACTGCAAGCGGGACATGGCCCAAAATTCTTCTTGAATATATCTATTCTGTGTATTCAAATATTCAGCGACTGGAAACAACCTAAGCATCTTACTGTAAACGGTAAATTGTCACCAGCTAGCTGACGTACTTAGCTATAATAATAACCTTGCAAGTTGCTTACCGAGTGGAGGAATTGAAAGGCTAACGGAATGACTATCTTGTTGCACACATCCAAACTATACATCAATCTACAACGTCGCACTCGTTTTGTTATTTTCCAGAAGATCGATTCCTTATGTTCCAAGGTATGATGACGAATATTACTTTTCTGATTAAAGAAAACTGTGACTGGGATCGATAGATGTCGATCAGGCAGCCGACACGCGCGCCTGTGTCTCAAGCGCCGCGTAAATGATAGTATTCTTATGCTTAATTACTCAAACATAAACGTGACGTAAATACGCACTGCATGCAATTGATGCACTACTGTCTTGAGTGCAAATAATCTGCCATGCATGACAAGCAAGCTAGGTTGTCAATCTGTGATGGCCACACGCTTATTTCCGTATAAAAACAAATGCCAGCATGCGTCACTCCTCACTTTGACAATTGCCAATGGGTTATCTAGGATTTTAATTTCTTCCGTAAGAAAAAAGACTCCAAGCTTTGAGAACGTTGTCGCAAACACTACAAAGTTTCACAAGCTACAGCTTTTGAACACAAAAATATTGCTAAACCTTCTTTTTCGCTAACAGCAAAAGTAAATTCTACACTATCCTACAATTAAGACATTATTTTTTCCCCTCGTTGGGTTAGTCAGTCTTACTTATGGAAACTAGAAACACCTCCAACCGGTTAAAACTAGGAGACAATGCTAAACAAGGTACTCCCTTTGTTTTTATTTATCCTACATTTTGGGTTAAGTTAAAATCAAACTTTATAAAGTTTGACCAAGTATATAGGAAGGAATATGAACATACAACATTATACCAAATACGTATACTATGAAAATATAATCTATGATGAGTCTAATACCATCTTTTTATTTGCAGATATTGATTTTTTCTAAATGTTTTGTCAAAGTTTATAAAGTTTGACTTCGATTAAACCTAGAACATGCGGGGTAATTATGAACGAATGGGATAAAACATGGAAGAATGGAATAACTGCAGAGTGAAATATGACAAAAGAATTCATATATATGTATTAAAACCTGACACGATGTACAAATAGGGGTTAAAAGTAGAATTCATACTCTTCAGGACAAAAATATATGTTATTTTCATCTTGAAAGAATTTAATTTTGACCAATAGGGAGGGAAGCAATAAATCAGGGCAAGAAAAAAAAGCTAGAGGCCTAGAAGAGAAAAACAAATAACATGCGAGAGTGCTGCTATGATAAGATGCTAACCCATTTTCTTGCTTCTATAGACGATAGTGCTAAAGGCTGTGACTTTGCATGAGCACTAAAATTTGATATGCATTTGTTTTCTGAAAAGACCATTTGGCATGCATGCATGCTGGACGCATTGTCTATCCAGTTGATGTGTACGTAAGAACCAAATAATGGTCGCTAAATTCTACTCCTTCGTCACTCGCACACTTTTCGTTATTCCAGCCCCATATGTGTCAAGGCTTTTAATCGAAATAGAAGAGTGATTGAGTAGCTGAGGCGTCGGTGTCACAAGTGTGCGCGCATTTCTATCGTTCCGGCGGCATCACGCGTGCATGCAGATATATTTCACGTAGCTTTTTTTTAAAGGAGGTTGTATACGGCATGTACTCAGATTTTATTTTTAACAATGATCTGACAAAAGCATACATCATAATACTGAAGGCACCACTCAATACCTACAAACCTAACAATGGTAAAAACATATCGCTAGGGTCTTATGCCCTAAAAACGGTACATAGGACCTGTAGCAAACTGCGAGTGGTCAACCCGATCCTTAGTTGGTTGGACAGGCGGCGGAATGAAGCCGGGCGTCTTCCGTCGGCGACGGCTAACGCTGGCGCCTGAGATCCGTCCTGCTGCTCGCTCTCCGGCCACCTTGACTGCATCCCCGTCTAGTGGATCTCGGTTCTCCTGTTTAGAGGAGAAGGAGCGAGATTCGGACGAGGATTCATGTTCTTCCGAGGTGCCGTTCGAGGCGGCTCTCGATGTGCTGGAGGATGATCGGCCTGAGTTCGGGTGGTCTACCGTTCAGAGGAAGGGAAGGAGATCTGATGAGGAATTGGTGCAGGACTTCTGGGCTGACATTGGATTTCCAACGCCGGCTTCGAGGTTCTGGGAGGCTAAGTCGCCGGCGATCGAAGGTATGGAGACTAATGGTTCTTCTGGCTGTAGGTCTCCAGGCGTCGTAGAGCAGCTGCGTGGATCCTCGGATCCCGGGAGGAAGGTAAAGACCCGTTCGCCGTCGCCGATTTCCCAGGCCGGGGTGCGCATCCGTCGTCCTCCTAGAGCTGGCTCCTGGCGTGGCCCGGTTCCGCGAGGACGGTACTCCCCGCCGCCGCTTCTAGGAAGCTTCC
The DNA here is from genome assembly GCA_030979885.1 of Lolium multiflorum. Classification (NCBI taxonomy): domain Eukaryota; kingdom Viridiplantae; phylum Streptophyta; class Magnoliopsida; order Poales; family Poaceae; genus Lolium; species Lolium multiflorum. Next base: position 147,300,169 of record CM061751.1, on the reverse strand, counting down.
TCGAAGCAGCGCTCCAAACGGCGGCAGAACGGTCACCGGCGTCTGGGGCGGTCTCGGCGGAGGCCATTGATGCCGCGGGTTCGGAGGAGGTTCAAACGGAAGATGGTGGTCCTGGGCTGCATGCCGATCCTGGCTGTTCGTTGTCTTGGCGCATCCTCAGCCGTCGGATGGGAGCCCTTTGGATTGACTTTCGGCAGCGCCGAGGTATTGATCCTCCATACGGTGACCTCGCAGCCGCCGCCTCGCCATCATCGCCTTCGAGTCCTCCCTCGCCGTCGCCAACTTCTTCGCAACACCCTGCGCCGCACCTTCCCCGACCAAGATCGTCATCAACTCCGCCTGCATCGACCTCTTCCTCCGGCGCTCCGTCTTCACCCTTCGCCCCTGCGTTCCGCTGCGCTTGGAGGCAGAGGGAGAGGCGGACTTTTGCGCAGGTGGTCGCTGCGTCGCCGCGCCTCATGGCGGGAGCCCAGCCCCCGCGTGGTGGAGCTCCGCTCGCTGGCCAGGGTGGAACACCTCGGCCGCCGCCGCCGGTTCTTCTGCAACATCCTCGGCCACAGATGCATCCACAGCTCCCCCCGCAGTTCTACCCTTCTGGTCCTCCGCTTGGAGCGAACCGGCCGATCCTGCAGCAGCCAGGGCATCCTCAGTATGGTGGAGCTGCTGTAGCCGCCGCTCAGTTGCAGCCGGCCTCCTACCCTACTTCTGGGTACTCGACTCAGGGGTTTGTACCGCCGCCGTACTACAATGCACCGGTCTATGGGACAGCTCCGCCCTCGCAGCAACAGGGGTTTGCTGCTGCTGCACCTGTGCTGCAAGGTCCTTCTGCTGCCGTGGGCTCGGCCGCGCCGAGACAGAAGCGGAAGAAGAAGAAAGCTCAGCTGCCTGTAGGTCAGACCGTAGCCCCTCAGGCTCAGTTTCAGCAGCATTTTGCTCCAGGTCCGCAACAACAATTGGCAGGTTTCCAAGGGCAGACAGGGTACTCCCAACCTAGTGTTCCTCCGCATCCTGATAACGTTGTGCAATATCCGGGGCAGATTTCAGCACAGTCTCAAGTTGCCATTGGCCAAGGTTCTAGTGCCGGAGGACAACCGCCTATGAACCAGCCACCACCAGGTACGCAGGTTGTTAACAATTCAACTCAAAGTCTTGTGGAGGTGGCAACAAAAGCTAAGAAACTGGTTTGGTGCTGGAAATGTGCTTCTGATTCTCATTTGTCCAAGGATTGTAAGGCGCAACATTATTGTCACATTTGCGATAAACTTGCTCATCCTACTGTTCGTTGTCCTGTTTTGAAGTCTCCGAGACCTACGGCTTTTGTAGCAGGGCTGGGCTTATTGGACTCTTATTTTACTTCACTTCCTGATAGTGTTGTCAAGGATGAACTTGAGCCGAGCCTCTCTCCTATTGCCCATGTTGTTGTGACCGGTGATGTTGTCCCCGCTGATGTTATTGCAAAACAAATGGCGAGGAGGTATCCGAACAAACCACATTGGAAATGGGAGGCGATTCCTCATGGAGCGAATGAGTTTATGATCAGTTTTCCTTCTTTTGAAGATTTGGACATTGTAGATGGTATGCAAGTTGGGGTTCCATCTTTTAATGCTCAAATGAAAGTCTCTGCTTGGAAATCTAAGGAGGTGCCACATAAGCTGGATTTGCATCAAGTGTGGGTGCACGTCGAAGGGGTTCCACATACTGTACGTCATTTCTTGGGTCTGTGGGCAGTGGGTTCGCTCCTTGGGAAAACTTTGGATGTTGATCTTGTTAGCCTCAGGCGCCGAGGCTTGGTTCGTGTTTTTGTAGCTATGGTTGACTCAAGTATTCTTGTTAAGAAGAAAGATGGTTCCGAGGGGCCTATGAAGTCTGATGTGGTGGTCAAATTGAAGGGTTATGAATTTCGTTTTACTCGTGAACCCGCTGGATATGTGGCGGAACCAGATTTTGTGCCTTTTATTTGGAAGCGGAAGGATGGGGACAGTGAGGATGGAAGAGGTAAAGATATCGATGATGCGATGGATACTTCGGAACCCGCTCTTGGTCCTTCGGCGTCCACATCGCAGCAGCAGTCGGTGTCGCGTACAGGGACTGCCCAAAACGGAACACCTCCCGTCGCCTCCACCCATTATGCTGTGACGCCGTTCAACCCAAGTCCGCAGACTCCGCGCGGTAAAGAGATTGTTGCAGCGATGAGGGTGTCGCATCCCTCCTTGGAGCGTCGTGCACCTTCTCCATCATCTAGCAACCTTGCAACATTGGCTAAGGTGTCTCCTTCGCAGCTGCAAGCAGCTGTGGCAGCCGCTACAGCATCGGTGCATGTGCAGTCCGGTGGAGAGGAGCCGCCTCTCATTGGCACTCAGACTCGGCCGTCATCTTCTTCCGCAGCCTCCCGCTGCCGTGCCAACGTCCTGGGCCGGACCCGGCCTTCTTCAGCGCGCGGGAGGTCGGCTCCTCCTGGTGACCGAGGCAAAGCCACCATAAGGGCGGCAGGTTCTGGGCAGTCTACAGGTGCTCAGATTGCTGTCCATAGCTTGGGCGGGAGCCATGCCTCGGCTCCCAAGGGAAGGAAGCCGTCTACTGCTTCTACGCCGCTGTTGTCCGGGGGTTCGGTGTCGCCTCTTCCGCGCGCAGCAACGTCCATGGCGTCGTCTCCGTCGGGTGGCCTCGGGGTGGGGAGGTTTACACCGCCTGTACCTTCTCCTGGGGCCGCTCTTTCGCCGTCGCCGTCTGCACCTGGGTCGGGGGGTTCTACACCACCTTCACCCTCTCCCAGGTTCGCGGCACCATCTCCACCGGCTGGAATTGCGTTCAAGGGTTCTACATCGCCTATACCCGCTCCCGGGTCTGCGCCACCTACGCCGCTGGTTCGTCATGGGGAGGGGGGACCTTCTTCGACAATCCCTCCCCCCAAGACACCGCTGCATGGACAGGCAGGCACTGGAACGCCATCACGCCGCAGCATGCGTTTTGGCGTCGCTGCGGATGGATCTTCATCAACGGATGAGGACTCGCTGTCCAAAGCGATGAGACGCAAGGCTGACGCGAATTTGGACTCTCCAGGTATAACCGAATGTAAGAAATCCTTCTTGTATTTTTCTAATACTCATATTTCTGCTAAGTTAAATTCTGTTGGTGTCTCTCTTGGTTCTACTGAGAAAGATATTGTCTTGTCGACTAGTGCTTTGAAACATATGGAGTTTGATAGATTGAAAGTCAACCCAAAAGTTTCGAGCCGGTCCGAGAGTACTTTTATAGATGATGATGAGGAGCTGAATGCCGATATAGATGGCCAGCTTCTCTCTCATCTTGTTGGTGTGGTGTCGGAAGTAGATTTGGATGAGACCGTGCTTGATCTAAAAGCATCGTGTCGCAAATCCAAGGCTTCCTCCGCCCGCAAGAATGCTAGACCTTCTAAGAAGGCCAAATGTTCAAAATCTCCAATTGTTTCTAAATGAATGGCATTTTTAAGAATAGCAGAGGTCTAAAAGACTTGGCTAAACACTTACATTTTGCTGATTCTATTAGGGAACATTGTTTAGATTTTTTGGCTATTTCTGAGACCGGCAAGAGAGACTACACACAAAGTTTTCTGAACCGCCTATCTGGTGGGGTTAACTTTACGTGGGTATCTCGACCGCCGCGTGGTAGGTCTGGTGGCATTCTTGTCGGTATTAGATCCGACACTATGGATGTTTTGGCTGTTTCGGGAGGAGATTATCATATCAAAATCCATATCCGAAACAAAGCCGATAACTTCATGTGGAGTCTGGTAGCTGTTTATGGCGCTGCCCAAGATGAATTTAAAGCTGCCTTCCTACGAGAATTAGTGAATTTGACAAAGGACAATCCGCACCCTATTCTAATAGGTGGGGATTTTAATTTGCTCAGATTTGCTCATGAGAAAAGTAGAGGCAGATTTGATAACCACTGGCCATTTCTCTTCAACGCTGTCATTGATAGCTTGGATTTAAGAGAGATAGCCATGTTTGGTAGACAATTTACCTGGGCAAATAATCTCCAAGAGCCAACATACGAGAAGTTGGATAGGGTTCTTATGGATGCTAGTTGGGAACTAAAATATCCAATGGTATCTGTACGAACCCTGCCGCGTATTGAGGCTCTGTCGGACCACGCTCCTATACTTTTATCCACCGGGACTCACAGAAAACCGAGCAAAACTCAGTTCAAATTTGAACTTGGATGGTTGCTTCGTGATGGTTTCTCTGAGGTCGTGAGGAGGGTATGGGAGAGACCCGTGGGTGGTCACAGTCCTATCCAGAGGTGGAATAATAAGCTACGTGCTTTGCGTAAATACCTCCGTGGATGGGCAGCGCACTTATCTGGGCAGTTGAAGGCTGAAAAGCTCAGTCTGACCATGACCATTGATGAGCTTGAGGCAATCGCGGAGGTTCGACCGCTAACCGTGCAAGAGATTGAATTAAAAAGTCAATCTAATGCACGACTGGCTGGTCTTCTACGCGAGGAAGAGCTCAAATGGTACCAAAGATCAAAAGTCCAATTCCTATTGGAAGGAGATTCGAATACGAGATACTTCCATAGTGTCGCTAATGGCAGACATAGGAAGAAACTCATTCATTCTCTAGAACAGGAAGAGGGGCTGATCGAGGGGCATGACCAGATAAAGTCTTATATTACTAATTATTACAAAGGCCTGTTTGGGGATCCTGAGGAGAGTACCCTATCACTGGATGAGACCAGAATTGAGGATATTCCCCAGGTGTCCGCGGAGGAAAATGCATTTCTTACTGCTCCCTATTCCGAGGAGGAAGTAAAGAAAGCAGTTTTCCAGATGGAGCACAATAAAGCACCCGGACCCGATGGATTTCCAGCTGAGTTCTTTCAGAGCTTCTGGGGGATAATCAAAGGGGACTTGTTGGAGCTTTTTGCGGCTTTGTCGGCCGGCCAGTTGGAGCTTTTCCGGATTAATTTTGGAGAAATCATTCTGTTACCCAAAGTGAATGAAGCAGAACGAATTCAACAATACAGACCCATTTGTCTCCTTAATGTTTGTTTTAAAATTTTCACAAAAGCCGCAACCATTCGTCTTAATTCCGTGGCCGATCATGTGGTACGTCCTACTCAAACCGCGTTCATGCAAGGTAGATACATACTCGATGGAGTAGTCACCTTACATGAAACAGTTCATGAGTTACATCATAAGAAGATGAATGGCGTTATCCTAAAAATCGACTTCGAAAAGGCCTATGATAAAGTGAAGTGGTCTTTCCTTCAACAAACTCTCAGGATGAAAGGTTTTTCTGATGAGTGGCGTCAGCTAATTTATAACTTTGTCTTCGGTGGAAGTGTTGCCATCAAAGTCAATGATGACGTTGGCAGATACTTTCAGACGAAAAAAGGTTTAAGGCAAGGCGATCCGTTATCACCTATGTTATTTAACATAGTTGCGGATATGCTAGCTATTATTATTGAGCGTGCGAAGTCTGAAGGGCAAATTGAAGGAGTAGTGCCCCATCTAGTTGATGGAGGGCTTTCTATCCTGCAATACGCCGATGATACGATTCTGTTTATGGAACATGACTTAGAGAAAGCAAGAAACCTGAAGTTAATCCTTTCAGCGTTCGAGCAACTATCTGGGTTGAAAATCAATTTCCATAAGAGTGAATTGTTCTGTTTTGGTGAAGCCCATGACGATGCCAACCTATATGCTGAGTTGTTCGGCTGTGGGTTAGGGCAGTTTCCAATTAACTATTTGGGCATTCCGATTCACTTTCGGAGACTCACTTTAGCTGAATGGAAATATGTCGAGGAAAGACTTCAAAAGCGTCTAAGTAGCTGGAAAGGCAAATTACTATCACTGGGCGGAAGATTGGTTCTCATAAACTCAGTACTAACTAATATGGTACTGTATATGATTTCCTTCTTCCAGATTCCTAAAGGGGTCTTGCATCGATTAGACTATTTTCGATCAAGATTCTTTTGGCAAGGTGATAGTGAGAAAAAGAAATACCGACTTACAAAATGGAGTGTAGTTTGTCGTCCGAAGGAACTAGGAGGGCTCGGGATTCATGACCTTGAGGTCAAGAACAGAGCTCTGCTAGGGAAGTGGCTCTCGAAGCTGCTCACTGAGGATGGTGTCTGGCAAACAATCTTAAGGAGGAAGTATGTTGGTTCAAAGGCGTTATCCCAAGTGTTTTGGAAACCTGGGGATTCTCACTTTTGGGCAGGCCTTATGGCGACAAAGAAATACTTCTTCCCTCATGGTTGCTTCTCCATTAGGGATGGATCGGAGATACGTTTCTGGGAGGATAAGTGGTTGGGTAACACCACGCTTCGAGAACAATATCCGGCACTATATAACATTGTGCGTTACAAAGAGGATACCCTTGCAAAGGTAATGGGTTCCAACCCACCTCAGGTGACGTTCAGACGAGACCTTCTTGGGGCCCGACTTGTATCTTGGAATGCATTACTCCAGCGTTTGGAGAATGTACACTTGACGCAAGGGTCAGATGAGTTTCGGTGGAATCTTACTGAGAACCACAGATTCTCGGTTAACTCCATGTATAGTGCTTTGATCCAACCAGTTGAGCCGGTCGTCAATAATAAAATGATCTGGAAAATGAAGATACCACTAAAAACAAAGGTTTTCACATGGTATCTTCGGAAAGGGGTCATTCTTACTAAAGACAACCTTGCTAGGCGCAACTGGCAAGGAAATAAGAAATGTGTGTATTGTCATCACAGTGAGACAATAAATCATCTCTTCTTTCATTGTCAGTTTGCTAGATCTATATGGTCAATCATCCAAATAGGGTCTACCTTATACCCACCACGTAGTGTCGCCAACATTTTTGGCAATTGGCTTCTTGGGGTGGATCATAGGTTTAAAATACTCATTAGGGTGGCAGCGATTGCAGTTATTTGGTCGCTGTGGCTATGTAGAAATGACAAGGTTTTTAACAATGTAAATTCTTCTATTTTGCAGGTTATCTACCGGTGCACGGCTTTACTCCGTTCATGGTCGTCTCTTCAGCGTTTGGAGCACAGAGACCTATTTACGGAGGTGTCTGTACGGTTGGAAACTACGGCGAAGGATTATATTATCCAACATGGGTGGCAGCATAGCCTCCGAATTGGGTCATCTTAATCTTAGGATTTGTTGCTACTCTTCGTCGTGCTTTGTATCGTTCCTTGTTTTAGTTGTGACTTTACGGCTGTGTGCATCTTAGTTATGCAGAGGCCGGGTGTAATACTTAAACTTTAAGTAATAAAATGCCCTTTATCGAAAAAAATGCCCTAAAAACACAAACAAAGCTCCATCAGCTAATTACTAGAAGCATCATCTTGTCAACCTGTGGCGAATAGGAGCACACATCCAGTCGAGCAGACCATCAGCGAGAACCTAATGCACAGGCATTAGAAGGCGTCGCCGCTAGCAAATGTTGATCATCTTCAGAGTAGTGATCCTCATATCCTTTATAGGCATGCACTACAATTTGTGCTCTGCTGGTTTGGACAGGACAAAACAGCCGCAAGCGCCTTGTTTATGAGCTGTCCCGAGGTAGATTCCATAAGCCGGGTCGACGCCTCCATGGCGCTAGACAGCTGCCTGATCCTTGCAAGTTCATCACATCATGTCGCCATCGCTCGAGGAAGAGCCGGATCTAGGGTTTTCCCGAAGCAACCCGAATGATTAGACGAAAGCTGGAACGGGGATGCCTTCCACAAGGTAGCGGCGCATCAACGCCGTCATCGCCCGCCATGACCGGAGTCAGAGCTTGGTTTTCACCGGCACCTACGCCTCCCCAACTTGCTGCTAGGACTAGTTGTGGGAGCACACGAGATCGCCACTACCGGCCACAATTCGGCCAACCGCCTCCGGTAGGGGGGAAAGGCCGCCACAACCATGCTGGAGCTGCTGCGAGTCTTCCTCCTGATGCGGGAGTAGCTATACAATTATATATTTGTGTCACTAATAAGCAGGACATGTCCCACATGTTATCGTGAGAAATTTCTTCTCGCACACACACATATATATCTGACTGAGATTTTCTTAAACATTAGTAAATTGAGAAAAAATGTAACCCATTTTTGTTGCATTTTTCTAGAAAAGTGTAACTAACTAGTAGAAAAGTTCAACTAAAATGAGTTGTACTTGTTTTTTGAGCAGTAATTTCATTTTTTTTACGGCCGAGACTTAATAAGTCGTCTGAGATTTAGCAAAATCGATGTCTTTCCAATCTATTCAAATATCGAGCGACTGAAAATAATATTGTCTACTTCTTATCAACTGTAAATTGTCTCCAGCTTACCGTACCTATACATGTCGGCAAAATTGAAAAGGCTAACGGATTGGCGGCCATCCAACTATATATACATCAATCTCTACGACGTCGCACTCGTTTCGTTATTTTCAGAAGATCGGTTCCTTATGTTCCAAGGTATGATGATGAATATTACTTTTCTGATAAACAAAAAAGTGACAGAGATCTATCAACGTCGATCAGGCAGCCGACGCGTGCACATGTTGTTTCAGGCGCCGCGTAAATATATTCCGTGTGCTTACTTACTCAAACACAAACGTGACGTAAATACGCACTGCATGCATGCGCAACGGTGCCGTTCGCTTTTAGGTGCTGGTTCAATTTGTTCGTTAACCGATCTTACTTCCATCACAAACGCTACCAACTTCTCCAATTTTCAGTTCCCTTCATGTTTTGTCAATTTCCTAATCATAGACCAAAATTTTGCACGTCTTCTAATAACAAGATAATTAACATGGCTGAATAAAATATTGCTCTCTCTACTCGAAAATAGATGTCTTTGAGAGAAGCCCGCACTTTGTATCTTTAACCATTATGTTTGTACACATATTGTGGTTGAAAATTATGAAAAATGTTATGAGAATATTCATCGAAGTAAATTCCATTTTTTTGTAAATTTGTGTCAGGTTACCTTTGTGATGTTTTATACTTTAGTTGTTTCTATATCGTGTCACCTTTGACAAAATTTAATGTTTTTCCTTATTTTTTGATCTAGTTGGGTCTGACTATCATGTCCACATGGCTGGGGTGGATGCTAAGTGAGAAGAAAAAATTCCGTAGGCATGTCTACATGGCCCCAAGCTCGAACCATGTTAGCTTAGCCATTTTTAAAAATCTTTTCTAATTGTGGGCTCGGTAGGTTAGTGATTTATGCGAGAGATTGTGGCAACTATCATGGAAATATGCGCCAGGTTTGGTCGCAGTTCGGCTTATAGTTGCGCAGGGTTTGGGGGGCACGTGTTATGCATAAGATACTTACACTTCCCATTTTGCATCTAGTCACAAACTAAGTAGACCTGATGTGCATCAGAAGAGACTATTAATTGAGGTAAAACATGGCAAAACCTGACAACTACATGGTAAAATGTGGCAGAAAACTTGTTAACTTAATATGGTGTAAAAACATGTTATAAATGTACGAACATGGACTAATAGGTGGAATTCAGTTTTTATATAAGAAACCCTTATGATTTGATATTTTTACATTGTCAAAATTTTAATGCGGTCAAAAGATGGAAATGTCTGACTTTATGCATTCCAAAAAGTCGTGTATTCACAAATAGGAAGGGTGTGGTAGGTTTCACCGAAAGAAGGCCATGCATAGAATAGACAATAAGGCCCCGTTTCGCATCAATTTTTTTTGAAATATCCAGAGAATATTTCGGCTTCTAAAAATATAGAAGTATTAAATACTTCAAGGTGTTTGGATTCAATTAATATTGTGGATATATTTAAAATTAAAGTATTTTCCAAAACTGTGTTTTTTTAAGTATTGGAGAAAGAGGTCTGGACCTCTTTTTTTTCCTAAAGCCAGGAAAGAAAAAAAGGGGTATTTGTTAGCCAGATGTTGGAATATTTTGGTTTTGAAATATTTGGTATAAAAATACCAACCTACCAAACGAGGCCTAAATATAGCGCCTAGATCTCAGAGTTTCTAAGTGTTTTCAATACTAAAATATTCAAAAACCATAGTATCCTAATGCATTGGCTAGTAATACTTTGGTTTTAGAACAAAAGTTCCATTTCCAAAACTTTAAACATAGCACGTTCTGAGGGATACTAAAGTATTAATGCCACTGTATTTAGCCACAACCAAACACATCAGAGTATTTAAATTGTGGTATTTTGAGAAACTGTAGAATTATTGAAATACTTCAAAAGTACTTCACTACCAAACACAACCTAAGACTTTTTCTCGCCGTAATGAATAATTTTATTTTAGATAAAATATCTAATTATTAGCACTTCTTAGTCTTATAGCTTCTATTGATAGTGCTAAAGGTTGTAACATTGCTTTAGCACTAACATTTCGTATGTTTTGATAGACCATTTGTCATGCATGCATGCATATATACAAATACATGTCGTACGCATTGTCTTTCCAGTTGATGTGTACGTGAAACCAAATGATCACTGAATTCTACTAGTGCGTCACACCCCTTTTCGTTATTTAAGCACCTTATGTGTCAAGGTTTTCAATAAAGAAAGAAAAAGGAAGTTGAGGTTTTTTCCATCGTCGTTCCGGTGGCATCACGCATGCATGCAGATATATTTCGCATCAGTCACTGTGGTTCGTTTTCAGTGGTATCTTTGGTACGAATCGATCGTCCGGCCGGAATCGTTCACGAACAAAGCATACTGCTTTTAGGTGTTAGTTCGGTATGACGCGATAACGACCATGAATTGTCTTTTCCTGTGTTCTTACTTCTTAGGGACGAGCTAGGAGGACACATATACAAAACACTAGCTATATCTAAACTTGCATTCTGAGGATTCCTAATTTATAGTTTTGCTTTCGAAAATCTGAGAAAGGGTTACTTTTCTAAACAAATGTGTGTTATTCTTTAGGTTGAAGCGTGAGAATCTACCCCCACAAGAATAACTCATGATATCAGAATTTAAAGTGAAATAAAGTTGTCTTCATTCAGTATAATTATTTTCTTTTAATCCAATCTTGCAGGATAATGATGAAATCTATTGGGGCCTTTGACGATCATTCTTGTCAGAAAGCTGACAATGATGTCGACAACCTTCCAAATATGTGAGAGAAAGTGCATGGATGGGTTTGGTAAACAGATTCCTTTGTGCTTACCAGCAACGTATACAAATATAAATCATATATGCAAAGTATTTACCACAAAATATATAATGATAATGCAATTTCGTCCAGATCCGTTAGATCAGTATCAACCCAGTGCGTCCATTCGATCTACAAAAATGCACATAAGCTGTTTTCTCCACCTCCACCCCCAAGGGCTTGTAAGGAAAAAAAAATTCCCTCATCGTCTCGCAAGCGCATCGTGCCCATGTACTACTCGAACTAGTAAAATCCACGGAACTCCGGCGAGTCTGTCGCCGCTGCTCACAGTAACATCGCCACCTCTCATAGCACCTCTAGCAAGGGCTAGTAGCACTTCCGCCTGCCGCTTGCATCATCACTGCTATCGGCGGCACCGCGGCAGCATCGTCATCCGCATCACCTTTGGCTATGTCTCGCCGCACCACCGCCGCCTCTCTCAGCACCGTCCTATGTAGCTCATAGCAACAACGACGAACCTTGGTAGCAACGCCGACGAACGCAGGCAGCAACCACGATGAACCTTGGAACCGATGCTGTTAGCCCCTTGCAGCAAGTACGGCCGCCCTTTGTAGCAAGGTCGGACGCCTTTTCTAGCAATGAAGGCCGCTACTGGCAACAACAGCCTCCGCTCCAGGGAAGCAACTCCATCAACCCCTTGCAGCAAGGGTGGCCGCCCTTTGTAGCAAGGCCACCCGCCGCTGGTAGCAACCGCTTTCGCAGCTGGAAGCAAACGCTGCCAAACCCTTGCAATAAGGCCGCCCACCCTTTGTAGCATGGGCGGCCACTGCTGACAACAACTGCCTCTACCGATGGAAGCAACATAGACTTGCAAACAACCCATGTGTGCAGCATGTCCATGGCGGCGACTGTCTCGATGACATGTGCGCGGGGGCACGACACGACTTGTAGCAATGGTGGGACTCGATACAATGGTCGACGCCTCTCGCGGCAACACATTGAGAGTATCAGTAAGAGGGAGGGATCGGGGGCAGCATACTCGCGGAGGTAGAGGCCGACGGTAGGGCGGTACTTACGGAGGTGGAGGCCAGAGGAAGAGCCATGGCGCGCTCGTGGGAGGGGCGAGGAGGAGGCAGGAGGAGGGACTAGCGTGGCGTGTGGCCCTGGCGGTGCGAGCGATCTGGGCGAGGCAAGAGAAAAATGGGAAAGGAGAAGACGTGTGGAAAAGATGGTGCGGCGGCCCCATGGGTGTGACTGTGCGTAGAGGGGCACAAGTCACGCGTAGGAGGAAGATGAAGCGGTCCCCCCCCCCGGGGGGGAAGCCACCGTTTTCCTTTGGTTTAAGGGGAGCGAACCTAGTTGTTTTTCTGGATTTACAGTTAATCTAAGGGGAAAGACCACCTTGCCATTTTAAACTTTTGGGAGGGGTTGTACCGAAGCCGATCTCATTAAACAATAGTACCTCTACTATGACAATCTTTTCATATCAATGGTGGAGTATTTACATTCTCCTCTATTAATTTATTAACAGACATTTTAGGGGGTTTTGATAAGAAAAAAATAGCTACAAACAATGCTAAACACTTTTGCTTCAGTGTCTATTTCCCCTTCAAGTAGACCCACTCTTGAAGTTATCCAAGCTTGTAACGGAGAGGTGGAGATTAATAGTCCCTATGTTGCGATCCATGCTGAATGTTTCCAAAAGGCCAGCGATATGGAAGAGATCGCGTTTCTGCATTGTCACAGGGAAGCCAACCAAGTGGCGCATGAGTTGACAAAATTTGCTTACACCACTAGAGAGAATAGGGTTTGGGAGGGTGATCCACCTGATTTTATTTTTCCTTTTGTAATGAATGATGTGACTCTGTTCACAATCCTGTAATTGTTCTGATGTTTGTAGGCGGCAAGTCCCAGATGCACTCTTTTCCTTCCAGGGTACCTAAGGGGCTGGAAGATTTTTAATGAGACGGCTTGCTGACCTTAATATATTTGTTATGCTTTCAAAAAAAAAGTAGGTCTAGGATTTCCGCACCTTCCATGTGACCCGGTCTATTTCCCCTTCAAGTAGACCCACTCCGGTGTGGTGGCAGAGATCTTGAAGCACCCATTCCTTGATTCCATCTATTCCGTTTCTGATGCCCTAAAAAAAAATCTATTCCGTTTCTGATGGTTCATGATTCCTATTCTACGGAGTCGTGGTGGCCCTAACGGCTAGTCGGCGGCACATCGCCTCTGGGAACTTCTGGTGCATCTCCAGCCCGGAAAATCCGCCTCGACCTTGGACCTGCTACCGGCAAATCAGCCCGACAAGGTTTGCAGCCACACTATACCAGAGCCACCGGCGCCAGTCCTTAGAGCATCCCCACTCGTTGGCGCTCCCCACGCCCAAATCCGGCAAAAATTTTGTCCGGATTGGAGGAAGATTTGGCGTGGGAGGCGAAGGTTCCAACCCGTCCCTCGGCCAGAATATTGGGGTCGGCGAGAGAGGTGGGAGATTTTGACGCGTGGCGGTACGTTCGTGCGAGATCGAGTCGGGCCTTCCCCCTTCCATCGCTTTCCCCAGCGCGGGGCGGGGGTGGCGTGGGCTCGCCGGATGGATGAAGGGCCAAATCCGAGCAACGAGGAACCGGGGCGCGGCGCCGATTTACGCCGTCCGGATGTAAAAAATGCTCGCCGGGGGCCTGTTCGGGGGGACGAGTGGAGATGCTCTTACGCCCTGACCTTGGACCTGCGCCAGTCCGGAGCACGCCTCAAAGGTAAATATGTTGGTTCGGTCATGTCTTTTCCAGAATATGTATTGCAGTTGGCCATCAGTCATTCTCAGAATTCGTATTGCGAACAAAGCGGAGCTAGCTAGCAGGAAATGTCGTTTCTCTCAATTTGAGTATGATGATAGGTCCGATTCTATTTCGCTTCAAACACAAGCTCTTAGCACTAAGTACTTCCTGTCCTCCATCGGCCAGCAGCAAGCGTTTGGCATCAGTCCGTTAGATAACAGTTTCCCGACTGCTAGGGCTTATCGTAAAACATGGACATCTTAAATATGCTGTAAGAACAATGTCGACATTATATATTTCTAGACGGCTACTACTAAGCAACTTTATTTGAGGTGGAACTGAAACATCCTTCTCTCGCTCTCCGGAGTTGGTTATGCATGGCTGACCGCATAGTCAGGTTAGCGTCAGACAGCGTCGCTGGACCTTGGAGGAAGCTTCGTTGCCGACGGCTATAGAGGTGCAAGCAATCCAACGAGGCATATATAGCTCATAGCTATGTCATCTAGCTAAGGCTGATGCTTCCATCAACAGTTAACAGTGCCAAAGCAACAAACAGTCTTGTTGTTTGCACTCGTAGCCCAGATTATCCATAATATCTATAAAGTTGATCCCCACTATCTTCATTTAATGTTTGCAAGCTCTTTCTACAATGAGCCACATCACCTAAATTATTTTTAGCCATTAGATCATTATCTAACCATCCCGCTGTCCTGCAACACCTCCAATTCATGTGTCTAGCCATACACTTCTTTGTTTGCCAAAGCCCACACCGATACATCTTGGACGAATCACACAAGAAGACAGTAGTCCCATCGGTTTCTCATCCCTTCATATCTCACTTTATTAAGGGAGTGATTTCACTTCCACTAGGCTCTTTAACCATTCAAGCTTCTCCCCCGCGATTTACTATCTCCACTAATCGCTAGCTCTCTCCCTTCTACCTGCTAGGTCATTTTAAATCCCCACTTTCCGCAAGCTTTTCGGATTGGACCAAGCTGCTCACTCTCTTCTCGCCACAACGCCAGATCGTTCGTACTTCTGCTGCAAGTAGCACGGTGGACGGTCAGCGGAAAGAGCATAACCAGCACTAGAAGAGTTGGGGGACACAAGAGGCTGACACTGCAACCTCGAGGACGAGGTCCTGCAGGCTAGATGGTAGCTAGCACATCCGCCTTCACATCCATATCGCTGCATTACATACTGCTTTTTGAGGAGCCCCCTCGGTGACCTCTCTTCCCATCGAACAATCTGCTTAGAGCATCTCCACTCGTCCCCCCGAACAGGCCCCCGGCGAGCGTTTTTTACATCCGGACGGCGTAAATCGGCCCGCGCCCCGGTTCCTCGTTTCGTCCGGATTTGGCCCTTCATCCATCCGGCGAGCCACGCCGTCCCCGGTCCGGGGCGCGCTCGGGGACTCCGGATGAAACGTTTGGCGCGAAACACCGTGTGGACCCGCGTAGTCGGCGACAGGAAAACCAAATCCTGTCGATTTTCCCTCCAATTTGCTTGCATATCCCCATTCTCTCCCGCCGAATTTCGCCATTCCCCCTCGTCTTCGAGTTCCAGTTCCCGGCGGCGCCTCTCCTCCACCACCGCTCTCCTCCTCATCTTCTCGTCCACCACAATGCCGCCGAAGGGGCGACGAGAAGCCGCGGGCGAGGAAGGAGCGGCCGCCGGGCATGACGAACGCAGGTGGGCGGCGGACGAGAAACGGCGCGACATCGAAACAAGCTGCAGGGCGGCGAGGGTGAAAAAGCCGCCGCTAAGAGGGCGGCGGAGGCGGCCCGGAGGAGCAAGCGAGGAAGATGAGCATGGCCTTCAGCGGCGGCGGCGGCCTCCATGTTCCCCGGCCAATGGCCGGCGCAAGGTACAAGCAGTTCCCCGTCGTCCTTCTCCCCTACGATGTACTCGCCGTCGACGACTGCCATGTTCCAAGAGGGCACCTACGTCCAGCCGTCCAGGTTCACGCCGTCGCCGCCGAGCTTGACATCGACGCAGCGGCGGCCAGTTCGAGGGCACCTCGCCGGTCATGCGACGAGGGCCGCTCCCGTTCGGTGCCGTTCGGTGCGACGCGGCGCCGAACGATGAGGCGATCCACGAGATGATCACCTCCGGCTCCGCCGCCGCGAGCCCGAGGTTCATGGACGCCGCCGCCGCGAGCCGGGGTTCTTCACGCAAGAGGAGGCGAGGCGGCGCGGGGCAGCGGATCAAGTGGAGGATGTTGCCGACGGAAGCCAAGCCGTCGAAGAACAAGAAGACGAAGAACCTGGAGAGACAACTCAAGCCGACGGCAACCGTCGAAGGGGAAGAAGAAGAGGAAGAAGGACTCGCCGCCTGCCGAACCGCGTATCAAATGGACGTCGAAGGAAGAGGAGTGCCTCGCCGAAGCTTGGATGACCGTGTCCATGAACGGCATAATCGGTGCCAATCAGTCGTTCGACACCTATTGGCTTCGAGTGAAGCAGGCGTACGAACGCAAACTCGTCGATCCCTACTTCAACAAGACGAACATGAACGTGTACCGGGGAGACAAGGCAATGGCCACCCATTGGGGGATCATGCAGACGGCGTGCAGCAAATGGCACGGCGTACAGGAGGAGATCGCGAGAGTGCCGATCAGCGGCCATGACTTGGAGCAAAAGGTATGCTCCGTCGACCCGCATCACCGAGGTATATCGTCGTTAGCTGACCCGTTTCGCCGTGCTCTTTTTGCCCAGCTGCGCCGAGCTTTGGACATGTACACGGACGACACCGGCCTGCAGTTCAAGTTCCTCAACGTCTACGCCCGCCTCGAGCACTGCGAGAAGTGGAGGGAAGTTCGCACAACCCTCTCGAAGAGCAAGACCGAGCAGTACAACCCCGACGCGCCGGCGGCTTGCGCGTCGGAAGGGCGCCCTGAACTCGGCCAGAAGAAGCTGAAAGAGCTCAAACGGACGGACAGTCCCGCCGACAAGATGCAGGCGTCGATCGACAAGTGCTTGGCCGACTTGAGGTCGCACGCCGACGGAAGGCACGACAAGTTCGACGGCAGGTGGCGGGAGATGCTCGCCAACCAGGGCGCCCGGATCGCACTGCGAAGACGACGGCGGCGGCGAAGAAGAGGAATACGGACTTGGCGTTCCGATGGGCGGCGCGACATGGAACGATGGACGAGGAGACGATTGGTACGGGCCCAGCAGCGACATCCTCCGAGCCCCTCCGGCCAGTCCTTCGTCGTCTCCACCGGCTCCTACCTCCTCTACCTCACCATCTACCTCCCGTCCGTCGGACACCGCCGTGCCGGCCGGGACTGCCGACGAGCCTGTCTCCGTGTAATTTCCCTCCGATCGCCGTGTGGCTGATGCTTTTGCTCGTTTTGCCGATCAACTGGCCGTGCTTGTAGCGCGGGACGGCTATTTGTTTGAATCTAAACTCTATCCGCCGAACTCCGGATGGACGACTGGAAATACGGTACTCCCCACGACTTAATTTCATCCAATCCGGCGGTAGTTTCGTCCGGATTTGGGCGTGGGGAGCCCCAACGGCTGGGGATGCTCTTAGTTCTTCAATGGCATGCGTCTCTCAGTGTTGCCGGATGTGAAAAACTTCAAGACATCCATCCAAGCTCTTCACAGTTATCCATCTCATCTGCCATGGCCCTCTTCTCTTTTATTTCATCGCCTACTATATGTCTAGACTATACATGACTAGCGTGTGGGCATAACCACCATTTGGATTTGAATCGATTTTCTTCTCAGATCTTGGAATGTTCTAGCAGTTTATTTTCTGAAATTTAAAGCTCATTTCTGGTTATACAAGCAGTCTGTCCGATTGAGCTCTCTCATATGTCCTAGCCCGCCTGTCTGAGTTTCTTATCTATGTATTTTCTGCAGCTCTCTGAGGTAATGTTTATGTGTTTCTTCCTTGCAGCCATTCCATGGGCGAAGAAGGTTTCTATATCAGTTAATTTATTTGGTCCATTAAACCTATTCCTAATGGTATGTCTTTAACACCTTTCTTCTATTATCCGCTCTAAAACTTGGATTATTTTTCATGTATACATATGAAATTGGCAGCTCTGATGTCATGTTTCAGGTAGAAAATAGTGGAGGATTCAGTCTTTAAGTGACTTCTTATCATGCTCCAATCAACAATCTGATAAAAAAAAACTTGATTCTTATTCGAATGAATAGACGAGGACTTCACACTATTAAATTACTCAAATGTATTCTTTATTTTGGTTCTTAATATCTCAACTCACAACCGCCTATTTCTTTTTATAGCTAGCACTTGCTTGCGTTTGAAGTTGTTTCTTAAGAATGATGATTGAATTTTGGAAGACCCTGATGAATTTATTTCAGATGGACATTTGCCTTACGAGTTAGCTACAAAGATTTATATTGTACCTTTTTTCAGCACGGATAGACATGTTGTTCATGTTGCAGAGCCTCGAGTACAATTCGATGAATAAAAGTCAGGATGGTTGTAATGATCATTAGTTCTACAGTTTTTCACATATTTTGCCTGTGTTGCAGAAATTTTTGACTTCAAACTTAAAAGTCAGGAATCCATAATAATCACTTCGTCATAACACACTGGATATATTTCTACGATATGATGATATAAATTTCTATAGGTGTTTCACATATTTACTATTTGTTGAAACTTTTGGAAGTCGCGAAACCAAAATAATCACTTTGTGGTGACATACTATTCTGCTACCGATTAAGTAAGCTCATTTGCTACCTACAGTTAGTAGATTTATTCCTGTAACGGAATTGTTGCCATCTTACATACGAACAAAAAGAAAATCAAATTGGCAAGTTTCTTATTCATGCCATTTTTTGCTGAAAACCATCTAATAATTTCGCGGCAACGCGCGGGATATCAACTAGTTATTGATATGCCTCGTCCACAATTTTAGCATGCCCACTAGAATCTGTATTTATTTGGAGACAGGGTGTTCTAAGCAGGTGGTCACTGCATACCCATCATCTAGAATTCATAGGTGCATAAAAATCCGCGCTAGCTTATTCCCCTCACAAACTTCTCTTTTTTGTATTTCTTGCAGTCTCACATCATACAACATTTGAACTTAGAATTTGTCAGTTCATTGAAACATTTGATATAGAATCTAGGAAAGATAATTCTGGTTTTTATGATATTAAAATTATGTATATTTAAAGATTTTTTCAATTTCAAATATTCGAAATTTTTGAATTTCTTAAAAAATTCGGAACTATTTTTCCTACATTCTACTTGCACTTTTTAGTGACCTGCAGATATGAAAACCCATAATTTGTGTAGTTTGTGATATACATAAATGACAAACTAAAATATGTATGCGTGCCTAGTGAGCACCTGCTCAAATACACTTTTTCCATTTGTTATTGTTTGCATGCACCTGTGGGAGGTAGTAATAGTGATCGTTAACCATGTACGTTAAGTGCTAGCTTAGTTATTCGTAACCAATGAACTGATTTTTTTATTATTTAGGGTTCATCTACGTCTGGGCCATTTGAAAGAGCAACTTTTTGGTAAGCAGAAGTCGCAGTTCACGGAATATATCAAGTGATAACAAGGAAAACTACATTGATTGTGTAATATGATACAGTAGCTAAAAGAAATAATAAAAATAGGAGCAACAAAGATTTCTAAAAACTCGAAGATACATCAAAATACTCTGAAGTAGATGTCTCAAGTGTCGCCATGAGCATCTCGAGGTCTTTTTTTTGAAATGGGTGTATCCCCGGTCTCTGCATCGGTTGATGCAAGAGTTATAAATCATGGATCAACGAGGATCGATACAAAAATTAACGAGGATCGATACAAAAATTAACTATCTAAAAATAGAAGCATGCTAAGCAGTCTAAGCATCTTCTAATCTCTTAATAGGCCGTCAAGTAGTCTGGTAGAAAATATCCTGGACAACCATTTGAAGACGGTTGCATCCAGAAACCATGCACTCCCGCTGGTCCTCCGGGAGTAAGAAGCGCCAGAGCTGGATTCAATGGACCATAGTGTGAAACACCGATGCGAATCCTAGCTTTATCTGTTTTGTCCGCTCCATTGAGCCAATTTCCAAACATATTTGTGACATTGGATAGAGGTGGAATATTATATGCAGCAAAAACTACTCGCCACACAAGTCTAGCAAAAGGACATGAAATAAACAAATGTTCAACTGATTTCTCGGTGTCACACAAACAACATTTTGTATTTCCATTCCAATTCTATTTTGCAAGGTTATCGCGAGTCAAAAGTACTTTTTTGCTAAGGAACCACATGAAGATTTTAATTTTTATTGGGATTTTAAGTTTCCACAAATATTTACGTAGGTATCTAGTATGACCATCTAACATATCAGCATATATAGACTTGACTGTGAAGTTCCCTGATGATGTAAGACCCCAAACCAACTTGTCCTGTTTCTCATTAAGATTTATTTCCATTAGTCTTTAACATAGGTGTATCAATTGATCCCATTTATTACCCGTAAGCTGCCTCCGAAAACCAATATTTATCGAAGTCGAACTCATAACAGTTGCCACAGTATCATGCTTACGATGAATTATGTTATATAACTGTGGGTATTGAGATGCAAGTGTTTGCTCACCTAGCCATATATGTTCCCAAAAACGAACTCCTTCTCCCGAGCCAATTTTAAAACTGGTGGGACAAAGCTGCGACGCCTAGCAGCGATGTTTCTCCGCCGCTGGACAGCAGCGAGGAATGGGAGGCCGAGAAGGAGGAGGAGGAGGAAGAGGCTGAGGAGGCGACGGCGGCGGCCCAGGCGAAGGCGCAGGCGAAAGCGAAGGCGCAGCCGGCGAGCACCATCGACGACGAGGAGGACACAAGTTCCTCCGACGGGTCGAACGACACCGCCTTTTCGGAAGAGGTGACGAGCAGGAAGCGCCACCGTGAGAACGACGAGGCGGGACCATCAAAGAAGAAGTAGTTTAATTTTTTTATGTAATTTGTTTATGTTTTTTTCAAAGTTTTTATATATAATTTCTTTACGTTGCACCGCTTTAATATTAGTAGAGCGTTATCTACACATTTTTTCTATCTATTAAAATAAAAATACAGTATTTTAAAGTTTTGGGGGCGCGTTAGCGGGCGCGGCTGGGGAGTGACGTCCCTCAAGCGCGATACGAACGAAACACGTCCGCCAAACGATAAATCCGACGCCGCTTGGGGGCCGCTTTGGGGGCTTGAGATGCTCTTAGGCTGGCTCTAGCTATATATGGTTTTCCTATACACCTACAAGTTTCCATGCCATAGTGACCAAGATTTATAAGCTGGCTTGGTTAATGTAGTGAGGAATTGACAGGAAGAATCAAAGATAATCCATCCGAATTTTATAAATATGATTTGCACGAGAGCCATAGCAAAATTTGAAGTTTGTATGAATTCGTTGAAAGAATTGTTTCGAGCAACCACTAGGAGCTCTGGTTTTTGGAGAGTCTGTATTAGAATTGTGCCTGGCAATGACTTTGTTGGAGGCATTGTTTTTGAGAGCGGGGACTATCTTCAGGGTGAAAACCTAAGATCTTTGATCGGGCGACAACGGCGCTGATGCAATGTTTTCTTCTTGGAGGCGTCGCTTTTGCGGAGTCTGTATTTCAGGTGTTGTCTTGGTGGTGGATGTATTGCTGTTGCTAGGCCTAGTTGTAGCGGGACTTTTCTTTCTTAGTTTTTTTTTTTTTTGGTATGTGCATCCGTACTGCCATTAGGGTGTTGCGTTGTTGCAGAGGCTGGGTGTAATTGGTATCTTATGATATTAATATATTCCCTTTATCGAAAAAAAGGAGCTCTGGTTTGAGTACTGGTTTACAAGGAAAAGTAGGTGAAAGCCTCACAATGATCTCAGAATCGTCTAGCTCGTCGCCCACATGTCACAATACCAATATGAGAGGGGAAGTGTAAGGCGAACATAGAGATCTTGTTGAATGTCGAAGTCACCAATCTACTGGGGTCAGGTCGCACTTGTTTTCGTTAATTGAATTCCTTTGTCTCAAGGTAAATGTGATGACCATTTGTTACTTTTGATGTTTGAAAATGTGAACAACGAGCTGATGTGTCAACATCTCAAGTGAGCGCGTCTTCTCCCATCCTGGCCATGGCGGCATCACCGATGCACTGGTACTGTGATGCACGGCTTAGGTGTGCAACTTCATCAGCCAACAGTGCAACACATTTTTATTGGTATTTTCACTGTGATTCGATTATCAAATGAATTATTCATAAGTGAAGGTGTCGGCCGCTTTGAGGTGTTGTTTTAAGTTTGTGGTTAGTATGGCATGGATGTGAGTTGACACATTTTAATTGACTTAATAACATCGGCAATACACTAACTTGTCTTGGATGTGCAGTTTCATTCACAAACTTTCAAGTTGGTGTGCCTAGTACATAAACTTGATTTTCGAGTGCAAAATAGGTCCATTTAGTATGAATTCCATTGTTGGTTGCCACGCTGGACATATGGGATCCTGTTTTGCGAAAACATCCCTGGTACTCTATAAATTCACTTCATTTTGTCCTCTGTTCCCGTGGGACCGTGACAAATAGCAAAAACGGCCCTTTTTCCGAAAATATGTGTTGTCATCAACTATCTTCTCCTTCCCATGAACAAGCCCAAGAATAAAGATTGTGAGATACATTGTTTTAATGCTATTAACTGATTTAGTGGCAAAAAACAAACCTTGCATGACAGGTTTTCACTGTACAAAATTTGAGCGTAGTACTGAACTCTGAATTTGAGTGCACTGAACTCTGAAGTCCTATTATCTAGAAGTGAAGTTCAGTTTTACACTGAACTCTCAAAAACATGACTGGGATTCTTATCCCGCCTATTGATCTTTGTGTACTGTTTGGTGATGTTTTGTGATGTGACCACCTAAATCTTCTTTTATCATACCTGAAGTATATGTGCACCAACCTGAACATATGGAAATCCAAATGGCAGAGCACAATGTTAATGTCCAACCAACTGCCAAGATGTAAAAACCCAAATGCATTTGTTTTAGTCTCCTAAGCATAATGAATAGGTTGATAAATTCACTGGGCACGAGATGAGCACAAGATGCTTCTGCTAGTACACAAGTTCAAATCTGTAATGCAACGCGTGCTGGCGTGCCACCGGAGTAAGCTTCAATCTGGTGGTAGTGTACGGACCTCAGCTGGTGCCGGACAAGCTTCAGTTCTTGGAAGACATTAAGCCGCACTGCCCCATCACAACTCCCTCCCTGCTGCTAGGGGATTTCAACCTCATACTGCAAGCTGCGGATAAGAGTACAAACAATTATAACCGGAGAACTATGGCAGCGTTCAGAAGGTTCACTAACGAACTAGAGTTGGAAGACATGTATCTCCATGGCCGTCGGTATACTTGGTCCAACGAACAAGCCGACGCTATCAAGGTCAAGCTTGACAGAGTGCTCATGAATGAGGGATGGAGCATCGGGCACCCAAACAGCATCCTCCAGGCGCTATCTTCTGACCTGTCGGACCACTGCCCTCTGCTGCTCTCGACGGACGCCATGTACTCTCCGCCGCGGCACTTCAGGTTTGAGAACTATTGGATTGGCATGGAGGACTTTCAGCAAACCGTGTCGAGCTCCTGGGCTAAGCCGACACAGTGCCATGACCCATTTCTTCGCCTACACTGCAAGCTCACGAGGCTGTCTAGGGAGTTGTCGAGTTGGAGCAGCCGGAGTGTTGGTGACCTTAAGCTCAGAGGCGCGATTACGAGTGAGCTCATTGGGCGCCTTGATAAAGCAATGGATAGCCGGCAACTGTCTGAGAGGGAAAGGCAATTCAGAAACATGCTAAAGTTAAACCTCCTGGGTATTGCGGCCTTGCAGCGATCGCATTGGAGACAGAGAGCGCGACTGACGTGGCTGAAGGACGGAGATGCCAACACAAGTTTTTTCCACGCTAGGGCCTCGGCTAAGAGAAGAAAAAAGCTGGTTCTCTCGCTGACACATGATGATCAGGTTATCACAGACCAACAAGGAAAGGTGGAGCACATACACCGATTCTTTACGGAGCTGATTGGATCCCGGCGGCAGAGATCGTTTACCCTGCGGCTCCCAGAGCTTGGCATCGGGGCTACCGATCTGCACGACCTCGAGGACGAGTTCACCGAAGCTGAAGTCAGGGCTGCCGTTTTTGACATCGATGGGGACAAGGCTCCAGGCCCAGACGGATATACAGGCAATTTCTTCCAGAACTGCTGGAGCATGGTTGAGCCGGAGGTGATGGATGCTGTCCGAGGTTTTGCACATCTGCGGACCTCTGAACTTGACGCCGTGAATGAAGCCACCATAATCCTTATTCCAAAAAAGGCAGATGCTACCGCAGCGAAGGACTATCGTCCAATCAGCTTGATCTGTTTCTTCGCCAAATTGATTTCGAAGATGCTTGCTACGAGGTTACAACCCAAGATGGGTGGTTTGATCAACCCAGCCCAGAGTGCATTCATCAAAGGCAGAGTTATCCACGACAATTTCACCTTCGTCAAGGGGCTGGCTAGATCGTATTACCTGAAGAAAACCCCTGCGCTCTTACTGAAACTTGACATTGAGAAAGCATTTGACAGTTTATCTTGGGATTTTCTCCTAGAGGTCTTAGAGGCAAAGGGTTTTGGACGGAAGTGGAGGAACTGGATCACCGCGATCCTTGCCACGGCATCCACGCGGGTGCTTATCAACGGAGAGCTCACTGAAAAGATTTGGCACAGGCGTGGCCTCCGACAGGGGGACCCCCTGTCCCCTCTGCTTTTTGTGCTCGCCATGGATGTGCTCCCGGCCTTGTTGGATGCTGCCGACAGAGAGGGTATCCTTAAACCGATCGGACAGAACCTGCCAAGATTCCGCGCGTCGCTGTACGCGGACGAAGTAATCTTATTCATAAACCCTACCCTCGATGAGGTCATCGCTGCTCGTCGCCTCCTGGATGCTTTCGGCGAAGCCAGTGGCCTGAGGACGAATTTCGCCAAGAGTAGCATCTCTCCGATCCGCTGCCAGGAAGAACTTCTGCAACCTTTGATTCAAGAGGCCCAATGCCCGATCGCGGCGCTGCCATGTACCTATCTGGGGCTACCTCTGTCTGTCACGAGGCTGACGCGCGCACAGCTCCAACCGGTCATCGACAAGATCCTGAATAAGCTGGCAACATGGAACAGGATCAACTCAGCCGCGGGTAGACTTACGCTGCTCGTTTCGGTAATTTACGCCATGCCAATCTTCCAACTGATGGCTGTGCAACCAACGGCTTGGTTTATCAAGCGCATCGACAAGGCGGCTAGAGGATTTCTCTGGGCCAATAAAGAGGCTGCCCCGGGAGCTAAGTGTCTGATCAACTGGAGGCAGGTGTGCACGCCTAAGGTTTACGGCGGGCTGGGCATACCGGACCTTGCCGCCCGCAGCACTGCGCTCCGTTGTCGCTGGCTCTGGAAATGTTGGATGGAGCCAAATAAACCACGGACAGGACTACAGCTTCCAATCGACAACAAAGTTAGGGCAATCTTCGACGCGTCCGTCATCATCACCATCGGCGACGGTGAGGGCACCCAGTTCTGGACGGACCGCTGGCGACCGGAAGGAAAGCTTTGCAATTTGTTCCCCGACCTCTACAAGCTGTGCACACTGAGACGTATATCGGTGAGGAAGGCGCTGGACCAGAACAAATGGATCGGTCACTTCAAGGTAGGCCTGACTACGGCGGCGATCCGGCAGTTCACAGAGCTATGGAACCTGATGAGAGACGTCAACTTACAGCAAGGAGTACCTGACAGTTTGTTATGGAAGTGGACGGCGGATGGCACATACACTGCAAGCTCGGCGTACGCGATGCAGTTCATTGGCGCAATCCGGCCGGCATTCGCACCTCTTATTTGGAGAACAGATGCTCCACCCAAATGCAAATTCTTTGCTTGGCTCGCGGTGCAACGAAGATGCCTTACAGCGGACGTCCTGGCCAAACGGGGCTGCCCGCACGACCCCCTCTGCCCGTTGTGCAGGTTGCAACCTGAAACCGCGGCACATCTACTGGCGGCCTGCCCTTTCGCGCAAAACATCTGGCGCAAAGTCATCGACAGAGCTGCGCTGCCGGTGGCAATCATTCCGCATGGCACCATCGACCTCTCCGATTGGATGATCGGCTCCTCTTTACAGGTGGGCAAGCACAGAGCTAAACCGTGGAGAGCGTTAATCCCTCTGGTTTGGTGGACTCTTTGGAAAGAGCGCAACGATAGGATTTTCCGTCTGATGCAGTCGACGGCGGACAACGTTTTCCAGGCGCTGTTACAGGAGGCGAGTTCATGGGCGCAAGCT
The DNA here is from genome assembly GCA_030979885.1 of Lolium multiflorum. Lineage (NCBI taxonomy): Eukaryota > Viridiplantae > Streptophyta > Magnoliopsida > Poales > Poaceae > Lolium > Lolium multiflorum. Next base: position 147,274,011 of record CM061751.1, on the reverse strand, counting down.
GGGCGTCCCTCTGCCCATGCTTTGCTGAACAGACCGAGAGAACCAGACTAGGAGTTCTACGCTGCTTTTTCTCGAGTGTTTGGGCAAAGCCCGCACTGTCTTTTTCTTCTTTGTTCTTAGCCTTTTGCTCGCTTGAGCCTGCTTAGTTTTTTCCTTTCTTTCTCTTTTGTTTCTGTGCTTTCGGAAGATCTTCTTCTTTTGTACTCTTCTCTTTTTCTAAGCGTAATGAAAGCAGCCGTGCTGCCTTTCCAAAAAAAAAAAAAAAAAAAAAAAAAACGTGCTGAACATTCACAGAGTTGAACGCACAAGGTTGGTTTTGCTAAGGAGTGCCATTGATCACCATAACACTTGTCGACAACAATATAAAAGTGTAGCCTCGATGCTCAAGTTTCTGAACAGGAAAAAAATGCAGAATAACTTTTGGTGCAACACTACTTGCAAGCTAAAATGTCGACGACACAATCTGACGCTTGTGCTTCGCATATTCCTCTAGCATGCAAGTGATTGCTTTCACATTAGTTTGGATCCACCAAACACAACTTGCATAACCTGAGTTACTCAACTCCAGCATCAACACCTGAGTATTTGTTCAGATGACTATCACAATCTTGTTTCATAGAAATATAAAATTTTGGCAAGCTATTTTTGCAGCAAAAAATCTGACATGACCTTGCCTCGTTTTAAAGAGGAGGAAAACCCTAATCCACTTCAAACCCAGATGTTGCTAGAAGAAAACATCAGACAGAGGTACAACTGAAAATAATATAAAAAATAATCTTCTTACTGTAAATGGTAAATTGTCTCCAGCTAACGGTAAAAAATAATCTTCTTACTCAGGATTTCTTTTTCCGGGCTACTGGATGGCGACACAGTAATAGGATAGAGTATGGCTAACCTAGTTTTGTGTCGTTTGTTTCATTGGTTGATTCATGTCGCAACTATGTCAGATCCATGATTGTATTTCTGATGTTTTCGTACTCGAACCTTGAATAATTTGAATATTTCAATAAAATTGTTGTGTGCATCAATTGATGCAGAGGTTGGGGCGGTTTTGCTTCCTTATCTAAAAAAAAAAAGCTAACGTATCTAGAACCTATACTCTTGCAAGCTGGACACTGGCCGAATTGAAAGGCTAACGGAATGGCGATCTTGTTGCACACATCCAACTATACATCAATCTAGGACGTCGCACTCGTTTCGTTATTTTTCAGAAGATCGATTGCTTATATATTTTCCAAGGTATGATGACGAATACTTTATTACTTTTCTGAAGAAATATGCGACAGGGATCGATAGATGTCGATCAGGCAGCCGACGCGCGCACCAGTGCTTCAAGTGCCGGGTAGATTATATTCCACACGTTGTGCACTCGAACAGAAAGCTTGACGTATGTACCGCAATTGTGCTGCAGCGATGCAACACTCACTTTCACCCGTGTCTTTAGTGCGAATCATCTGCGCGCGTCCGCATTTAGGTGCTGGTTCAATTTGTTCGTTAGTCGATCTTACTTTGACATGCATGACAAGCAAGGTTGTGTTGGAGTTTACACGCTTAATTCCATAGATAAACAAATGACAGCAGAGACGTGCGTCGCTCGCCACTTTGAGAAATGCCAAAGCTTTCCATAGAAAATTTCCAAGGGAAATCAGCAACTCGGAATACTATCCCGTACTTAGTCCTGGTCTCCTGGATGAGTTATATTTGTGGAAAGTTTTCTGTTGTTTTTCCGAATTTACCATTTCCATTTTCCCGTTTCGAAAAAAAAACATTTCCCTTTCTATCTAGAGCTTTTTCGACAAAAAGCATATATTAATATCAAGAAGGTATCAATTACACCTAGCATCAGAAACAGCGCACTGCCCTAGAGGCATTACGGATACACACTGCCCAAAAAGAAGAAGAATTACAATTAAAAAAAAGTCCCGCTACAGTCCTTTTAGCAGCATTACGAACACCACTAAGATAGCATCAGAAATTCAGCTTCTCTAAAAGCGACGTCTCCAAGAAGAAAACAGTGCACAAGCGCTATCATCGTCCTATCATAAAACTTAGCTTTTCACCTTGAAGAAAGTCCTCCTCACAAAACAATGCCTTCAACAAGGCTATTAGCCGATCATAGATCTTAGGTTTCCCGTTTATGCCACGTAGACATATATTGGAGGGTGTGGTTATTTTGCATGAAACTATTCATGAGATGCATTCTAAGAAAATAGATGGGTCTTATTTAAAATTGATTTCGAAAAGGCATATGATAAGATTAAATGGTTATTCCTACAACAAACATTGAGAATGAAAGGTTTTGCGCCAGAATGGTGTCGCTTCATCAAAGATTTTGTCCAAGACGGTAGTGTCGCGGTCAAGGTAAATGATGATATTGGACATTATTTCCAAACCAGGAAGGGCTTGAGACAGGGTGATCCTCTCTCACCCATTCTATTCAACATTGTTGTGGATATGTTGGCTATTTTGATCGAGCGCGCTAAGGCAGATGGCCAAGTGGGAAGCCTAATCCCTCATCTTGTTGAGGGTGGTATTTCAATTTTACAATATGCGGATGATATGATCTTGTTTATGGAGCATGATTTGCAAAAGGCTTTAAATATGAAATTAATTCTTTATATCTTTGAACAATTATCGGGTTTGAAAATTAATTTTCATAAGAGTGAATTATTTTGTTTCGGAAAAGCAAGGGAAGAGGAACAGCAATATAAGCATATTTTTGGATGTGAAGTGGGCTCTTTGCCTTTTAGATATCTTGGAGTTCCTATTCACTACAAAACCCTTATAAATTCAGATTAGTATCCGGTAGAAACTCGATTTGAGGGCAAATTGGGATGCTGGAAAGGCAAGCTCTTATCTTATGGGGATAGACTTGTTTTGATCAATTCTATGATGACAAGTTTACCAATGTTTATGTTATCTTTCCTTGAGATTCCGAAAGGGGTTCTGAAAAGACATGATTTTTATCGATCTAAATTTTTTTGGCAAGGAGATAAAGAAAAGCGCAAGTATAGATTAACGAAATGGAATATTATATGTAGGCCAAAAGACCAAGGTGGTCTTGGTATTGAGATTCTAGAGTTAAAAAATAAATGCCTACTAAGTAAATGGTTATTTAAATTATTGAATGAAGAAGGGGTTTGGTAGGAGTTATTACACAATAAATATCTATCTCAAAAGACTCTCTCTCAAGTTCAGGTTAAACCATCTGATTCTCCTTTCTAGAAGGGACATATGCATGTGAAAGATGATTTCTTTGCACGAGGTCACTTTAAGTTAGGTGATGGTTCAACTGTTAGATTTTGGGAGGATGTTTGGTTGGGAGATAAAACTCCAGTGCAACAATATCCATCTTTATATCACATAGTGCAACATAGAAATGTCTTGGTTGCGGATGTGTTAGCCCAGGTACCTCTGAATATTCAATTTAGGAGGGTATTGCATGGGAATAAATGGATGGACTGGTTGCATTTGTGCAGACGTTTGATGAATGTTAGTCTTGGTGATCAAGATGATACTTTTGTTTGGAACCTTACAACCTCAGGTGTATTTACTGTCAAATCTATGTATGAAGATTTAATGAATGACCACACCCGTTTTCTACGGAAATATCTATGGAAACTTAAAGTCCCGCTAAAGATCAAAATTTTCATGTGGTTTCTTAATAATAATGTTTTGTTAACTAAAGATAATATTGCAAGAAGGAATTGGAAGGGTTGTAAGAAGTGTTGTTTTTGTGGTGCTCAAGAATCTATTGAACATTTATTTATAGCTTGTCCGTTTGCAAAACTACTTTGGCGGATGGTGTATTTCGCTTTTGACTTTCCACCTCCGGCTAATATTACCAATATGTTTGGCAATTGGTTAAATTGAGTTGACAAAAAAGCAAAGGATCGTATACGTATTGGTGTGTCCGCTCTGTGCTGGTCAATATGGAGGTGTCGGAATAATATTGTGTTTAACAAATCAACTTCTTTCACTATTATGCAGGTTATTCATATGGTTGTCCACTGGGTGCAACTGTTGGCGTTACTCATTCCTCAGGATCAGCGGGCGTTTATGGATACTGGATGTAACCATCTCGATCCAGACGGTCGCACAGCCTATCTTGTCCCAGGTTGGATGGTGTCACACTAGTTTCAGACTTTTGATGTTTCCATGGTTGATTTATGTATCGATCATGAGTGATCCGTGAATTTTTGTACCACATACTTTTGTTTCGACTCGAATCTATTAATAAAGGCCGTGTGCATCACCACGATGCAGAGGCTGGGGTGATATCCCCTTTTCGAAAAAAAGATCTTAGATTTTCACCCTGGAGAAAGATCTTAGGTTTCTATGTAGAGTACTTCGTTTTGTTCCTTTTTCGTAAAATACCGTTTCTTTATCCATTTTTTGCTCTATGTTTCCTTTTTCACCGAAAATAGAGAGGCAAGCATAGTACATAGTCTACTTGTCGACAAAAACGAATAGTCTACTCGTAGACAACAAAAAAATGAATAACTCACAACTTCGACAAACTTCGTAAAATACCCTGGAGAAAAAATTGTGCTCCGAGAATCAAAGTCTACTCATCGGCAACAACATGGGATAAAGGAACTTGCAGTCGCATGCTTTAGGATGCGTCGTCACCAACCATAGACTCGTAGTCATTGGCTCAACCAACAGTATTATGGGTCGAATACGCTGAGGTAGAGGGTTGAGCTGAAGATCGATCACCGTGCTCAAAATCGGTATATCTTCTCTGACAAATCTAAGGATTGACATTGGAAACGCTGTCACTCCATCTCTTGCGAATCAACTCGAGTGGCTATTGTTTCTATTATTTTACCTTAACTATATATTTCCCAAAAAACGTTGGGTAGACCATTGGTAATTTAATCATAACTACCATACTTTTCGTGGCTATTGGAGTATAATAAGCATAGGATCATACAAATCATGTGTCAAAAAAATAAGTATTAAATTTCTTAATTGCAAATGTACCACGTTGTTCTTGAGAACACCTAGACCTTATAAGTGCAGTTTTTCGCTTCCATTGAGTTAATTCATGATTAGGATATCTCAGAACATTTTGGTTCACTGTAATTTACTAAAGTTACAACATTTAAACAAAAACATATTACTAATAAACGTTTCTTCTCCAATGGCAAAAGTAAATTCTAAACTATTCGTATACGCCATTTTTTTTCTCCTCGTTGGGTTAGACGCCCTTTTTCTGAAAATACTACGAACACCCCCTTGCACTTTTGAGCATTAGGGTCATGTGGACTTCACATGTGGGCCCAACCAGTCAAAATTGTGAGAAAGTATTAAACGAGGTAAAAGGTTGAAGAATGAAATAATTTCAAGGTAAAATATGACAAAAGAGTCGAGATGTACTAAAACCTTATACAATGTAAAAATAGGGGCAAATTAAAAGTAGAGTTTGGGTTATTTTTAGGACAAGCAATTAATGTACTCCCTCTATTCCGAATTATTTGTCGCAAATTTGTCTAGTTACACATGTATATAGACGTGTTTAGTGTATATTTAAATGTGAATCTAAACATATATGTGACACCTAATTCAGGATAGATAAAGTATGTTAATTTTACCTTGAAAAAATATTTTCTCAAATAGGGAAGACATCAATAAATAAGTTTCGGAAAAAAAATGTTGAGCATCCCCAGCCTTAGGTGCCAAGCGCAAGCTAGGTCAAATCAGGCAAGAAATAAAAAGGTAAGCCCCTAGAAGAGAAAAACAAATAGCATGCGAGTGTGCTGCTAAATAAGATGCTAAGCCGTTTTCTTGCTCGGGTTGAATAATTTCTTTTAGATAAAATTATCTAATCATCAACACATCTAATTAAGCTTCTATAGACGATAGTGCTAAAGGCTGTAACTTTGCATCAGCACTAACATTTCATATGTATTTGTTGTCTGAAAAGACCATTTGGCATGCATGCATGCATACTGAGTACAATTTGTCTATCCAGTTGATGTGTACGTGAGAACCAAATAGTCACTAAATTCTACTAGTGCGTCAGGCCCGTTTTCGCTACTTCAGCACCTTAAGTTTCAATCTTTTCAATCGAAAAAGAATGATGATCGATCGAGCAGCTGAGGGGTCGGTTGTCACAAGTGTGCGCGCGTTTTTCTGTCGTTCCGGCGGCAACACGCATCCATGCAGATATATATATTTCACGTCAGTCACTGCGTCTCGTTTTCAGTGGTATCTTCGGTACGAATCGATCGTCCGGCCGGAATCCTGTACGAACAAAGCGTACCGCTTTTAGGTGTTATAGTTCGTTATGACGCGATAACGACCATGACTGTCTTTTCGTGTCTTTTTAATACTCTTATTGACGAGCTAGGAAATCTCATATGGTACAAAAAACAATCACCACACCTACATCCTAAAGATTCCCAACTCTAATTTTGCTTTAGAAAATCTGAGAAGGGTTAATTTTCTGTACAAATGTGTGCTATTTTTCAGTAGGTTGAAACGTGAGAATCTATATATATACTACTATCCAAATTTTAAGTGAAATAAATAGAAGCTGTCCTCATTCAGGACAATGATTTTCTTTTAATCCCAGCCTTGTAGGATAATGATGAAATCTATTTGGGGCCTTTGACAATTATTGTTGTCAGAAAGCTAGCGATGATGCAGACAGCCTTCCAAATATGTCCCAAAAAAGTGCATGGATGGGTTTGGTGAAGAGATTCCTTTGGCCCTACAAATATAAATCATTCAAGCATGTACCACAAAATAATCTATATTGACATATGTAGCCAGAAATCCTCGAAAAATATAAGATACTGAGAGAAGGGCCAAGGAGAGAGAGTGCGCAGCAACTGATCGAGTGGGCAGCAAATGGAACACATATATGAGGAATACATGATAGAATTTGATGAACTGAGGAGATGGGAAGGGTAATCACTTGGTAAAATATGCCGGTTATTATGCAACTAAGAGGGTAATTGGTACAGTGCAGAGCTACATGCGATGACTAGGGCCGTGGATATAGCAGTTGATCTAGGCGCTATAAGGACGGTCTTTGAGACTGATTCTCAAGAGCTTGCTTTGGCCCTGAATAGACATGGTCCTGATTTCTCTCAATCGGCAGCAAAGCTTGATGATTTGAAGATCCAGCTTCATTCATGGTTCTCCTCACTAGTAGAAAAAGGGGCTTTCGTTCAACCCTTTAGTACCGGTTCATAAGGAACCGGTACTAAAGGGTGTATTAGTACCGGTTCCACTGCGCAGGCCTTTAGTACCGGTTCCAAAGGACCTTTAGTACCGGTTCGTGACACGAACCGGTACTAAAGGCTTAGCGTCACCCAAAAAACCATTAGTAGGCCTACAGTGAAGTACGGGCATGTAGACGCGTCGCAAATAAAGTAGCTCATGAAATTGCTATTTTGGGTAAATCATGTAATGCCAATGAGGCTTTTGTTTGGGATGGTGATGTACCGGCACATGTTGCCAACGTTGTGGTGGGCGATATGCCCAAAGTTTCGTAATAAAGCTTGATGCTTTTCCCCTAAAAAAAGAGCGTAATTGGTTCATGGAGTTGTTATAGCTTCCAACTTATTACGCATATATTGGATCAGTTTTGTTTGTTGGTCTGGATTAAGTGGATTAAATCCAACTCATACTTTATATATATAGGTATATACATATTATTATATCAGTTTTTTTCCTTATATGATTTTAGTGTTGGAAGTAGTCAAACATATCCGCATGTAGTCATCCATGTATGTGTAGATCAGTAGGATTTCGTATCTATATCACTAAGGAAACGCACAAGGTGCCGGCGGCCATTCTCTGTGTCGACGGCTAAATGTCATGCTTGTCGGCATAGGGTCTGTTTCGGCCAGGCCAGCAGGCAAGCCGTCTGCACAGGAAAACCGTCGGCAAATGAAGCCATGTGCCGATGGCAACCGTCGGCACAGTTTCGGCCGTCGGTACAGCCTCTCCGCCGTAACGTCAAGGCAACAGCGTGAGGCGACACAACTTTCAGGCCTGTGCACGGGAAAGCCATCGGGATAGCTATTTTTTATTTTACCAAATTAATCTTAGAAAATCATAACTAAATCACTATAATTTAGAAAAATATAAATAATATATCAAAATTTTCAAAAAATAAGATCTATCTTGGAAAAATATAAAACTTGGAATATTGCAAATATCTCAAAAAACCTTCTCAAACAATGAGCTATTGCGATATTTCATGGCTTTCACGCTGAACGACCAATGTTATGGCTAGAATCATCGAATAGTTTGTAATAATGTGCCCATATTATGCACACATGCGCATCTTGGGATGGCCAACAATGTTGCTAGAGAAAGCTTTCATTTTTGTTGCACCAAAAGGCTATTTTTTATTTTTAGAGTCTCAAAAACGGGGTGATTTGTGAAGCAACCACCAAATGAAAGTTTCACAATGGTACCACCATATTTTTAAAAAATACTAGACCAACTTACCTACACATTTTCCCAACCGGGGTATCTGGAACATTTCCTTCCATCCCTTGTGAAAGAGACAAAATCCTGCCAAGTTAGGAGGAAGTCAGTCAAATTTGAACTACAGGTACATGATCTAATGCTCATAATTTTTCGAAAAAATCACTTTTAGGTTTACAATATGCTATTTCATCAGAGATTTGCTTCATGTTGAGCAAGGCTCATCCCCAAGTTAAGAATCTTCATGCCCGTCGTTTTGACCATAGTTTGAAACGGGCATAAGAAATTCAAAAACGATCAAAACAATGAAAGGTAAAATATCAAACTTGGAATATTGCAAATACCTCAAAAACCTTCTAAAAATGAGCTATCATGTTCGATGTTTCATGGCTTTCAGGCTGAACGACCAATGTTATGGCTAGATTCGTGGCATAGTTTGTGATAATATGCCCATATTGTGCGCGCATGTGCATCTTGGGATGACGAAAAATGTTCTAGGAGGAAGATTTCCTATTCGTTGCACCAAAAAGATATTTTCCATTTTCCGAGTCCCAAAAATGGGGTGTTTTGTGAAGCAACCACCAAATGAAAATTTCAAAATTATACCACCCTATGTTTTAAAAATACTAGACCACCTTACATGCACAATTTCCTAACCGGGGTATCTGAAACATTTTCGTCACCCCTTGTGAAAAAGATAAATTCCTGCTAAATTGGTAGGAAGTTTTTCCGATTTTAACTACATGTACATGATCTAATGCTCATGATTTTTTGAAAAAAATCATTTTTAGGTTAAAAATATGATAAATATGTCTTATTTTGATTCCTCTCATTTTTTGGATCGATTTAGACATATTTGGGAAGTAATAAAGTTGGACTTAATGTTTTTCGGCGGAGTTTTATCAAAAGTTTTGGGAAGTAATAAAGTTGGACTTAATGGCACTTTTTGTTGGAGATATGCCCAAGAGGCAATAATAAAATGGTTATTATAATATATTTTTGTGTTTATGATAAATGTTTGCATACCATGCTATAATTGTATTAACCGAAACATTGATACATGTGTGTTATGTAAACAACAAGGAGTCCCTAGTAAGCCTCTTGTATAACTAAGTTATCGTTGAATGTGTGGGAGCCATTATGGATCTCCAGATCCCGCTATTGGTTATTGGTCGGAGAAGAGTCTCAACCATGTCTACATAGTTCACGAACCGTAGGGTGACACACTTAAGGTTTGATGTCGTTTTAAGTAGATATGGAATACGGAATGGAGTTTGAATGTTGTTCGGAGTCTCGGATGGGATCCAGGACATCACGAGGAGGTTCGGAATGGTCCGAAGAATAAGATTCATATATGGGAAGTCATTTTTCGGAGTTCGGAAAAAGTCCGGTGTTTTGACCGGAGCTTCTAGAAGGTTTTGGAAGGACCGAATAGTCCGGAATATTGTGGAAGGTTCCGAAGTGTCCGGGATGACCCGGGCTGTCTAAGGAAGTCCGGAGGGTTCCATAATAGGTGTATCCATGTTTTCCTTAAGGGTTAAGAAGTTTCCCCTAAGGCAGATTCGGATTTGGCAAAAGAGTCCTAGTTCTAGTAGGTTTCGGCTGACAGAAACCTACCGGAACTCTCCCAAACTTTGGGGGCAGGTCTTGGACGACCCAAGGACCTTTTCCACCTATAAAAGGAGGGCAAGGGGAGCCCCAAGAGGTGCACAAGTCGCAGCCCTAGCTCCCTCTCCCAAACCCCCGCCCCTTCCTCCTTCCTCTTGCACGGCTACGGCGAAGCCCTGCAGGATTTCTCGCCACCACCGCCACCACGCCGTCGTCTTTGGCGGGATTCCGAGGAGGATCTACTACTTCCGCTGCCCGCTGGAGCGGGGAGAAGGACGTCGTCATCAACACCGAACGTGTGACCGAGTACGGAGGTGCCGCCCGAAGCACCGTCAAGATCTTCTACGCGCTTTTGCAAGCGGCAAGTGATCGACTACATCCACCACGAGATCTAATCTCGTAGGCTTTGGAAATCTTCGAGGGTTAGTCTCATGATCTTCTCGTTGCTACTATCTTCTAGATTGGATCTTGGCTTGTTATTCGTTCTTGCGGTAGGAAATTTTTTGTTTTCTATGCTACGAATCCCATCACTTTTTAATGAGTTGAGTACAGGAGATTTGTCTCTTTTTGGTGTCATCACTTTATTACCCAAGAAAGAGGATGTGGTACAGATACAACAATATAGACCTATTTGCTTACTAAACGTGTGTTTCAAAAAATTTACTAAGGTAGGAACAAATAGAATAACGAAGATTGCCCCAAAGGTTATTAGACCGACACAAACTACCTTTATGCCGGGTAGAAATATTTTAGAAGGGGTTGTCATTCTCCATGAAACGATTCATGAGCTTCACAGTAAGATATTAGATGGGGTATTATTTAAGATTGATTTTGAAAAAAAAGCATATGATAAAGTTAAGTGGTCTTTCCTACAACAAACCTTGAGAATGAATGGTTTTGCTACAGAATGGTGTAGCTTAATTCAGCAATTTGTGCAAGGTGGGAGTGTGGGAGTAAAGGTAAATGATGACATTGGTCATTATTTTCAAACAAAGAAAGGATTGCGGCAAGGGGACCCCTTGTCCCCAATCTTGTTCAATATTGTAGTAGATATGCTTGCCATCTTAACTGAACGAGCAAAAAATGATGGTCAGGTTGGAGGGCTTATTCCTCATCTTGTTGAGGGGGGCATCTCTATACTACAATATGCCGATGATACGATCCTTTTATTGGAACATGACCTCCTCAAAGTTGTAAACATGAAGTTAATCCTATGCATATTTGAAGAACTTTCAGGACTTAAAATTAACTTCCATAAAAGTGAGCTCTTCTGTTTTTGGCAAGGCAAAAGATGAGGATGATCAATATAAGCAGATCTTTGAATGTGATGCTGGATCTCTTCCCTTTAGATATCTAGGTATACCTATCCATTACAGAAAACTAAGAAACTCTGACTGGTATCCAGTTGAGACACGGTTTGAAAGCAAACTGGGATGCTGGAAATGAAAATTATTGTCTTATGGAGATAGATTGGTCCTTATTACTTCAGTTTTAACTAGTTTACCTATGTTCATGTTATCCTTTCTACAGATACCTGTTGGGGTAAGAAAACGATTAGATTTCTATAGATCTAGATTTTTCTGGCAATCTGATGAAAATAAAAAATATATAGGCTCACAAAATGGAATATTGTTTATCGGCCTAAAGATCAAGGTGGCTTAGGTATTGAGGTACTCGAACTCAAAAACAAATGCTTATTGAGTAAATGGTTGTTTAAGTTGCTTAATGAGGACGGGGTGTGGCAGGAGTTGTTACACAATAAATACTTAAGACACAAGACCTTATCGGCAGTACAACCTAAGCCTACAGATTCTTCCTTGTGGAAGGGTTTAATGTGAGTGAAGGAGGAGTTTTTAATAGAGATTTCTTTAAAATTGGAAATGGAATGAATACTCGCTTCTGGGAAGATACTTGGTTAGGGAAAACCCCTCTGACGAATCAATATCCGTCGTTATATAATATTGTGCGTCACAAAAACGTAACGGTAGCTCATGTGTTAGCTCAAACCCCGTTGAATATTAGTTTCATACGGACGTTGTTGGGAAACAGATGGACTTTATGGTTACAGTTATGCCAAAAACTAATGATCGTAAATTTAAATGATGAGTAGGATTGCTTTGTTTGGGGGTTTGACAACCAATGGTAGGTTTACGGTAAAATCTATGTATGAGGATCTTATGAGTGATCTGATGTCTACGTGTGCTTCTAATCTTGTAGACAGTGTTGGGCCTCCAAGAGTAGAGGTTTGTAGAACAGCAGCAAGTTTCGCTCAAGTGGATCACCCAAGGTTTATCGAACTCGGAGGAAGAGGTCAAAGATATCCCTCTCAAGCAACCCTGCAACCACAAAGCAAGAAGTCTCTTGTGTCCCCAACACACCTAATACACTTGTCAGATGTATAGGTGTGATGCGCGTAGATGTACACGTCCGTTGGGAACCCCAAGAGGAAGGTGTGATGCGCACAGCAAGTTTTCCCTCGAGAAAGAAACCAAGGTTATCGAACCAGTAGGAGCCAAGAAGCACGTGAAGGTTGTTGGTGGAGAAATGTAGTGCGGCGCAACACCAGTGAAACCGGCACCAACGTGGAACCTGCACAACAAAATCAAAGTACTTTGCCCCAACGTAACAGTGAGGTTGTCAATCTCACCGGCTGCTGAAAACAAAGGAGCGTATCGAGTGGAACACGGTGTTTGTTTGCAAAGAACGTAAAGCATTAGAATGTATTCAGATGTAAAAGAATGGACCGGGGTCCACAGTTCACTAGTGGTGTCTCTCCAATAAGATAACTAGCATGCTGGGTGAATAAATTACATGCGAGCAATTGACAAATAAAGATTCAATACATATCAACGATTATTACTATGTGATTTAATCAGGGCATTACGACAAAGTACATAGACCGCTATCCAGCATGCATCTATGCCTAAATAATCCACCTTCAGGTTATCATCCGAACCCCTTCAGTATTAAGTTGCGAACAAAGATAATTGCATTAAGTATGGTGCGTAATGTAATCAACACAAATATCCTTAGACAAAGCATCAATGTTTTATCCCTAGTAGCAACACATCCACAACCTTAGAACTTATGTCTGTCCCAGTTAAATGGAGGCATGAACCCACTATCGAGCATAATTACTCCCTCTTGAAGTTACAAGTATCAACTTGGCCAGAGCCTCTACTAGCAACGGAGAGCATGCAAGAACATAAACAACACATATATGATAGATTGATAATCAACTTAACATAATATTCTCTATTCATCGGATCTCGCCAAACACAACATGTAGCATTACAAATAGATGATCTTGATCATGTTAGGCAGCTCACAAGATCTAATACAATGAAAGCACAAGCGGAGAAGACAACCATCTAGCTACGCTATGGACCCATAGTCCAAGGATGAACTACTAACGCATCAATCCGGAGGCGGGCATGATGATGTAGAGCCCCTCGGTGATGATTCCCCTCTCCGAGGGTGCCGAAGGCGATCTGAATCCCAGAGATGGGATTGCGGCGGCGACCTCTCGAATGTTTTCCGTATCGTGGCTCGGTACTGGGGTTTCGCGATGGAGGCTTTAAGTAGGCGGAAGGGTAGGTCGGGGGCGTCACGGCGCCGACACAACGGGCGCGGCAGGGCCTGGGCCGCGCCGCCCTGGTTTCGGCCGCCTCGTGGCCCACCGTCTCCCTTTCGGTCTTCGGAAGCTTCGTGTAAAAATAAGCCCCTGGGCGTTGATTTAGTCAATTCCGAGAATATTTCCTTACTAGGATTTCTGAAACCAAAAACAGAAAAACCAACAAGCACTTCGGCATCTTGTTAATAGGTTAGTGCCGGAAAATGTATAATAATGCTGTAAAGTATGTGTAAATCACTCAAGTATTGTAATAAAAGTAGCATGGAACATAAGAAATTATAGATACGTTTGCGACGTATCAAGCATCCCAAGCTTAGTTCCTACTCGTCCTCGAGTAGGTAAACGATAACACAAATAATTTAAGTGACATGCTACCAACATAATCTTGATCAACATTATTGTAAAGCATATAAGATGAATGGAGTGATCTGAACAAAAGATTGCTAACAAAGATAATGACTAAGCAAATGAATCATATAGCAAAACTTTTCATGAATAGTACTTTCAAACAAGTATCAATAAGACTTGCATAAGAGTTAACTCATAAGCAATAAATTCATAGTAGAATGCATTGAAGCAACACAAAGGATGATTAAGTTTCAGCAATTGCTTTCAACTTGTAACATGTATATCTCATGGATATTTGTCAACATAGAGTAATATAACAAGTGCAATAAGTAAACATGTAAGAATCAATGCACAGTTAACACAAGTGTTTGCTTCTAAGATAGAAAGAAGTGGGTAAACTGACTCAACAATAAAGTAAAAGAATGGCCCTTCGCAGAGGGAAGCATGGATTACTGTTTTTGTGCTAGAGCTTTTGTTTTGAAAACATAGAAATAATTTTGTAAACGGTAGTAATAATTCATATGTGCTATGCATAATACTTCCTACAAGTTGCATGTCTCATGCATAGAGTACCAATAGTGCTTGCACCTTGTCCTACTAACTCGGAGACACGGATTCTCATCGCATAACATATGTTTCAACCAAGTGTCACAAAGGGGTACCTCTATGCCGCCTGTACAAGTGTCTAAGGAGAAAGCACGCATTGGATTTCTCGCTTTTGATTATTCTCAACTTAGACATCCATACCGGGACAACATAGACAACAGATAATGGACTCCTCTTTTAATGCTTAAGCATTCAACAATAGTTAATATTCTCATAAGAGATTGAGGTTGTATGTTGATGTCTACGTTCCCCCTCCTTTCCTGTAGACAGTGTTGGGCCTCCAAGTGCAGAGGTTTGTAGAACAGCAGCAAGTTTTCCCTTAAGTGGATCACCCAAGGTTTATCGAACTCGGGGAGGAAGAGGTCAAAGATATCCCTCTCATGCAACCCTGCAACCACAAAGCAAGAAGTCTCTTGTGTCCCCAACACACCTAATAGGTGCACTAGTTCGGCGAAGAGATAGTGAAATACGGTGGTATGAATATATATGAACGGTAGCAATGGTGCCAGAAAAGTGCTGGCGGCGTGTAGTTGATGGTGGTAGTATTAGCAGTAGTAACACGGTAAAACAGTAAACAAGCAGCGATAGTATTTAGGAACAAGGCCTAGGGATTACACTTTCACTAGTGGACACTCTCAACATTGATCACATAACAGAATAGATAAATGCATACTCTACACTTTTGTTGGATGATGAACACATTGCGTAGGATTACACGAACCCTCAATGCCGGAGTTAACAAGCTCCACAATAATGCTCATGTTTAAGTTTAAGTGTAAGATAGATCAAAACGACTAAACCAAGTACTAGCATAGCATGCACACTGTCACCTTCATGCATATGTAGGAGGAATAGATCACATCAATATTATCATAGCAATAGTTAACTTAATCTACAAGAGATCATGATCATAGCATAAACCAAGTACTAACACGGTGCACACACTTTGCACACATGCAGGAGGAATAAAACTACTTTAATAACACATCACTAGAGTAGCACATAGATAAATTGTGATACGATGCACATTGCAATCATAAAGAGATATAAATAAGCACTTCACTACGCTCTTCAACAGTGAATAAGTACTTCGTGAAATATAGCCTAAGAGACCCACACGGTGCACACACTGTCACCTTTACACACGTGGGACAAGGAGTCTCCGGAGATCACATAAGTAAAACCCACTTGACTAGCATAATGACATCTAGATTACAAGCATCATCATATGAATCTCAATCATGTAAGGCAGCTCATGAGATTATTGTATTGAAGTACATAGGAGAGAGATGAACCACATAGCTACCGGTACAGCCCCGAGCCTCGATGGAGAACTACTCCCTCCTCATGGGAGCAGGAGCGGTGATGAAGATGGCGGTGGAGATGGCAGCGGTGTCGATGGAGAAGCCTGGGAGCACTTCCGCTCGTGGTGCCGGAGAGACTCTGTCCCCCAGATCTTGGCTTCGCGATGACGGCTACGGAACTTTTCTCGTATCGTGGCTTTCTCCTTAAGGGTTTTCGATGCGGGGGCTTTATAGGCGAAGAGGCGGCGCAGGGGGTCGAAGGGCGCCCACACCATAGGGTGGCACGGGCCCAGCCACAGCCGCGCCACCATGTCATCGGGGCCACAGGCCTCCGCGGCTCTCGGGTGTTGGATGCTTCCGGGCAAAATAGGAACACAGGCGTTGATTTCGTCCAATTGAGAATATTTCGTTACTAGGATTTCTGAAACCAAAAACAGCAGAAAACAGGAGGCGGCATCGGCATCTTGTTAATAGGTTAGTTCAGAAAATGCGTAAATACGACATATAATGTGTATAAAACATGTAGGTATCATCAATAAAGTAGCATGGAACATAAGAAATTATAGATACGTTTGAGACGTATCAAGCATCCCAAAGCTTAGTTACGTAGCAGGTAAAACGATAACAAATGATAATTTCTTAAGTGACATGCCATCATAGCCTTGATCATACTATTGTAAAGCACATGAGATGAATGCAGAGATTCGAAGCAATGATGAGGATAATGAGTAAACAAATGAATCATATAACAAAGACTTTTCATGAATAATACTTTCAAGCCAAGCATCAATAAGTCTTGCATAAGAGTTAACTCATAAGCAATAAATTCTTGGTAGAAAGCTTTTAAACAACACAAAGGAAGATATAAGTTTCAGCGGTTGCTTTCAACTTTAACATGTATATCTCGTGGATAATTGTCAACACAAAGTAATATAACAAGTGCAATAGGTAAACATGTAAGAATCAATGCACACAATTTACACAAGTGTTTGCTTCTAGGATAGAAAGAATAGGTAAACTGACTCAACAATAAGGTAAAAGAATGGTCCTTCAAAGAGGAAAGCATTGATTGCTATATTTGTGCTAGAGCTTTGATTTTGAAAACACATAGAGAGCATAAAAGTAAAGTTTTGAGAGGTGTTTGTTGTTGTCAACGAATGGTAGCGGGTACTCTAACCCCCTTGCCAGGCAAACCTTCAAAGAGCGGCTCCCATTTTATTTTATTTTTGGGTGGCACTCCTTCCAACCTTTCTTTCACAAACCATGGCTAACCGAATCCTCGGGTGCCTGCCAACAATCTCATACCACGAAGGAGTGCCCTTTAATTTTAGTTTTATTATGATAACACTCCTCCCCACCTTTGCTTTCTCAAGCCATGGCTAACCGAATCCTTCGGGTGCCGTCCAACAATCACATACCATGGAGGAGTGTCTATTTTGTTAATTAATTTGGGACTGGGAATCCCATTGCCAGCTCTTTTTGCAAAATTATTGGATAAGCGGATGAAGCCACTAGTCCATTGGTGAAAGTTGCCCAACAAGATTGAAAGATAAACACCACATACTTCCTCATGAGCTATAAAACATTGACACAAATCAGAGGTGATAAATTTTGAATGGTTTAAAGGTAGCACTCAAGCAATTTACTTTGGAATGGGAGAAATACCATGTAGTAGGTAGGTATGGTGGACACAAATGGCATGAATATTGGCTCAAGTATTTGGATGCATGAGAAGTATTCACTCTCGATACAAGGTTTAGGCTAGCAAGGTTTATTTGAAACAAACACAAGGATGAATCGGTGCAGCAAAACTCACATAAAAGACATATTGTAAACATTATAATACTCTACACCGTCTTCCTTGTTGTTCAAAACTCAATACTAGATATTATCTAGACCTTAGAGAGACCAAATATGCAAATCAAATTTTAGCAAGCTCTATGTATTTCTTCATTAATGGGTGCAAAGTATATGATGCAAGAGCTTAAACATGAGCTCAACAATTGCCAAGTATCACATTATCCAAGACATTTTACCAATTACTACATGTAGCATTTTTCAATTCCAACCATATAACAATTTAACGAAGAGGAAACTTCGCCATGAATATTATGAGCTAAGAACACATGTGTTCATACGAACCAGCGGAGCGTGTCTCTCTCCCACACAAGGATGAACTTATTCAGAGAACTAAGATAACAAAACAAAAACAAAAATAAAAGCACACAGACGCTCCAAGTAAAATACATAGGATGTGATGGAATAAAAATATAGTTTCACTAGAAGAAACCTGATAAGTTGTCGATGAAGAAGGGGATGCCTTGGGCATCCCCAAGCTTAGATGCTTGAGTCTTCTTGAAATATGCAGGGATGAACCACCGGGGCATCCCCAAGCTTAGACCTTTCACTCTTCTCGATCACATTATATCACCCTCTTCTATTGACCCTTGAAAACTTCCTTCACACCAAACTTCAAGCAAACTCGTTAGAGGGTTAGTGCATAATCAAAAATTCACATGTTCAGAGGTGACACAATCATTCTTAACACTTCTGGACATTGCACAAAACTTCTGAAAGTTAATGGAACAAAGAAACTCATTCAACTTAACAAAAGCGGCAATGCGAAATAAAGGCAGAATCTGTCAAAAACAGAACAGTCCGTAAAGACGAATTTTAAGATGGCACCAGACTTGCTCAAATGGAAAAACTCAAAACTAATGAAAGTTGCGTACATATCTGAGGATCATGCTCGTAAATTGGCAGATTTTTCAATTTTTCTACAGAGAATGTGCCCAGATTCGTGACAGACAGCAATGCTGTTTCTGCGCAGCGATCCCAAATATAACATCAACTTTGACATAGAAACTTTACTTGGCACAAAAACATGATAAGGAGAGGTTGCTACAGTAGTAAACAACTTCCAAGACTCAACAAAACAAAAATTGCTGTAGTAAAATAAACACATGGGTTATCTCCCAAGAAGTTCTTTCTTTATAGCCATTAAGATGGGCTCAGCAGTTTTAATGATGCACTCGCAAGAAATAGTATTTGAGGCAAAGAGAGCATCAAGAGGCAAATTCAAAACACATTTAAGTCTAACATGCTTCCTATGCATAGGAATCTTGTAAATAAACAAGTTCATGAAGAGCAAAGTAACAAGCATAGGAAGATAAAACAAGTGTAGCTTCAAAAATTTCAGCACATAGAGAGGTGTTTTAGTAACATGAAAATTTCTACAACCATATTTTCCTCTCTCATAATAACTTTCAGTAGCATCATGAGCAAACTCAACAATATAACTATCACATAAAGCATTCTTATCATGAGTCTCATGCATAAAATAATTACTACTCCCAACATAAGCATAATCAATTTTATTAGTTGTAGTGGGAGCAAATTCAACAAAGTAGCTATCAAATATAGGAGGTATATTGTAATCATAATCAAATTTATCCTCCATAACAGGTGGTAACAAAAGACTACTATCATTATAATCATCATAAATAGGAGGCAAAGTATCATCAAAGTAAATTTTCTCCTCAATGCTTGGGGGACTAAAAATATCATGCTCATCAAAGCCAGCTTCCCCAAGCTTAGAATTTTCCATAGCATTAGCAACAATGGTGTTCAAAGCATTCATACTAATAACATTCCCATTATCATGCATATAAAGTTCCATGGGTTTTTAATTCTCTCTTCAAACACATCATGTCCTAATTCAAGATAAAGTTCATAAAGATCTCTCATATTTTTGTTGTTTTCCATTATGCCTAACTAGTGTAAACAAGAAACCAAATGTCAATTGCAGAGTCTAAAGGAAATAGCTTCGAGTACTTACAATGGCGCCGGGAAAATAGCTTAGTAGCCGAGATATGGAGTGTGAGTACCTTTTACCTTTCCTCCCGGCAACGGCGCAGAAAATTAGCTTGATGTCTACGTTCCCCTCCTTTCCTGTAGACAGTATTGGGCCTCCAAGTGCGAGAGGTTTGTAGAACAGCAGCAAGTTTTCCCTTAAGTGGATCACCCAAGGTTTATCGAACTCGGGAGGAAGAGGTCAAAGATATCCCTCTCATGCAACCACAACCAAGCAAGAAGTCTCTTGTGTCCCCAACACACCTAATAGGTGCACTAGTTCGCGAAGAGATAGTGAAATACAGGTGGTATGAATATATATGAACAGTAGCAATGGTGCCAGAAAAGTGCTTGCTGGCGTGTAGTTGATGGTGGTAGTATTACGCGGTAACACAGTAAAACGAAACAAGCGATAGTAACGCATAGTATTTAGGAACAAGGCCTAGGGATTACACTTTCACTAGTGGACACTCTCAACATTGATCACATAACGAATAGATAAATGCATACTCTACACTTTTGTTGGATGATGAACACATTGCGTAGGATTACACGAACCCTCAATGCGGAGTTAACAAGCTCCACAATAATGCTCATGTTTAAGTAACCTTAAGTGTAAGATAGATCAAAACGACTAAACCAAGTACTAGCATAGCATGCACACTGTCACCTTCATGCATATGTAGGAGGAATAGATCACATCAATATTATCATAGCAATAGTTAACTTCGCAATCTACAAGAGATCATGATCATAGCATAAACCAAGTACTAACACGGTGCATACTGTCACCTTTGCACACATAGGAGGAATAAAACTACTTTAATAACACATCACTAGAGTAGCACATAGATAAATTGTGATACGATGCACATTGCAATCATAAAGAGATATAAATAAGCACTTCACTACGCTCTTCAACGGTGAATAAGTACTTCGTGAAATATAGCCTAAGAGACCCACACGGTGCACACATGTCACCTTTACACACGTGGGACAAGGAGTCTCCGGAGATCACATAAGTAAAACCCACTTGACTAGCATAATGACATCTAGATTACAAGCATCATCATATGAATCTCAATCATGTAAGGCAGCTCATGAGATTATTGTATTGAAGTACATAGGAGAGAGATGAACCACATAGCTACCGGTACGCCCCAGCCTCGATGGAGAACTCCCTCCTCATGGGAGACGGCGGTGATGAAGATGGCGGTGGAGATGGCAGCGGTGTCGATGGAGAAGCCTTCGGGGGCACTTCCCGCTCCGGAGGTGCGGAACAGAGACTCTGTCCCCCGGATCTTGGCCCGCGATGGCGGCTCTGGAACTTTCTCGTGTCGTGGCTTTCTCCTTAAGGGTTTTCGATGCGGGGGCTTTATATAGGCGAAGAGGCGCGCGGGGGGGTCGAAGGGGCGCCCACACCATGGGTGGCGCGGGCCCAGCCCTGGCCGCGCCACCATGTCATCTGGGGCCACGGGGCCCCTCTGGCGGCTCTCGGGTGTTCGGATGCTTCAGGCAAAATAGGAACACAGGCGTTGATTTCGTCAATTCCGAGAATATTTCGTTACTAGGATTTGAAACCAAAAACAGCAGAAACAACTGGCACTTCGGCATCTTGTTAATAGGTTAGTTCCAGAAAATGCGTAAATACGACATATAATGTGTATAAAACATGTAGGTATCATCAATAAAGTAGCATGGAACATAAGAAATTATAGATACGTTTGAGACGTATCATATGTCCAAACTGAAACTTCCACCATGATACATGGCTTTAGTTAGCGGCCCAATGTTCTTCTCTAACATATGCATACTCAAACCATTTGATCATGAAATCCATTTTCTTCAGACAAGACGAACATGCATAGCATCTCACATGATATCCAACAAAGGTAAAGTTGATGGCGTCCCCAGAAAACATGGTTACCGCTCAACAAGCAACTTATAAGAATTAAGACACATAACTACATATTCATCACCACAATAGTTTTTAAGCTATTTTTCCCATGAGCTATATATTGTAAAGGTAGAGGAATGAGATTTAAAGGTAGCACTCAAGTAATTTACTTTGGAATGGCGAAATACCACATAGTAGGTAGATATGGTGGACACAAATGGCATGGAGTTTGGCTCAAGGTGTTTGGATGCACGAGAAGCATTTCCTCTCAGTACAAGGTTTGGGCTAGCAAGGTTATTTGAAGCAAACACAAGTATGAACAGGTACAACAAAACTCACACAAGAACATATTGCAAGCATTATAAGGCTCTACACTGTCTTCCTTGTTGTTCAAACACTTTACGAAAATATCTAGACTTAGAGAGAACAATCATGCAAACCAAATTAAACAAGCTCTACAGTAGTTCTCCATTAATAGATTAAACTACATGATGCAAGAGCTTAAACATGATCTATGAGAGCTCAAACAATTGCCAAATTGCCAAACCATATGCAGCATTGTCCAATTCCAACCAAATAGCAATTTAACGAAGCAATAAGCTTTCGCCATGAACATTAAAGCACAATTAAGAACACAAGTGTTCCATATGAAAAAGCGGAGCATAATATCTCCAATATAAGAATGGCGGGATCCAACTTTATTCAAAACAAAAAAAAACCGACGCTCCAAGTAAAGAACATAAGAATGTGATGGAATAAAAATATAGTTTCACTAGAAGTGACCTGATAATGTTGTCGATGAAGAAGGGGATGCCTTGGGAATCCCAAGCTTGATGCTTGAGTCTTCTTAAAATATGCAGGGATGAACCAGGGGCATCCCCAAGCTTAGACCTTTCACTCTTCTTGATCATAGTATATCATCCTCTTCTCTTGACCCTTGAAAACTTCCTTCACACAAACTTCAAACAAACTCATTAGAGGGTTAGTGCATAACCAAAATTCACATATTCAGAGGTGACACAATCATTCTTAACACTTCTGGACATTGCACAAAGCTTCTGAAAGTTAATGGAACAAAGAAACTCATTCAACATAGCAAAAGCGGCAATGCAAAATAAAAGACAGAATCTGTCAAAAACAGAACAGTCCGTAAAGATGCATCTGGAAGGGCACTTAACTTGCTCAAATCGAAAAACTCAAAACTAATGAAAGTTGCGTAAATATCTGAGGATCACGCTCGTAAATTTGCAGATTTGTTCGATTTTTCAGAGACTTATGCACGTGACAGACAGCAATGCTGTTTCTGCGCAGCGATCCCAAATATAACATCAACTTTAGCATAGAAACTTTAGTTGGCACAAAAACATGATAAGGAGAGGTTGCTACAGTAGTAAACAACTTCCAAGACTCAATAATACAGTAAATAAAATAAACATGGGTTATCTCCCAAGAAGTGCTTTTCTTTAACGCCTTTCAGCTAGGCGCAGAAAGTGCAAATCAAGTGTTTTCAAGAGATGGAGCATCAACATTACCTCCAGGGGTGTTGGAAGTTTCTTCCACAATGCATGTTATCTTATCTATGTAAGTTTCAGAGGCTCCTATACCGGGCCGGGCCGGGCCAAGGAAAGCCCGACGCCTAAAGTTTAGGCCCAGGCCCGACCCAGCCCGACGGGATTCACGTTTTTCCAGGCTCGAGCCCGGCCCGATGAGAAGCCCGACGGCCCGAAGCCCGGCCCGACGGCCCGACACTGATAATTTCCTAGCGATCTTAGCATCAAAACTACAGATGTTTTTATCGTTTACAATAGCACTTAATAAATACAACAAAATGTCAACAGTTCACAAGAATAACACTCTGATAGAACATCCAAATCATCACATATTATGCCTATGTTGAAGATGTCTGTAAAGTATCGAGGTTCCATTCCGTGGGTTGGCTCTGCAAGTGAAGCTACACAAATTGCATCTTGCCCAAGGTTCTTACTTTGTAGTAGTAATTTCCAGTTCTCCATCTGCCAAAAATGTTAAGAAATATCAGATCTGAGTTCATCTGACTATGAAGCAAAGAAGCAGAGATCTGACCAAAAAATATGTTTTCGTTCTGCATCTATATACCAAGTTATCAAGTAATTAATTGTCTACACACATAAGCAAATCTAATGTTTATAGAGAAGTAAAACACCAACTTACTTCTCTGCCTTTTGACGGCGTGGACGAGATCCGTCCGCACTTCCGCGGCGACGATTCGACGAAGACCACGACAGCGCCTGTGGGCGACGGAGGACAACAGCAGCTGCGCGAGGACAGAGATGCGGCCGGCCGCAGGCGAGTACGCGGATCGACAGCTGTGGACGAGGACGCGGATCGACGGCTGCGGGCGAGGATGGACGTGCGGCGGCCGCGGACGACGCAGGGGCGGCGGCTGCGGGCGAGGAGCGGATCGACGGCCACGGCGAGATTGCGATACGGCCGCGGGCGAGGATGGAGGCGGCGGCCGCGGATCGCGGCCTTGGGCGACACGACGTCGGCGACCGCGGGCGACGGAGGGGCGGCGGCTGCGGGCGAAGACGGAGGTGCAGCGGCGGCTAGGGTTCTGATGGGGGATTGTGCGGTTGTGCGCGTGGATGGGGTCGTGGGACGCGGGGTTAGCTGGGTTGTGTGGTGCTTGGTGGGCATCTTGTGCGTTCTTGGGCCATTCTTGGCCTGAAATAGGAAGTGGAGGTAGGATGGTCGGGCCGGGCCGGGCCAAATTCGGGCTAAAAATAGTACCCAGGCCCGGCCCGAGTTACTCATCGGGCCAATTTTTTAGGCCCAGGCCCGACCTACAGAGATAAGGCATGGCCCACCCAGGAATTCGGGCGGGCCGGGCCGTTCGGGCCGGGCTGCCCATGGCCAGATATAGAGGCTCCTTTTTCATTACTCTTAGGCTTGCTATTCTCATCAAATAAATTTTTGGGAACAATCCAATCATAATTCTTTTCTAGTGCCTCGAACATTCCTACAAGCTTGCAGGGTATTGATGTCTTAATATCCCCTCCATCATTAACATTATTAGTGTACTTTATCCTATCCATGTCCATCTTTTCAAGGGTACTAGCAAAGTTGGTGTAAGAACCAAGCATTTTATATTTAGTAAAGACTTTTCTAGCCTCTCTTGCTACCCCACCAAATTCTTTTAGAAGAGTTTCTAAGACAAAATCTTTCTTTTCTCCTTCCTCCATATCAGAGAGTGTAAGAAACATATGCTGAATTATAGGATTGAGATTAACAAATTTAATTTCCAACATGTGTACTAGAGAAGCAAAAGCAATTTCATAAGTAGGAGCAAGTTCTACCAAGTGTCTATCTTCAAAATCTTGAGCTATACTAACATGAGTGAAAAAATCTTCTATATTATCTCTTCCAATTATAGACCCTCAGCCTACCGGTATGTCTTTTAGAGTGTACTTAGGAGGAAACATGATGAAATAAGCAAAAAGTAAACTAAACAAGTAAAGCAAAGACAAGTAACTAATTTTTTTGTGTTTTTAATATAGAGAACAAGACAGTAAATAAAGTAAAGCTAGCAACTAATTTTTTTGTGTTTTGTTTAAGTGCAGCAACAAAGTAGTAAATAAAATAAAGCAAGACAAAAACAAAGTAAAGAGATTGGAAGTGGAGACTCCCCTTGCAGCGTGTCTTGATCTCGGCAACAGCGCCGAGAAAAAGAGCTTGATGCGCGTAGATGTACACGTCCGTTGGGAACCCCAAGAGGAAGGTGTGATGCGCACGACAAGTTTTTCCTTAGAAAGAAACCAAGGTTATCGAACCAGTAGGGACCAAGAAGCACGTGAAGGTTGTTGGTGGAGGAATGTAGTGCGGCGCAACACCGTGAAACCGGCGCCAACGTGGAACCTACACAACACAATCAAAGTACTTTGCCCCAACGTAAGATGAGGTTGTCAATCTCACCGGCTTGTTGAAAACAAAGGATTAAGCGTATCGAGTGGAAGATGGTGTTTGTTTGCAAAGAACAGTAAAAGCGGTAGAATGTATTCAGATGTAAAAGAATGGACCAGGGTCCACGGTTCACTAGTGGTGTCTCTCCAATAAGATAACTAGCATGCTGGGTGAACAAATTACAGGCGAGCAATTGACAAATAAAGATTCAATACATATCAACGATGATTACTATGCGATTTAATCGGGCATTACGACAAAGTACATAGACCGCTATCCAGCATGCATCTATGCCTAAATAATCCACCTTCGGGTTATCATCCGAACCCCTTCCAGTATTAAGTTGCAAACAGATAATTGCATTAAGTATGGTGCGTAATGTAATCAACACAAATATCCTTAGACAAAGCATCAATGTTTTATCCCTAGTAGCAACAGCACATCCACAACCTTAGAACATTCTGTCACTGTCCCAGATTAAATGGAGGCATGAACCCACCATTGAGCATTGATGTCTACGGGTGCTTCTATTCTTGTAGACAGTGTTGGGCCTCCAAGAGCAGAGGTTTGTAGAACAGCAGCAAGTTTCCCTTAAGTGGATTACCCAAGGTTTATCGAACTCAGGGAGGAAGAGGTCAAAGATATCCCTCTCATGCAAACCCTGCAACCACAAAGCAAGAAGTCTCTTGTGTCCCCAACACACCTAATAGGTGTACTAGTTCGCGAAGAGATAGTGAAATACAAGTGGTATGAATGAATATGAGCAGTAGTGGCAGAGAATAGCTTGCTGGCGTGCAGTTGATGGTAGTAATATTGTAGGAAGTAAACAAGCAGTAGTAAGCAGTAAGTAATGCGATAAAACGAGTAAACAAGCAGCGATAGCGTATTTAGGAACAAGGCCTAGGGAATAGACTTTCACTAGTGGACACTCTCAACATTGATCACATAACAGAATAGATAAATGCATACTCTACACTCTCTTGTTGGATGATGAACACATTGCGTAGGATTACACGAACCCTCAATGCGGAGTTAACAAGCTCCACAATTAGATGTTCATATTTAAATAACCTTAGAGTGCAAGAAAGATCGACATGACTAAACCAAGTACTAACATAGCATGCACACTGTCACCTTCATGCTTATGTAGGAGGAATAATACACATCAATACTATCATAGCAATAGTTAACTTCGCAATCTACAGAGATCATGATCATAGCATAAACCAAGTACTAACACGGATGCACACACTGTCACCATTACATCGTGCGGGAGGAATAAAACTACTTTAATAACATTGCTAGAGTAGCACATAGATAAATTGTGATACAAAACATATTGCAATCATAAAGAGATATAAATAAGCACTTCACTACGCCATTCATAACAGTGAATAAGTATTCTGTGAAATATAGCCTAAGAGACCCACACGGTGCACACACTGTCACCTTTACACACGTGGGACAAGGAGTCTCCGGAGATCACATAAGTAAAACTCACTTGACTAGCATAATGACATCTAGATTACAAGCATCATCATATGAATCTCAATCATGTAAGGCAGCTCATGAGATTATTGTATTGAAGTACATAGGAGAGAGATGAACCACATAGCTACCGGTACAGCCCCGAGCCTCGATGGAGAACTACTCCCTCTTCATGGGAGCAGCAGCGGTGATGAAGATGGCGGTGGAGATGGCAGCGGTGTCGATGGAGAAGCCTTAGGGGGCACTTCCCCGTCCGGCAGGGTGCGGAACAGAGACTCCTGTCCCCCGGATCTTGGCTTCGCGATGGCGGCGGCTCTGGAAGGTTTCGCGTGCCGTGGCTTCCTCCGTAAGGGTTTTAGGTCAGGACCTTTAAATAGGCGAGGGGGCCTCGGAGGGGCACCGGGGTGCCCTCACCACCAGGTGGCGCGGCGGCCAGGCCCTGGCCCGCGCCCCAGGTGTGGTGTGGGGCCCCCTGGCCCATCTATGGCCCCTCTTCGGTGATCTGGAAGCGGGAAAAATAGGAACCTGGCGGTGATTTCGTCCAATTCGAGAATATTTCGTTACTAAGATTTCGAAACCAAAAACAGCGACGAGGCGCACCGGCATCTTGTTAATAGGTTAGTTCGAGAAAATGCACGAATATGACATAAAGTGTGCATAAAACATGTAGATATCATCAATAATGTGGCATGGAACATAAGAAATTATCGATACGTCGGAGACGTATCAGCCCTCCTTAGTTCTGCTCGTCGAGGGTAAAACGATAACAAAGATAATTTCTGAAGTGACATGCCATCATAATCTTGATCATACTATTGTAAGCATATGTAATGAATGCAGCGATCAAAACAATGGTAATGACATGAGTAAACAAATGAATCATAAAGCAAAGACTTTTCATGAATAGTACTTTCAAGACAAGCATCAATAAGTCTTGCATAAGAGTTAACTCGTAAAGCAATAATTCAAAGTAGAGGTATTGAAGCAACACAAAAGAAGATTAAGTTTCAGCGGTTGCTTTCAACTTTCAACATGCATATCTCATGGATAATTGTCAACATAGAGTAATATAACAAATGCAATAAGCAAGTATGTAGGAATCAATGCACAGTTCACAAGTGTTTGCTTCTTGAGGTGGAGAGAGATAGGTGAACTGACTCAACAATAAAAGTAAAGAATGGTCCTTCAAAGAGGAAAGCATCGATTGCTATATTTGTGCTAGAGCTTTTATTTTGAAAACATGAAACAATTTTGTCAACGGTAGTAATAAAGCATATGAGTTATGTAAATTATATCTTACAAGTTGCAAGCCTCATGCATAGTATACTAATAGTGCCCGCACCTTGTCCTACTTAACTTGGACTACCGGATCTTTGCATGCCATGTTTCAACCAAGTGTCACAAAGGGGTACCTCCATGTACAAAGGTCTAAGGAGAAAGCTCGCATTTGGATTTCGCTTTTGATTATTCTCAACTTAGACATCCATACCGGGACAACATGGACAACAGATAATGGACTCCTCTTAAATGCATAAGCATGTAGCAATGATTATTATTCTCATATGAGATTGAGGATATATGTCCAAACTGAAACTTCCACCATGATTCATGGCTTTAGTTAGCGGCCCAATGTTCTTCTCTAACAATTTGCATGCTCCAATCATTAAGGTGGTAGATCCTTCAGACAAGACGGACATGCATAGGAACTCACATGATATTCAACAAAGAATAGTTGATGGCGTCCCCCGAAGCATGGTTATCGCACAACAAGCAACTTAATAAGAGATAAAGTGCATAAGTACATATTCAATACTACGATAGTTTTAAGGCTATTTTGTCCCATGAGCTATATATTGCAAAGGTGAATGATGGAATTTTAAAGGTAGCACTCAAGCAATTTACTTTGGAATGGCGGAGAAATACCATGTAGTAGGTAGGTATGGTGGACACAATTGGCATAGTGGTTGGCTCAAGGATTTTGGATGCATGAGAAGTATTCCTCTCGATACAAGGTTTAGGCTAGCAAGGTTATTTGAAACAAACACAAGGATGAACCGGTGCAGCAAAACTCACATAAAAGACATATTGTAAACATTATAAGACTCTACACCGTCTTCCTTGTTGTTCAAAACTCAATACTAGAAATTATCTAGACCTTAGAGAAACCAATTATGCAAACCAAATTTTAGCAAGCTCTATGTATTTCTTCATTAATGGGTGCAAAGTATATGATGCAAGAGCTTAAACATGAGCACAACAATTGCCAAGTATCACATTATCCAAGACATTCTACCAATTACTACATGTAGCATTTTTCCAATTCCAACCATATAACAATAAAACGAAGAGGAAACATCGCCATGAATATTATGAGCTAAGAACACATGTGTTCATACGAACCAGCGGAGCGTGTCTCTCTCCACACAAGGATGAACTTATTCAGAGAACTAAGATAACAAAACAAAAATAAAAGCACCCAGACGCTCCAAGTAAAGTACATAAGATGTGACCGAATAAAAATATAGTTTCACTAGAAGGAACCTGATACTTTGTCGATGAAGAAGGGGATGCCTTGGGCATCCCCAAGCTTAGATGCTTGAGTCTTCTTGAAATATGCAGGGATGAACCACGGGGCATCCCCAAGCTTAAACTTTTCACTCTTCTTGTCATAGTATATCATACTCCTCTCTTGACCCTTGAAAACTTCCTTCACACCAAACTTCAAGCAAACTCATTAGAGGGTTAGTGCATAATCAAAAATTCACATGTTCAGAGGTGACACAATCATTCTTAACACTTCTGGACATTGCATAACTTCTGAAAGTTAATGGAACAAAGAAACTCATTCAACTTAACAAAAGCGGCAATGCGAAATAAAAGGCAGAATCTGTCAAAAAC
Source organism: Lolium multiflorum (assembly GCA_030979885.1). NCBI lineage: Eukaryota > Viridiplantae > Streptophyta > Magnoliopsida > Poales > Poaceae > Lolium > Lolium multiflorum. The sequence goes on along the minus strand of CM061751.1, from coordinate 147,243,986 downwards.
AGAACAGTCCGTAAAGACGAATTTTAAAATGGCACAGACTTGCTCAAACGGAAAACTCAAAACTAATGAAAGTTGCGTACATATCTGGGATCACACTCTCGTAAATTGGCAGATTTCGAATTTTCTACAGAGACTTGTGCCCAGATTCGTGACAGACAGCAATGTTTCTGCGCAGCGATCCCAAATATAACATCAACTTTAGCATAGAAACTTTACTTGGCACAAAAACATGATAAGGAGAGGTTGCTACAGTAGTAAACAACTTCCAAGACTCAGACAAAACAAAAATTGCTGTAGTAAAAAAAACACATGGGTTATCTCCCAAGAAGTTCTTTCTTTATAGCCATTAAGATGGGCTCAGCAGTTTTAATGATGCACTCGCAAGAAATAGAAGTTGAAGCAAAAGAGAGCATCAAGAGGAAAATTAAAAACACATTTAAGTCTAACATGCTTCCTATGCATAGGAATCTTGTAAATAAACAAGTTCATGAAGAGCAAAGTAACAAGCATAGGAAGATAAAACAAGTGTAGCTTCAAAATTTCAGCACATAGAGAGGTGTTTTAGTAACATGAAAATTTTTACAACCATATTTTCCTCTCTCATAATAACTTTCAGTAGCATCATGAGCAAAATCAACAATATAACTATCACATAAAGCATTCTTATCATGAGTCTCATGCATAAAATTATTACTCTCCACATAGGCATAATCAATTTTATTAGTTGTAGTGGGAGCAAATTCAACAAAGTAGCTATCATTATTATTCTCATCATCAAATATAGGAGGCATAGTATCATCAAAGTAAATTTTCTCCTCAATGCTTGGGGGACTAAAAATATCATGCTCATCAAAACCGGCTTCCCCAAGCTTAGAATTTTCCATAGCATTAGCAACAATAGTGTTCAAAGCATTCATATTAATATGTTCCATGGGTTTTTTAATTTTTGCATCAAACCATCCATGTCTTAAATCAGGAAATAGAATAAAAAGGTCATTGTTGTCCATTATGCCTAACTAGTGTAAACAAGAAACCAAATGTCGCAATTGCGAGTCTAAAGGAAATAGCTTGAGACACACACACAATAGCGCCGGAAAATGTTTTTGGAACAGGAGTATGAGTGCCTTTTACCTTTCCTCACCGACAACGGCGCCGGAAAAGTGCTTGTGTCTACGGGTGCTTCTATTCTTGTAGACAGGTGTTGGGCCTCAAGAGCAGAGGTTTGTAGAACAACGACAAGTTTCCCTTAAGTGGATTACCCAAGGTTTATCGAACTCGGGGAGGAAGAGGTCAAAGATATCCCTCTCATGCAACCCCCAACCACAAAGCAAGAAGTCTCTTGTGTCCCCAACACACCTAATAGGTGTACTAGTTCGGCGAAGAGATAGTGAAATACAAGTGGTATGAATGAATATGGCTTAGTACGGCGCCAGAAAATAGCTTGCTGGCGTGCAGTTGATAGTATGTAGGAAGTAAACAAGCGGTAATGCCGACGATAGTAACAGTAAAACGGTAAACAAGCGACGATAGCGATATTTAGGAACAAGGCCTAGGGAATAGACTTTCACTAGTGGACACTCTCAACATTGATCACACATAACAGAATAGATAAATGCATACTCTACACTCTCTTGTTGGATGATGAACACATTGCGTAGGATTACACGAACCCTCAATGCCGGAGTTAACAAGCTCCACAATTAGATGTTCATATTTAAATAACCTTAGAGTGCAAGAAAGATCGACATGACTAAACCAAGTACTAACATAGCATGCACACTTTCACCTTCATGCTTATGTAGGAGGAATAATACACATCAATACTATCATAGCAATAGTTAACTCGCAATCTACAAGAGATCATGATCATAGCATAAACCAAGTACTAACACGGATGCACACACTGTCACCATTACATCGTGCGGGAGGAATAAAACTACTTTAATAACATTGCTAGAGTAGCACATAGATAAATTGTGATACAAAACATATTGCAATCATAAAGAGATATAAATAAGCACTTCACTACGCCATTCATAACGGTGAATAAGTATTCTGTGAAATATAGCCTAAGAGACCCACACGGTGCACACACTGTCACCTTTACACACGTGGGACAAGGAGTCTCCGGAGATCACATAAGTAAAACTCACTTGACTAGCATAATGACATCTAGATTACAAGCATCATCATATGAATCTCAATCATGTAAGGCAGCTCATGAGATTATTGTATTGAAGTACATAGGAGAGAGATGAACCACATAGCTACCGGTACAGCCCCGAGCCTCGATGGAGAACTACTCCCTCTTCATGGGAGCAGCGGCGGTGATGAAGATGGCGGTGGAGATGGCAGCGGTGTCGATGGAGAAGCCTTCCGGGGCATGTCCAGCCAGAGTCTTGGGCAGAGACTCTGTCCCACGGATCTTGGCTTAGCGATGGCGGCGGCTCTGGAAGGTTTCGCGTACCGTGGCTTCCTAAGGGGTTTTAGGTCGGGACCTTTAAATAGGCGAAGGGAGCCTCGGAAGGGCACCGGGTGCCCTCACCACGATGGCGCGGCCAGGCCCTGGGAGCGCCCGGTGTGTGTGGGGCCCCCTGGCCCATCTATGCCCCTCTTCGGTGATGGAAGCTTCGGAAAAATAGGAACCTGGGCGGTGATTTCGTCCAATTCCGAGAATATTTCGTTACTAGGATTTCTGAAACCAAAAACAAAACATGAGCTGGCTTCGGCATCTTGTTAATAGGTTAGTTCGAGAAAATGCACGAATATGACATAAAGTGTGCATAAAACATGTAGATATCATCAATAATGTGGCATGGAACATAAGAAATTATCGATACGTCGGAGACGTATCAAGCATAATTACTCCCTCTTGGAGTTACAAGTATCAACTTGGCCAGAGCCTCTACTAGCAACGGAGAGCATGCAAGAACATAAACAACACATATATGATAGATTGATAATCAACTTAACATAATATTCTCTATTCATCGGATCTCGCCAAACACAACATGTAGCATTACAAATAGATGATCTTGATCATGTTAGGCAGCTCACAAGATCTAATACAATGAAAGCACAAGCGGAGAAGACAACCATCTAGCTACTGCTATGGACCCATAGTCCAAGGATGAACTACTCACGCATCAATCCGGAGGCGGGCATGATGATGTAGACCCCCTCCGGTGATGATTCCCCTCTCCGGCAGGGTGCCGGAGGCGATCTCCTGAATCCCCGAGATGGGATTGGCGGCGGCGGCCTCTCGGTAATGTTTTACGTATCGTGGCTCTCGGTACGGGGGTTTCGTGACGGAGGCTTTAAGTAGGCGGAAGGGTAGGTCGAGGCGTCACGAACGCACGACTGGGGGCGGGGCTAGGCCGCGCCGCCTGGTGTCAACCGCCTCGTGGCCCACTTCGTCTCTCCTTTCGGTCTTCTGGAAGCTTCGTGTAAAAATAGGCCCAGGGCGTTGATTTCGTCCAATTCCGAGAATATTTCCTTACTAGGATTTGAAACCAAAAACAGCAGAAAGGAACTGGCACTGGCATCTTGTTAATAGGTTAGTGCCGGAAAATGTATAATAATGCTGTAAAGTATGTGTAAATCACTCAAGTATTGTAATAAAAGTAGCATGGAACATAAGAAATTATAGATACGTTTGTGACGTATCAAGGTGCACTAGTTCGGCGAAGAGATAGTGAAATACAGGTGGTATGAATGTATATGAGCAATAGTAACGGCACCAGAAAAGTGCTTGCTTGCGTGCAGTTGATGGTGGTAATATTGGAGAAAGTAAACATGCAGAAAACGGTAACAAGCGGTGTTTGGTTGGAAACAAGGCCTAGGGATTATACTTTCACTAGTGGACACTCTCAACATTGATCACATAACAGAATAAATAGATAAATGCTATACTCTACACTCTCTTGTTGGATGATGAACACCACTAATTGTGTAGGATTACACGAACCCTCAATGCCGGAGTTAACAAGCTCCACAATATTCGATATTCATGTTTAAATAACCTTAGAGTGCACGATAGATCAACACAACTAAACCAAGTACTAACATAGCATGCACACTGTCACCATCACACTATGAAGGAGGCATAGATCACATCAATACTATCATAGCAATAGTTAACTTCATAATCTACAAGAGATCACAATCATAACCTACGCCAAGTACTACACGATGCACACACTGTCACCACACCGTGCAGGAGGAATAGAGTACTTTAATAACATCACTAGAGTAGCACATAGATGAATAGTGATACAAAACACATTGCAATCATAAAGGGATATAAATAAGCACTTCACTATGCTATTCATAACAGTGAATAAGTATTATGTGAAATATAGCCTAAGAGACCCACACGGTGCACACACTGTCACCTTTACACACGTGGGACAAGGAGTCTCCGGAGATCACATAAGTAAAATCACTTGACTAGCATAATGACATCTAGATTACAAGCATCATCATATGAATCTCAATCATGTAAGGCAGCTCATGAGATTATTGTATTGAAGTACATAGGAGAGAGATTAACCACATAGCTACCGGTACAGCCCTTAGCCTCGATGGAGAACTACTCCCTCCTCATGGGAGACAGCAGCGGTGATGAAGATGGCGGTGGAGTCGATGGAGAAGCCTTCCGGGGGCACTTCCCCGTCCGGCGACGAATAGAGACTCCTGTCCCCCAGATCTTGGCTTCGCGATGGCGGCGGCTCGGAACTTTCTCGTATCGTGGTTTTCCGTATCGAAGATTTAGGTCAGGGACCTTTATATAGGCGAAGAGCGAGTCGGAAGGTCGAGGCGGTGACACAACAGGCGCGGCCCACACCCTGGCCGCAGGCTGGTGTGTGGGGCCCCAGGGCTCCCCTCGGCGGCTCTCGGGTGTTCTGGAAGCTTGGAAAATAGGATCTTGGGCATTGATTTCGTCCAATTCGAGAATATTTCCTTACTAGGATTTCTGAAACCAAAAACAGAAAACAGGAACTGGCACTTCGGCATCTCGTCAATAGGTTAGTTCCGGAAAACGCATAAAATCATCATAAAGTGTGAACAAAACATGTAGGTATTGTCATAAAACAAGCATGGAACATAAGAAATTATAGATACGTTTGAGACGTATCAAGCATCCCCAAGCTTAGTTCCTACTCGCCCTCGAGTAGGTAAACGATAACAATGATAATTTCTTAAGTGACATGCTACCAACATAATCTTGATCAACATTATTGTAAAGCATATGTGATGAATGCAGCGATTCAAAGCAATGATGAAGACAATGAGTAAACAATGAATCATATAGCAAAGACTTTTCATGAATAGTACTTTCAAGACAAGCATCAATAAGACTTGCATAACGAGTTAACTCATAAGCAATAAATTCTTAGTAGAAGGCATTGAAGCAACACAAAGGATGATTAAGTTTCAGCAATTGCTTTCAACTTGTAACATGTATATCTCATGGATAGTTGTCAACATAAAGCAATATAACAAGTGCAATAGGTAAATATGTAAGAATCAATGCACACAGTTGATACAAGTGTTTGCTTCTAAGATAGAAAGAATAGGTAAACTGACTCAACAATAAAGTAGAAGAATGGCCCTTCGCAGAGGGAAGCTTGGATTACTATTTTTGTGCTAGAGCTTTTCATTTTGAAAACAAGAAACAATTTTGTCAACGGTAGTAATAAATCATATGAGTTATGTATAAGATATCTTATAAGTTGCAAGCCTCATGCATAGTATACCAATAGTGCCCGCACCTTGTCCTAATTAGCTTGGATTAACACGGATTATCATTGCATAACATATGTTTCAACCAAGTGTCACAAAGGGGTACCTCTATGCCGCCAAGGGTCTAAGGAGAAGGTTCGCATTGGATTTCTCGCTTTTGATCATTCTCAACTTAGACACCCATACCGGGACAACATAGACAACAGATAATGGACTCCTCTTTTAATGCTTAAGCATTCAACAACAGTTAATATTCTCATAAGAGATTGAGGTTTTATGTCCAAACTGAAACTTCCACCATGATTCATGGCTTTAGTTAGCGGCCCAATGTTCTTCTCTAACAATATGCATACTCAAACCATTTGATCATGAAAATCTCCCTTACTTCAGACAAGACGAACATGCATAGCAACTCACATGATATTCAACAAAGGTAAAAGTTGATGGCGTCCCCGAAACATGGTTACCGCACAACAAGCAACTTATTAAGAAATAAGACACATAAGTACATATTCTTCACCACAATAGTTTTTAAGGCTATTTTTCCCATGAGCTATATATTGCAAAGACAAAGAATGGAATTTTAAAGGTAGCACTCAATCAATTTACTTTGGAATGGCAGAGAAATACCATGTAGTAGGTAGGTATGGTGGACACAAATGGCATAGTTTTTGGCTCAAGGATTTTGGATGCACGAGAAGAATTCCTCTCAATACAAGGCTAGGCTAGCAAGGTTGTTTGAAGCAAACTCAAGTATGAACCGGTACAGCAAAACTTACATAAGAACATATTGCAAGCATTATAAGACTCTACATTGTCTTCCTTGTTGTTCAAACACTCACCAGAAAATATCTAGACTTAGAGAGACCAATCATGCAAACCAAATTTCAGCAAGCTCTACAATATTTCTTCACTAATAGGTGCAAAGTATATGATGCAAGAGCTTAATCATGAGCACAACAATTGCCAAGTATCAAGTTATTCAAGACCATATACCATTTACTACATGAAGCATTTCCTTTTTCAACCATATAACAATGAACGAAGCAGTTTTCAACCTTCGCCATGAACATTAAGAGCTAAGAACACATGTGTTCATACGAACCAGCGGAGCGTGTCTCTCTCCCACACAAGGATGAACTTATTCAAACAAAACAAAACAAACAGACGCTCCAAGTAAAGTACATAAGATGTGACGGAATAAAAATATAGTTTCACTAGAAGTGACCTGATAAGTTGTCGATGAAGAAGGGGATGCCTTGGGCATCCCCAAGCTTAGATGCTTGAGTCTTCTTGAAATATGCAGGGATGAACCACCGGGGCATCCCCAAGCTTAGACCTTTCACTCTTCTTGATCATAGTATATCATCCTCTTCTCTTGACCCTTGAAAACTTCCTCCACACCAAACTTTAAGCAAACTCATTAGAGGGTTAGTGCATAATCAAAAATTCACATGTTCAGAGGTGACACAATCATTCTTAACACTTCTGGACATTGCACAAAGCTTCTGAAAGTTAATGGAACAAAGAAACTCATTCAACATAGCAAAAGCGGCAATGCGAAATAAAATGCAGAATCTGTCAAAAACAGAACAGTCCGTAAAGACGAATTTTGCAGGGGCACTTAACTTGCTCAGATGGAAAAACTCAAAACTAATGAAAGTTGCGTACATATCGAGGATCACGCACGTAAATTTGCAGATTTTTGAGTTACCTACAGAGAGCGAATTCGTGACAGACAACAAATCTGTTTCTGCGCAGTAATCCAAATCTAGCATCAACTTTACCATAGAGACTTTACTTGGCACAAAAACATGATAAGAGGTTGCTACAGTAGTAAACAACTTCCAAGACTCAAATATAAAACAAAAGTGCTGTAGTAAAATAAACACATGGGTTATCTCCCATGAAGTTCTTTCTTTATAGCCATTAAGATGGGCTCAGTAATTTTAATGATGCTCTCGCAAGAATTAAGATTTGAAGCAAAAGAGAACATCAAGAAGCAAATTAAAAACACATTTAAGCCTAATCCACTTCCTATGAAAAGAAATCTTGTACACAAATAAATTCATGAAGAACAAAGTGACAAGCATAGAAAAGCAACACAAGTGCAATTTCAAGATTCTCAACATAAAGAGGGGAAACTTAATATTATTAAGATGCATATAACCATGTTTCCCTCTCTCATAATAACTTTCAGTAGCATCATGAACAAACTCAATAATATAACTATCACATAAAACATTCTTGTCATGAGCCTTATGCATAAAATTATTACTCTCCACATAAGCATAATCAATTTTATTAGTTGTAGTGGGAGCAAATTCAACAAAGTAGCTATCATTATTATTCTCATCAATTGTAGGAGGCATAGTATAGTCATAATAAAATTTACTCTCCATAGTAGGCGGCACCAAAAGACCACTATCATTATAATCATCATAAATAGGAGGCATATCATAATCAACATAAACTTTCTCCTCAATACCCGGAGGACTAAAGAGATCATTTTCATCAAAACCGACCTCCCCAAGCTTAAATTCTTCCATAGCATTAGCAACAATGGTGTTCAAAGCATTCATACTAATAACATTCCCATTAGCATGCATAAGTTCCATGGGTTTTTTAATTTTCTCTTCAAACACATCATGTCCTAATTCAAGATAAAGTTCATAAAGATCTCATTTTATTGTTGTCTTCCATTAAGCCTTACTAGTGTAGACAAGAAACAAAAAGATGCAATTGCAGAATCTAAAGGAGATAGCTTCGAGCACTCACACACCGGCAACAGTGCTACAGCTTAGCTTGGTTGGAGATTGATACGTCCAATTTGCATCACTATTTTGTATCATAATTTGCTGTTATTCATTGATATATTTCATATTGGGACACAATACTTATGTTATTTCATCTATTTTGCATGTTTCATCATCATTGGAGGATCAAGCACCGGAGCCAGGATTCTGCTGGAAAAAGCACCGTCAGAACGCAATATTTCGGAAGATCAACTGTGGAAGGGAATTTCACGTAAATTCCTATTTTTCCAGATGACGGAGGGAGCCAGAAGGGGAAGAAGAGAGGAGCCACTGTGGGCCCAGACCATAGGGCGGCGCGGCCCATGGCCTGGCCGCGCCACCCTATGCTGGGGGCCCCACCCTTTCGCCTCCTTTTCTTCGCGTACTCCTTCGTCCCGAAAACCTAAGCCACATAGAGGACCTCACGAAGGGTTACAGCCGCCTCTGCGGGGCGGAGAACACCCAGAGAAAAGAGCTCTCCGGCGGGCAGGAATCCGCCGGGGAAATTCCCTCCCGGAGGGGGAAATCGACGCCATCGCCATCGTCATCGAGCGGGACATCATCTCCATCATCATCATCATCTTCTTCATCATCTACACCGCCATCACCACCGCTGCACCTCGTCATCGCTGTAGCAATTCGGGTTAAATCTTGATTGTTTGATAGGGAAACTCTCCTGGTGTTATTCTATACTTGTTGTAGATGCTATTGAGTGAAACCATTGAATCAAGGTTTATGTTCAGATTGTTATTCATCATCATATCACCTCTGATTGTATTCCATATGATGTCTCGTGAGTAGTTCGTTTAGTTCTTGAGGACATGGGTGAAGTCTAAATGCTAGTAGTGAATTATGGTTGAGTAATATTCAATGTTATGATATTTAAGTTGTGGTGTCATTCTTCTAGTGGTGTCGTGTGAACGTCGACTACACGACACTTCACCATTTATGGGCCTAGGGGAGTGCATCTTGTATTCGGTTGCTAATTGCGGGGTTGCCGGAGTGACAGAAACCTAAGCCCCGTTAGTATATCGATGCAGGAGGGATCGCAGGATCTCAGAGTTTAAGGCTGTGGTTAGATTTATCTTAATTACTTTCTTGTAGTTGCGGATGCTTGCAAGGGGTATAATCACAAGTATGTATTAGTCCTAGGAAGGGCGGTGCATTAGCATAGGTTCACCCACACAACACTTATCAAAACAATGAAGATTACTAAGCCACATGAAGCGAAAGTACTAGACTAAAATCCCCGTGTGTCCTCGGGAACGTTTGGTCATTATAAGTAAACAAACCGGCTTGTCCTTTGTGCTAAAAGGATTGGGCCACTCGCTGCAATTATTTCTCTCGCATTTTATTTACTTGTACTTTATTTATCTGCAATATCAAAACCCCCTGAATACTTGTCTGTGAGCATTTACAGTGAATCCTTCATCGAAACTGCCAACACCTTCTGCTCCTCGTTGGGATCGACATTCTTACTTATCGAAGATACTACGATACCCCTATACTTGTGGGTCATCAAGACTATTTTATGGCGCCGTTGGGGAGTGAAGCGCTATTGGTAAGTGGAATTGGTAAGGAAAACCTTTACTGTTTGTGCTGATTTTATTTCTGCCTGCTGCTATAAATCATTATGGAGAGATCTTCTCTTCAATTTCTATTTGGGAAATCTACTACTACTGCAACGGTAGTGGATGAAGCGCCGGTGAGGAAGTAGTACCATATAAAATACCTATGAAAATTATTGAACGTGTTATGGATAACCGCTATGAAGGGGATGGAACTGTCCATCCTGGTGATCATTTATTGTTTTTGCATGAATTATGCGGGTTATTCAAATGTGCAGGTATTTCTATGAATGAAGTTAGGAAGAAACTATTCACTATATCGCTGTCTGGTAAAGCGGCGCACTGGTATAAATTGCTGAAGAATGGTGATTCTATTGATTGGGAGGACATTGTGCCTTTATTCTATTCCAAATTCTATCCTCCAAGTGAAATTCACAAAGATCGGAACCGCATATATAATTTCTGGCCTCATGATGGAGAGAGTATTGCCCAAGCTTGGGGAGATTGAAGTCTTTAATGCTCAAATGCCCCATTCATGAGCTTCCTGGTAATGTTATTATTGATAATTTCTATGCAAGACTTTCTTTTCAAGACAAGACCTTGCTGGATACTTCTTGTTCTGGATCATTTACACGCAACAAAGAAGAGTTTAAAAGAGACCTTCTTGATCGGATCCAAGAAAATACTGAAGGATGGGAGAACGACAAAGATAGAGAATCAGGTATAATTTATGATTATAAATGCATTGAAGCTTTTATGGATACTGATAAATTTCGTAATATGAGTGCTACATATGGTCTTGATTCCCAAGTTGTTGCAAATCTTTATAAAGCTTTTGCCTCTCATTATGAACTGCCTAAGAAGAATTTTGATAAGTATCATGAACCGTATAAAGATAAAGTTGATTCATCTGTAAACAAATGTGTAGTGGTTGAAACTGTTGATAATGTTATTCCTGAAGCTTATATTGAAAAAACTCCTTTCCCTGCTAAAATGAAGGAGTACTCTGTCATATCTAGTGCGGTTAATAAAAGTGAAAAGAAACCTAAAGAACCTGAAGAACAAATTAAAATTGAACCTGCTGTTGCAATAGTTAAGGATCTTGTGACTGAAAATGTGGAGGATGGTCATATTATTTTCTGTGAAGATGCTTCTAATATTGTTTCACATCCTAATAAATCCAAACAAGTTAGTGTTCCTATGCTATCTGTTAGAATTGGTGATCATTGCTATTATGGTTTATGTGATATTGGTGCAAGTGTTAGTGCTATTCCTTATGAGCTTTACACGGAGATTATGCACGAAATTGGTTCTTGTGAACTTGAAGATATTGATGTGGTTATTCATTTGGCTAATAGAGAAACTATTTCTCAATTGGTATTGTTCGAGATGTGGAAGTTCTATGTGGTAAGATTAAATATCCTGCTGACTTTTTGGTACTTGGTTCTGCTGCTAGTGATCATTGTCCTATCATTTTTGGTAGACCTTTTCTAAATACTTGTGGAGCTATTATAGATTGTAAGAAGAGAAAATTTTGACTAGATTTGCTGGTGAACCTTATGAATTTAACTTTTCTAAATTTATCAAAACTCCTTATAAAGTTGACTTGCCTAGTAATGATTTTAAAATGGAGCAGTGTGCATCTATTGTTCTTGTTCCTAATAATCCTTTGCAGCAACATTTGGAGAATAGTGAAAGTGAAGCTTTTAGGAAAGAAAGAGATGAGCTTGAGGAAATTTTTCTTCGCCAACCTATTCTCAAGCATGATTTACCGGTGGAAGATTTGGGTACAACACCGCCACCAAAGGAAGATCCTGTTTTTGATTTAAAGCCTTTACCTGATAATCTTAAATATGCTCATATTGATGATAAGAAAATATATCCTGTTATTATTAGTTCTAAGCTTTCAGAGATTGAGGAAGAAAGGTTATTGGAAATATTGAAGAAACACCGAGGAGCTATTGGCTATACTCTTGATGATTTGAAAGGGATTTCTCCTTCTATTTGCCAACATGCTATTAATATGGAAGAAGATGCAAAGCCTGTTGTTGAACATCAACGTCGTCTAATTCCGAAGATGAAGGAAGTGGTAAGGAACGAGGTATTAAAACTTCTTGAAGCTGGTATTATATATCCTATTGCTGATAGTAGATGGGTTAGTCCTGTGCATTGTGTTCCTAAGAAGGGAGGAATGACTGTTGTGCCTAATGATAATGATGAGCTTATTCCTCAAAGAATAGTTGTAGGTTATAGAATGTGCATTGATTTTCGAAAAGTTAATAAAGTTACTAAGAAAGATCATTACCCTTTACCCTTTATTGATCAAATGCTAGAAAGGTTATCTAAAAATACTCATTTTTGCTTTCTTGATGGATATTCTGGGTTTTCACAAATTGCTGTTAAAGCTAAAGATCAAGAGAAAACCACGTTTACTTGTCCTTATGGAACTTATGCCTATAGGCGTATGCCTTTTGGTTTATGTAATGCTCCTGCTACTTTTCAAAGATGCATGTCTGCTATTTTTCATGGTTTTGCGAAAGTATTGTAGAGGTGTTCATGGATGATTTTTCTGTCTATGGGAATTCTTTTGATAATTGCTTGCGAAACCTCGATAAAGTTTTGCAGAGATGTGAAGAAACTAACCTTGTTCTTAATTGGGAGAAATGCCACTTTATGGTTAATGAAGGAATTGTATTGGGACATAAAATTTCCGAGAGAGGTATTGAAGTTGACAGAGCTAAAGTTGAAGCAATCGAGAAGATGCCCTATCCAAGGGATGTTAAAGGTATTCGTAGTGTTCTTGGTCATGCTGGGTTTTATAGGAGATTTATTAAAGATTTCTCTAAAATTTCAAACCCTCTTACTAATCTTCTTCAAAAAGATGTACCTTTTGTTTTTGATGATGATTGTAAGGAAGCTTTTGAAACTTTAAAGAAAGCCTTAAAGCTGCTCCTGTGTCGAACCTCTGATTGGAATTTGCCTTTTGAAATTATGTGTGATGCTAGTGATTTCCTGTAGGCGCTGTTCTTGGACAGCGGGTAAATAAAAAATTAAATGTTATTCATTATGCTAGTAAGACTCTTGATGCTGCTCAAAGAAATTATGCTACAACTGAAAAGGAATTGTTAGCTGTAGTCTTTGCTTGTGATAAGTTTAGACCCTATATTGTTGATTCGAAAGTTACAATTCATACTGATCATGCTGCAATTAGATACCTTATGACAAAGAAAGATGCTAAGCCAAGGCTTATTAGATGGGTATTCTTTGCAAGAATTTGATTTACATATTATAGATAGGAAAGGTGTTGATAATCCTGTTGCTGATAATTTGTCTAGATTGGAAAATATTGCTTATGATCCTGTTCCTGTTAATGATAGTTTTCCAAATGAACAATTGGCTGTAATAAAGGTGAGCTCGCGAGAGAGCCCTTGGTATGCAGATTATGCTAACTTTATTGTTTAGAAGTATTTGCAGCTCAGCAAAGGAGGAAATTCTTTTATGACTTGAGGGCATTATTTTTGGGATGACCCACACTTGTATAAAGAAGGAGTAGATGGTATTATGCGAAGATGTGTTCCTGAATATGAACAACGGGAGATATTGAATAAATGTCATGGAAGTGTTTATGGAGGACATCACGCTGGAGATAGAACCGCGCAAAAGGTTCTACAATCAGGTTTTTATTGGCCAACACTCTTCAAAGATGCAAGGAAATTTATTTTATCTTGTGATGAATGTCAAAGAGTTGGTAATATCTCTAGACGCAATGAAATGCCTATGAATTATACTCTTGTTATTGAACCATTCGATTGTTGGGGATTCGACTTCATGGGACCTTTCCCTTCTTCAGACGGTAACACTCATATACTTGTCGCTGTTGATTATGTTACTAAATGGGTAGAAGCTATACCTACAAAAAGTGCTGATGGTGAGACCTCTATAAAAATGCTTGTAGATATTATATTTCCTAGATTTGGAGTACCTAGATATATTATGGCTGATGGAGGTTCTCATTTCATTCATGGAGGTTTTAGAAAAACTCTTGCTAAGTATGGTATTAATCATAGAATTGTTGCTTATCACCCTCAAACTAGTGGTCAAGTAGAATTATCAAATAGAGAGATTAAAGCTATTTTGGGAAAGACTGTTAATAAATCTAGAAAGAATTGGGCTAGCAAATTGAAAGAAGCACTATGGGCTTATAGAACTGCTTATAAAAATCCTATGGGAATGTCACCTTATAAAATGGTTTATGGAAAAGCTTGTCATTTACCTTTAGAATTAGAGCACAAAGCTTATTGGGCTGTTAGAGAACTAAATAAAGATCCTAAACTAGCTGGTAATAAGAGGTTGTTGCAATTAAGTTCTCTAGATGAATGGAGAAGTGAAGCTTATGAAAATGCTAAACTCTTTAAAGAAAAAGTTAAGAAGTGGCATGATAGAAGGATCATCAAAAGAGAATTTAATGTTGGAGATCAAGTTCTATTGTATCGGTCTCGTCTCAGATTCTTTGCAGGGAAATTACTCTCGAAGTGGGAAGGACCATATGTTGTTGAGGAGGTGTATCGTTCAGGAGCAATTAAAATTAGCTCTCTCCAAGGCAATGCCACACAAGTGGTGAATGGACAAAGACTCAAGCATTATATCTCGGGCGATTCTTATAATATTGATGTTGATATTATTCAAGTGGAAACACCGGAGGCCTTCATCAAAGGACAAATTGACAGTCCGCAGAACTCGACTTTGAATAGGTAACAGTACAGGTAATAAAAAGTCCGCGTTTACCTTTCCGAACATTATTTCTGTTGTTTTTAGAAAATATGAAAAATTACGGAATCGAAACGGAGTGGAAAAAGCGCGAGGGCCCGTCACCGAGGCCGGCGCGGGCCCACCCTGGCCGCGCCGACCTATGGTGACGGCACCTCGGCGTCCCGTTTCCACTCGTTTTCGGCCTGGAACCTTCCTTTTGTCGTAAAAATATTTGCTATATAATCCCCGGACCCTGGAGGTCCGTAATATCGTTTTCTCGTCGTGTTTTGTTTCGAGCTGTTTTCTGCCAGATTTGTTTTGATCTAGAAGCACCATGGTCTCCAACAACAAAGATAAGGGGCCTTGGAGGGAAGAGATGGATGAAAGGATCAATAAGGAGAAGGAGAAGATAGCATCGGCAAAAGGAGAGTGGGAAACTACGAGGAGTAAGCCAATTTTGGTGGGATCGGTTAACACTGGGCGTTCTTTTTCTCATAACTTGCAGGGAGCTCTTCCTCCTGCTCTGGACCTCGACTCTTTTCCTTGTGTGGAGGAAGCCATACGGGTTGCTGATGAGTTTTGTGATCAATATCGTGCTCTAAGAAGGGAAGTGGAGATACTTCGGGAGGAGAACCAGCGACTTCGCAGAATGCTGGAATATTACTCAAATCCCAGCACAAGGCCGTCACCGCCACACTCGGGTAACAATGAGTCTCTTCAGGTTTTGGTGCAGAATTGCAAAATTGAGAAGCTGAAGCTGAAGGAGATCCTTATGAAGCGCGAGAAGAATCCATCACCATCATCACCGAAGGAGTAATTCATCATCGGTATTGGCATCCCCTTGGTTTGTTCCAAGCTTGGGGGAGTGCCGCGGTATCATCACCACCTTTATCTTTTACTATCAAGTAGTGTCATATCATGAGTAGGGAAGTTATCATATGAAATAGTATGCAATGTGGAAGTATCTCTCTTAGTTAGTTATCTATGTATCCGTTGGTGTGAGTTATCGTTATGGAATATTAATGAGAAGTCTTATCATTTACTTTTTGCACACCTTATTTTAGTTTACAATCTCCATTATATGATTACTCTTGACATGAGTATTGATATCACTTTGGGAGCATCGAGTAAATCTATTTGGTTTTGGCAAACTTAGCATTGGTCAATAGCAACAACACCCTGATGTTTTAATAAAAGAGAGAAATACACTTAGATACAATACTCTATTATCTCTATGCTTAGTATTCTGAAGTTAAAATTGCTTGTGCTTATGAGAAAGATGCATGATTGTTTCTATCATATGTATATTTGTTTGTTTCCCTCAACCTTTATGCTTGCTATCAAACCTTGCTAGCCAAAGACCTGTATCGAGAGGAGATGCTTCTCATACATCCATAACCTTAGACCAAACCTATGCCATTTGTGTCCACCATACCTACCTACTACATGGTATTTTCTGCCATTCCAAGTAAATACTTCATGTGCTACCTTTAAATAATTCAAACTATACTACTCCTTATTTGTGTCAATGTTCTATAGCTCATGAGGAAGTATGTGGTGTTTCATCTTTCAATCTTGTTGGGCGGACTTTCACTAATGGACTAGCGGCACATCCGCTTATCCAATAACTTTGCAATAAGAGCTGGCAACGGGGTTCCCAGCCCCAATTAATAACTTTCATTAATAATTCTCTTCACATGTTTTGCTCTGATTTATCAGTAAGCAACTTAATTTTGCAATAGACACTCCTCCATGGTATGTGAATGTTGGAAGGCACCCGAGGATTCGGTTAGCCATGGATTGAGAAAGCCAAGGTTGGGGGAGTGTCATCCTTAATAAAACTAAAATACATGTGTAAACAAAAGAGAAGAGGGATGATCTACCTTGCTGGTAGAGATGCGTCCCTCATGGGAGCCGCTCTTTGAAGGTTGCTGGCAAGGAGTTAAGTGCCCGCTACCATTCGTTGACAACAACAAACACCGCTCAAAATCTTACTTTTATGCTCTTTATATGATTTCAAAACTTGAAAAGCTCTAGCACATGATTTAATCCCTGCTTCCCTCTGCGAAGGGCCTATCTTTTACTTTTATGTTGAGTCAGTAAACCTATTTCTCTCTATCTCAAGCAAGCAATTGAGTTGTTGTGAACCAATCATTTATGCTATGATTCAGTTGATCATGTCTTTTATACTTTCTTGTTTAGTACCAATTTTATCTGAATGAATATGACTTTGAAGTTATCAATGATTATGAAGAGATTGTTATGCTTAAATATGAAGGCTCGGCTATAAATTCTAATATGAAAGCTTTGCTTAGAAGTACAATCCGTTAGTAGTTCTCTGACCAAGAACAAAGTTTGCCATCACCAACTATGATTTCTTATGCACCTTTACTTGTGATTTCTCTTTACTTATTTCGAGATGAGTTATATGAGGAAGTTGTTTACTAGAATGTCTTGTGTGAATGCATATGATGCTTCTTGTCGTATTTTATTTATCGACTCTTCACTCCATAAACATGTGGTCTTGTTTATCGAGCTCAGTTTCGCTTGGGGACAAGCGAGGTCTAAGCTTGGGGGGAGTTGATACGTCCAATTTGCATCACTATTTTGTATCATAATTTGCTGTTATTCATTGATATATTTCATGTTTGGGACACAATACTTATGTTATTTCATCTATTTTGCATGTTTCATCATCATTGGAGGATCAAGCACCGGAGCCAGGATTCTGCTGGAAAGCAAATCAACGCAATGTTCGGAAGATCAGCTGTGGAAGGAATTTCACGTAAATTCCTATTTTTCCCGATGATGGGGAGCGAGAAGGGGAAGAAGAGAGGAGCCACTGTGGGCCCGGACCATAGGGCGCGCGGCCCATATGGCCGCGGCGTGGGCCCCGCCACCCCTTATGCCTCTGCGGGGGCCTCCGGCCCCTTTCGCCACATAGAGGACGTCTCCGAAACCTAACCGCCATCTGCGGGGCGGAGGAACTCTCCCGACAGTTAAAGAGCTCTACGGCGGGCAGGAATCCGCCCGGAAATTCCCTCCGGGGGGAATCGACGCCATCGCCATCGTCATCGAGCGGGACATCATCTCCATCATCATCATCATCATCTTCACCATCTACACCGCCATCACCACCGCTGCACCTCGTCATCGCTGTAGGGTTAAATCTTGATTGTTTGATAGGGGAAACTCTCCCGGTGTTATTCTATACTTGTTATAGATGCTATTGAGTGAAACCATTGAACCAAGGTTTATGTTCAGATTGTTATTCATCATCATATCACCTCTGATTGTATTCCATATGATGTCTCGTGAGTAGTTCGTTTAGTTCTTGAGGACATGGGTGAAGTCTAAATGCTAGTAGTGAATTATGGTTGAGTAATATTCAATGTTATGATATTTAAGTTGTGGTGTCATTCTTCTAGTGGTGTCGTGTGAACGTCGACTACACGACACTTCACCATTTATGGGCCTAGGGAGTGCATCTTGTATTCGGTTGCTAATTGCGGGGTTGCCGGAGTGACAGAAACCTAAGCCCCGTTAGTATATCGATGCAGGAGGGATCGCAGGATCTCGAGTTTAAGGCTGTGGTTAGATTTATCTTAATTACTTTCTTGTAGTTGCGGATGCTTGCAAGGGGTATAATCAAGTATGTATTAGTCCTAGGAAGGGCGGTGCATTAGCATAGGTTCACCCACACAACACTTATCAAAACAATGAAGATTACTAAGCCACATGAAGCGAAAGTACTAGACTAAAATCCCCGTGTGTCCTCGAGAACGTTTGGTCATTATAAGTAAACAAACCGGCTTGTCCTTTGTGCTAAAAAGGATTGGGCCACTCGCTGCAATTATTTCTCTCGCATTTTATTTACTTGTACTTTATTTATCTGCAATATCAAAACCCCCTGAATACTTGTCTGTGAGCATTTACAGTAAATCCTTCATCGAAACTGCTGCCAACACCTTCTGCTCCTCGTTGGGATCGACATTCTTACTTATCGAAGATACTACGATACACCCCCTATACTTGTGGGTCATCAAGGATGTGAATACCTTTTACCTTACCTCCCCGGCAAAGGCGCCAGAAAAGTGCTTGATGTCTACGTGTGCTTCTGATCTTGTAGACAGTGTTGGGCCTCCAAGAGCAGAGGTTTGTAGAACAGCAGCAAGTTTCCTCAGTGGATCACCCAAGGTTTATCGAACTCGGGGAGGAAGAGGTCAAAGATATCCTCTCAAGCAACCCTGCAACCACAAAGCAAAGTCTCTTGTGTCCCCAACACACCTAATACACTTGTCGGATGTATAGGTGCATTAGTTCGCGAAGAGATAGTGAAACAGGTGGTATGAATGTATATGAGCAATAGTAACGGCACCAGAAAAGTGCTTGCTGGCGTGTGATTGATGGTGGTAATATTGCAGAAGTAAACATGCGACAGTAACGTATAAGCGGTGTTTGAGTATTGGAAACAAGGCCTAGGGATTATACTTTCACTAGTGGACACTCTCAACATTGATCACATAACAGAATAAATAGATAAATGCTATACTCTACACTCTCTTGTTGGATGATGAACACCACTAATTGTGTAGGATTACACGAACCCTCAATGCCGGAGTTAACAAGCTCCACAATATTCGATATTCATGTTTAAATAACCTTAGAGGCACGATAGATCAACACAACTAAACCAAGTACTAACATAGCATGCACACTGGTCACCATCACACTATGAAGGAGGCATAGATCACATCAATACTATCATAGCAATAGTTAACTTCATAATCTACAAGAGATCACAATCATAACCTACGCCAAGTACTACACGATGCACACATGTCACCTTTACACCGTGCGGGAGGAATAGAGTACTTTAATAACATCACTAGAGTAGCACATAGATGAATAGTGATACAAAACACATTGTAATCATAAAGGGATATAAATAAGCACTTCACTATGCTATTCAGAATTAATAAGTTTCTGTGAAATATAGCCTAAGAGACCCACACGGTGCACACACTGTCACCTTTACACACGTGGGACAAGGAGTCTCCGGAGATTGATGCGCGTAGATGTACACGTCCGTTGGGAACCCCAAGAGGAAGGTATGATGCGCACAGTGGCAAGTTTCCCTCAGTAAGAAACCAAGGTTTAATCGGACCGGTAGGAGTCAAGAAGCACGTTGAAGGTTGATGGTGGCGAAATGTGATGCGGCGCAACACCAGGGATTCCGCGCCAACGTGGAACCTGCACAACACAACCAAAGTACTTTGCCCCAGCAAACAGTGAGGTTGTCAATCTCAGTAACTGGTAATAAAGGATTAACCGTATTGTGTGGAAGATGATTGTTTGCAGAGAACAGTAGAACAAGTATTGCAGTAGATTGTATTTGATGTAAAGAATAGGACCGGGTCCACAGTTCACTAGAGGTGTCTCTCCCATAAGATAAAAGCATGTTGGGTGAACAAATTACAAGCGGGCAATTGACAAATAGAGAGGGCATAACAATGCACATACATGATAGGATAAATATAGTGAGATTTAATCAGGGCATTACGACAAAGTACATAGACCGCCATCCAGCATGCATCTATGCCTAAAAAGTCCACCTTCGGGTTATCATCCGAACCGGTATTAAGTTGCAAACACAGACAATTGCATTAAGTATGGTGCGTAATGTAATCAACAACTACATCCTTAGACATAGCATCAATGTTTTATCCCTAGTGGCAAAAACACATCACAACCTTAGAACTTTCTGTCCTGTCCCAGATTTAATGGAGGCATGAACCCACTATCGAGCATAAATACTCCTCTTGGAGTTAAGAGCAAAAACTTGGCCAGGCCTCTACTAATAACGGAGAGCATGCAAGATCATAAACAACACATAGGTAATAGATTGATAATCACCATAACATAGTATTCTCTATCCATCGGATCCCGACAAACACAACATATAGTATTACGGATAGATGATCTTGATCATGTTAGGCAGCTCACAAGATCCAACAATGAAGCACAATTAGGAGAAGACGACCATCTAGCTACTGCTATGGACCCATAGTCCAGGGGTGAACTACTCACTCATCACTCCGGAGGAAATCATGGCGATGAAGAGTCCTCCGGGAGATGATTCCCCTCTCCGGCAGGGTGCCGGGAGGCGATCTCCTGAATCCCCCGAGATGGGATTGGCGGCGGCGGCGTCTCCGGAAGGTTTTCCGTATCGTGGCTCTCGGTACGAGGGGGTTTCGGACGAAGACTTTAAGTAGGCGGAAGGGCAACGGGGGCCACACGAGGGCCCCACACACCGGGCCGCGCGGGCCCAAGCCTGCCGCTCCGCCCTAGTGTGGCGGCGCCTCGTGGCCCCAGTTCCTTTCCCCTCGGTCTTCTGAAGCTTCGTGCAAAAATAGGACCCTGGGCGTTGATTTCGTCCAATAAAGAATATTTCCTTACTAGGATTTCTGAAACCAAAAAACAGAAAAACAACTGGCTCTTCGCCATCTTGTTAATAGGTTAGTGCCGGAAAATGCATAAATACGACATATAATGTGTATAAAACATGTAGATATCATCAATAATGTAGCATGGAACATAAGAAATTATCGATACGTCGGAGACGTATCAGCATCCCCAGCTTAGTTCTTGCTCGTCCCGAGCAGGTAAACGATAACAAGGATAATTTCCGGAGTGACATGCCATAACCTTTGATCATACTATTGTAAGCATATGTAATGAATGCCCGATCAAAACAATGGTAATGACATGAGTAAACAAATGAATCATAAAGCAAAGACTTTCATAATAGTACCAAGACAAGCATCAATAAGTCTTGCAAGAGTTAACTCATAAAGCAATAAATCAAAGTAAAGGTATTGAAGCAACACAAAGGAAGATTAAGTTTCAGCGGTTGCTTTCAACTTATAACATGTATATCTCATGGATAGTGTCAATGTAAAGTAATATAACAAGTGCAATATGCAAGTATGTAGGAATCAATGCACAGTTCACACAAGTGTTTGCTTCTTGAGGTGGAGAGAGATAGGTGAACTGACTCAACATAAAAGTAAAAGAAAGGTCCTTCAAAGAGGAAAGCATCGATTGCTATATTTGTGCTAGAGCTTTTATTTTGAAAACATGAAACAATTTTATCAACGTAGTAATAAAGCATATGAGTTATGTAAATTATATTACAAGTTGCAAGCCTCATGCATAGTATACTAATAGTGCCCGCACCTTGTCCTAATCAGCTTGGAGCCAGGATCATCGCAATACACATGTTTTAACCAAGTGTCACATGGGGTACCTCCATGCCGCCTGCATCTAAGGAGAAAGCTCGCATTTTGGATTTCTTGCTTTTGATTATTCTCAACTTAGACATCCATACGGGACAACATGGACAACAGATAATGGACTCCTCTTTAATGCATGCAGGTGATTAATATTCTCATATGAGATTGAGGATATATGTTGAAACTTCCACCATTATTCATGGCTTTAGTTAGCGGCCAATGTTCTTCTCTAACAATATGCATGCTCCAACCATTAAGGTGGTAGATCTCTCTTACTTCAGACAAGACGGACATGCATACCAACTCACATGATATTCAACAAAGAATAGTTGATGGCCTCCCCAGAAGCATGGTTATCGCACAACAAGCAACTTAATAAAAGATAAAGTGCATAAGTACATATTCAATACCACAATAGTTTTTAAGGCTATTTGTCCCATGAGCTATATATTGCAAAGGCGAATGATGGAATTTTAAAGGTAGCACTCAAGCAATTTACTTTGGAATGGCGGAGAAATACCATGTAGTAGGTAGGTATGGTGGACACAAATGGCATAGCGGTTGGCTCAAGGATTTTGGATGCATGAGAAGTATTCCCTCTCGATACAAGGTTTAGGCTAGCAAGGTTATTTGAAGCAAACTCAAGGATGAACCGGTGCAGCAAAACTCACATAAAAGACATATTGTAAACATTATAAGACTCTACACCGTCTTCCTTGTTGTTCAAAACTCAATACTAGAAATTATCTAGACCTTAGAGAGACCAAATATGCAAACCAAATTTTAGCAAGCTCTATGTATTTCTTCATTAATGGGTGCAAAGTATATGATGCAACAGCTTAAACATGAGCACAACAATTGCCAAGTATCACATTATCCAAGACATTTTAGAATTACTACATGTAGCATTTCTCGATTCCAACCATATAACAATTTAACGAAGAAGTTTCAACCTTCGCCTTGAATATTATGAGTAAAGCCTAAGGACATATTTGTCCATATGCAACAGCGGAGCGTGTCTCTCTCCCACAGTGAATGCTAGGATCCATTTTATTCAAACAAAAACAAAAACAAAACAAACCGACGCTCCAAGCAAAGTACATAAGATGTGATGAATAAAAATATAGTTTCAGGGGAGGAACCTGATTGTCGATGAAGAAGGGGATGCCTTGGGCATCCCCAAGCTTAGCTTGAGTCTTCTTAAAATATGCAGGGATGAACCACGGGGGCATCCCCAAGCTTAGAGCTTTCACTCCTCTTCATCATAGTATATCATACTCCTTTCTTGACCCTTGAAAACTTCCTTCACACCAAACTTCAAGCAAACTTATTAGAGGGTTAGTGCACAATTAAAAATTCACATGTTCAGAGGTGACACAATCATTCTTAACACTTCTGGGCATTGCACAAATCTACTGGACATTAATGGATCAAAGAAATTCATCCAACATAGCAAATACGGCAATGCGAAATAAAAGGCAGAATCTGTCAAAAACAGAACAGTCCGTAAAGACGAACCTGAAAGGGGCACTAGACTTGCTCAAATGGAAAAACTCAAAACTAATTAAAGTTGCGTACATATCTGAGGATCACACACGTAAATTTGCAGATTTTTTTGATTTTTTTACAGAGACTTCTGCTCAAATTCGTGACAGACAGCAATGCTGTTTCTGCGCAGCAATCCAAATCTAGCATCAACTTTACCATAGAGACTTTACTTGGCACAATATGATAAGGAGAGGTTGCTACAGAGTAAAAACTTCCAAGTACTGTAGTAAAAACATGGGTTGTCTCCCATAAGCGCTTTTCTTTAACGCCTTTCAGCTAGGCGCAGAAAGTGTGAATCAAGTATTATCAAGAGATGAAGCATCAACATTATATTTTGCTCTAGTAATAGAATCATAAGGTAACTTCATTATTTTTCTAGGGAAGTGTTCCATACCTTTCTTGAGAGGAAATTGATATTTAATATTACCTTCCTTCATATCAATGGTAGCACCAACGGTTCGAAGAAAAGGTCTTCCCAATATAATGGGACAAGATGCATTGCATTCAATATCCAAGACAACAAAATCAACGGGGACAAGGTTATTGTTAACCATAATATGAACATTATCAACTCTCCCCAAAGGTTTCTTTTTAGCATTATCAGCGAGATTAACATCCAAATAACAATTTTTCATTGGTGGCAAGTCAAGCATATCATAGAGTTTCTTAGGCATAACAGAATACTTGCACCAAGATCACATAAAGCATTACAATCAAAATAATTGACCCTCATCTTAATGATAGGCTCCCAACCATCTTCTAACTTTCTAGGAATAGAAGTTTCAAGTTTTAGTTTCTCTTCTCTAGCTTTTATGATAGGACTTTTAGCAAGTTTTTGTAAGAACTTTATAACTTCAGAGATGTGGCAATCATCAAAATCTAAATCATTATGAGCTACAGCAATGGGATCATTGTCCCCAAGGTTGGAAAAATTCAGCAGTTTTATCACAAGTGGTTTCAACAGTTTTAGCAATTTCAGGCAGTTTTGTACGCTTTGCACTAGGAGTAGAAACATTGCCAACACCAATTATTTTACCATTGATAGTAGGAGGTGCAGCAACATGTGAATCATTATCATTACTAGTGGTGGTAATAGTCCATACTTTAGCTACATTATTCTCTTTAGCTAGTTTTTCATTTTCTTCTCTATCCCCTTGTTTAAAAGTAAAAACTAATTCCTCAGGTGAAGAAGTAACAGGTGCAGAGCTAGACATGATAACAAAAGTAAACTAAATGCAAGTAACTAATTTTTGTGTTTTTAATATAGAGAGCAAGACAGTAAATAAAGTAAAACTAGCAACTAATTTTTGTGTTTTGTTTAAGTGCAGCAAACAAAGTAGTAAATAAAATAAAGCAAGACAAAAACAAAGTAAAGAGATTGAGAAGTGGAGACCCCCTTGCAGCGTGTCTTGATCTCCCGGCAACGGCGCAGAAATTTGCTTTGATGCGCGTAGATGTACACGTCCGTTGGGAACCCCAAGAGGAAGGTATGATGCGCACAGTGGCAAGTTTCCCGCAGTAAGAAACCAAGGTTTAATCGGACCAGTAGGAGTCAAGAAGCACGTTGAAGGTTGATGGTGGCGAAATGTGATGCGGTGCAACACCAGGGATTCCGGCGCCAACGTGGAACTGCACAACACAACCAAAGTACTTTGCCCCAACGAGCAGTGAGGTTGCCAATCTCATCGGCTTGTGTAACAAAGGATTAACCGTATTGTGTGGAAGATGATTGTTTGCGAAGAACAAGAAAGAACAAGTATTGCAAGATTGTATTTCAGATGTAAAGAATAGGACCGTCCACAGTTCACTAGAGGTGTCTCTCCCATAAAGCATGTTGGGTGAACAAATTACATTGGGCAATTGACAAATAGAGAGGGCATAACAATGCACATACATGATATGATAAATATAGTGAGATTTAATCGGGGCATTACGACAAAGTACATAGACCGCCATCCAGCATGCATCTATGCCTAAAAAGTCCACCTTCAGGTTATCATCCGAACCCCTTCCAGTATTAAGTTGCAAGCAACAGACAATTGCATTAAGTATGGTGCGTAATGTAATCAACAACTACATCCTTAGACATAGCATCAATGTTTTATCCCTAGTGGCAACAACACATCCACAACCTTAGAACTTTATGTCACTATCCCAGATTTAATGGAGGCATGAACCCACTATCGAGCATAAATACTCCCTCTTGGAGTTAAGAGCAAAAACTTGGCCAGAGCCTCTACTAATAACGGAGAGCATGCAAGATCATAAACAACACATAGGTAATAGATTGATAATCACCATAACATAGTATTCTCTATCCATCGGATCCCGACAAACACAACATATAGTATTACATATAGATGATGTTGATCATGTTAGACAGCTCACAAGATCCAACAATGAAGCACAATTAGGAGAAGACGACCATCTAGCTACCTATGGACCCATAGTCCAGGGTGAACTACTCACTCATCACTCCCGGAGGCGATCATGGCGATGAAGAGTCCTCCGGGAGATGATCCCCCTCTCCGGCAGGGTGCCGGAGCGATCTCCCGAATCCCGAGATGGGATTGGCGGCGGCGGCGTCTCGGAAGGTTTTCCGTATCGTGGCTCTCGGTACAGGGTTTCGCGACGAAGACTTTAAGTAGGCGGAAGGGCGCGGGGGCCACACGAGGGCCCCACACACCAGGGCCGCGGGCCAAGCGGCCGCGCCGCCCTAGTGTGGCGGCGCCTCGTGGCCCCACTTCCTTTCCCCTCGGTCTTCCGGAAGCTTCGTGCAAAAATAGGACCCCTGGGCGTTGATTTCGTCCAATTCCGAGAATATTTCCTTACTAGGATTTCTGAAACCAAAACAGCAGAAAACAGAACTGGCTCTTCGGCATCTTGTTAATAGGTTAGTGCCGGAAAATGCATAAATACGACATATAATGTGTATAAAACATGTAGATATCATCAATAATGTAGCATGGAACATAAGAAATTATCGATACGTCGAGACGCGGAGATCACATAAGTAAAATCCACTTGACTAGCATAATGACATCTAGATTACAAGCATCATCATATGAATCTCAATCATGTAAGGCAGCTCATGAGATTATTGTATTGAAGTACATAGAGAGAGATTAACCACATAGCTACCGGTGAAGCCCTTAGCCTCGATGGAGAACTACTCCCTCCTCATGGGAGACAGCAGCGGTGATGAAGATGGCGGTGGAGTCGATGGAGAAGCCTTCCGGGGGCACTCCCCCGTCCCGGCGGGAGACTCCTGTCCCCCGGATCTTGGCTTCGCGATGGCGGCGGCTTTTTCTCGTATCGTGGTTTTTCCGTATCGAAGATTTAGGTCCGGGACCTTTATATAGGCGAAGAGGCGGAGTCGGAAGGTCGACGAGGCGGTGACACAACGGGGCGCGGCCCACACCCCTGGTCGCGCCAACTGGTGTGTGGGGCCCCTGTGGCCTCTCTGCGCTCTCGGTGTTCGGAAGCTTCGTGGAAAAATAGGATCCGGGCATTGATTTCGTCCAATTCCGAGAATATTTCCTTACTAGGATTTCTGAAACCAAAAACAGCAGAAAAGCGGCACTTCGGCATCTCGTCAATATGTTAGTTCCAGAAAACGCATAAAATCATCATAAAGTTTGAACAAAACATGTAGGTATTGTCATAAAACAAGCATGGAACATAAGAAATTATAGATACGTTTGAGACGTATCAAGCATCCCCAAGGCTTAGTTCCTACTCGCCCTCGAGTAGGTAAAAGATAACAATGATAATTTCTTAAGTGACATGCTACCAACATAATCTTGATCAACATTATTGTGAGATGAATGCAGCGATTCAAAGCAATGATGAAGACAATGAGTAAACAACCGAATCATATAGCAAAGACTTTTCATGAATAGTACTTTCAAGACAAGCATCAATAAGACTTGCATAAATTAACTCATAAGCAATAAATTCTTAGTAGAAGGCATTGAAGCAACACAAAGGATGATTAAGTTTCAGCAATTGCTTTCAACTTGTAACATGTATATCTCATGGATAGTTGTCAACATAAAACAATATAACAAGTGCAATAGGTAAATATGTAAGAATCAATGCACACAGTTTATACAAGTGTTTGCTTCTAAGATAGAAAGAATAGGTAAACTAACTCAACAATAAAGTAGAAGAATGGCCCTTCGCAGAGGGAAGCTTGGATTACTATTTTTGTGCTAGAGCTTTTCATTTTGAAAACAAGAAACAATTTTGTCAACGGTAGTAATAAATCATATGAGTTATGTATAAGATATCTTAGAAGTTGCAAGCCTCATGCATAGTATACCAATAGTGCCCGCACCTTGTCCTAATTAGCTTGGATTAACACGGATTATCATTGCATAACATATGTTTCAACCAAGTGTCACAAAGGGTACCTCTATGCCGCCTGTACAAGGGTCTAAGGAGAAGGTTCGCATTGGATTTCTCGCTTTTGATCATTCTCAACTTAGACACCCATACCGGGACAACATAGACAACAGAAAATGGACTCCTCTTTTAATGCTTAAGCATTCAACAATTAATATTCTCATAAGAGATTGAGGTTTTATGTCCAAACTGAAACTTCCACCATGATTCACGGCTTTAGTTAGCCCAATGTTCTTCTCTAACAATATGCATACTCAAACCATTTGATCATGAAAATCTCCTTACTTCAGACAAGACGAACATGCATAGCAACTCATATGATATTCAACAAAGGTAAAAGTTGATGACGTCCCCAGAAACATGGTTACCGCACAACAAGCAACTTATTAAGAAATAAGACACATAAGTACATATTCTTCACAACAATAGTTTTTAAGGCTATTTTTCCCATGAGCTATATATTGCAAAGACAAAGAATGGAATTTTAAAGGTAGCACTCAAGCAATTTACTTTGGAATGGCCAGGCCCGGCCCTGGGGCAGGGCGGGAGGGGCGACCGCCCTGGGCCCATGAAACTTGGGGGGCCCAAAGCTGGATTTGCAGCCTATCCCACTGCAAGGTTTGGTCGCTTAATTATGGCCCATGAAAAAACTGCTATAGAATCGTACAAGCAGAAGGGTCTCACGAGAAAATAGATTGGCTTAATCTCCGCATCATGATCGCATCTTCCAAAATAATCATGGCGGCTGGGTGTTGGCTTCAGGGGAGCGCGGAGGTTGAGTCGCCGGAACTGGATGAGCTTCAGATTCTAATCGAACTGTCCCGTCAATAATAGGTTCCAATGGAATTGACAATGCAAATATTGCACTCCAGAAGGTATGGCGGCTCCTTTCTACTCTTGTCTTGGTAAATGGAGATACGTGGATGTAAAAATTTAGGATGTCATGAGACTTGACTGAAGGGGGAAATTAGTGGTATGGACGTAGGGTAATACATTGATTTGATTTCTGCTTATATGCAATCACAACAGGCGTGGCTTTCCACAGATTTAAACTGTGTTTGGTTGAGTTTAGATCAAGGAGAGAGAGACAGTGAGGGAACACATGGAAGAAGAAAGCAGTCAATGTAATGGTGGCCCCCAGCCACCAATGTCTCAAATTGGAGCAGAATGTTCAATGTTTCGCAATGTTAGCTTTTTACCATCCAGTTAGGACACGAGATGGTCTAACTTTTGTCAATAAATTTGATTAGTAAGACGAAAGTTAACAAACCCTTTTCAGTGCATAATAAAAATATGCTTATACCATGATTGAGAACATTAGACAATTTCCCAAATCGGACGTACTGTCACATTATATGTCACACTCACGGCCACTAGCCCGCCGAGAAAGCAGTGGAGATTATCGAGACGGTATGCCTCTAACTTACCTTTGCTCTACCCTATTTAGCCATGATGTTCCGATATATTTGTGATGATGATCAGCGTAATACACACATAAAAGTAAATGTATAGTTTTCATTGCTTAAGAGCTTATTCCTAACATGCAATATATCAATTGCTGAAAACAAGTAATATATTATGTATACATTTTACAATTATCATTTGATGTTAATAGTGAAGGGCCCCGAGCAATAGGTTCGCCCCGGGCCCCTAAATTCACAGGACCGGGCCTGGGAATGGCAGAGAAATACCATGTAGTAGGTAGGTATGGTGGACACAAATGGCATAGTTTTTGGCTCAAGGATTTTGGATGCACGAGAAGAATTCCTCTCAATACAAGGCTAGGCTAGCAAGGTTGTTTGAAGCAAACTCAAGTA